>JBBMFX010000033.1:1662187-1680353 GCA_037832545.1 Rhabdalestes septentrionalis | reverse complement strand
ATATATGGAACCAGGCCTAGTGCAAGTCCACCTTCAAAACCATGTTGTTCAATAGCCTTGCTCAAAGTTCTGAAAATATACAGAGCATATAATGTTTGATTTCCTGTACCTCAATTATTTTGTGCTATTTTAGTTAATGGGGCTGTATGTGGCTGTCATTGTACGGCACTAGTATAACCCCAACCCAATGTCTAATGAGACCCCTAGAAGTGAGATTTTACTGCTCAATGTGAAAGAGGTAAAAAAATTAAGTTAAATTCTGTAGTCATGTAAACAGTATGTGGGTGTTTGGTTGTTTCCTATTGGTAGTAACTTGAAAAGTGTATATTTCAAATTGCAATTTTGGTACAAAGAATCTTTCAGACTTAGAGGATAAACAGCTTTTTCTTGGTGTTCAAATGCTCAAATTTAAAGTTTTAGACCGGGATCAAACCCAGACTGGGTTTCCCTGGACAAATTGGAACCAAAAACCTGAGATGTGTCAATACCTCACACTGCATGCTGTTAGAAAGAGTAATTGTTCTTTGCCTCAGCCCTGCAAAGTTACCTGTAATACTCCAAGACAAATTTATTTTGGCTTTGCCAGACTAACACACCAATTGTTGTCTAGTTCTACATTCTTGGTTCTTAAAACCACCAAATCTGTTTGAAGGTGTTGAGCTAGTGGATGACTGTTGATCCACCACTTCTGTTGTGTGAGAGTGTCTGTGAGTGAAAGAGTGTGAGTGGATGGGTGAACTGTTGATGCTTCAAAGCTAGGAACTCTTTCATAGACATCACTTGTGTGGATTTTCTTTACTTTTTTTTCTCAAAAAGAGCTTTAAAGTAAAATAACATATTTTCAACCCAATGGCATAAAGAAACATCTAAAAAAAATTGCAAAACAAGGCTGTTTTCCTTTAACTCCCAAGCATTTTCTCACAGCTCATGTCTGGGAATCCCAACCACACTGAATTCTTTCTCACAGCTGAATGTTGCAACCACTCTGAATATTCAGGATGGGAGTTTACATATGCCCTCGGCTTTGTGCTGTCTAAGTTCCTGCTACTTTTTTTATTTGCTGTTAGTTTGAACTTTTTGCAGACACATTCCACAAGTTTCCAATATCTCAGAAATGGATTTTCTTCTCACCCTCAGCAAATTGTCTGTAATGACTAAGGCTCAAGGCAGTAAGGATATAATCAAGAAATTAAAACAGACATACATGAGGGGTCTGGGGTGCAAAACAACACAAGAGAATATGAACAGGCATAACAAAGACAAAACAGAATACAAAGAGTTTGAGGTTTACAAGAAATTTTTATAGACCAGCATTAGCAGAGAGTTTCACAGAGGATCCACAAACACATACCGAATTGCAGGTGGTAATGATACACTGACCAGACAGTGAAAAAGCACCTGAGCAGTGAGAAAGACAGAAACAAGACACAGGTGAACAGGAGAACAAGGGGGCAGCGCCAAAACCAAAACAACAGACTCATGTAAACCCAGACAAATGACTAAGGTCAACAAAGGCACATGGAGAAAGTTAGCAACAACTTTAGCAAGAAATCAGGAAGAGAGAGCCTTACACCCTTACTGTTTGAAGTTTTTAGCACAGCACTGAATTGATCATTGTATCATCCCCGAGAAACTGGCTTCCAAACTCAGCCCCTACAACAAAACCGTGTTCTCCGTGTCAACAGACCAACAGACCAAAGACTAATGAGATCACCGAGTTTCCTCTAAAGAAACACAAAACCACCAAAGGTTCCTAAACCATAAGGTTTGTAGACAACACCACTATAGGACTGATGTCTAATGATGCATCTACTTTTTCAGTAAAGTAGGTCCTGGTGTCCAGGAAAACAAAAAACCATCATCAACTTAAAGGAGGTGAGAGAACTCTAACATTTACATTTAAAGAAGCTTTGGGTTCTTTAGTGTCACAGAGAGTCCACTTTCTCAACAGCATCTGCTGAACTTACATTTACCATTTTACCAAAACCACAAGAACATAAATGTCCATCACTGCTTGCACATGGATAACCAACTGCAATATCACCACAATAGCGCCTAGTACTTTTGGGATCCTTTTAGATTATATGTATATTATCTGTCTTGGTTTCTATCTTGCTGCAGCAAACAAGGAAATGTTGCTAAGCCAAATGTCTTTGTACCTGAACTCACTTCAATGACATCAAAGACAAAATAGCTGCCAACACTTCAAGGCATCTGTTGTTGCATCTCTTACCTGAACAAGTGGCCTGACATGGCTTTCTAGGTGACTGTTGAACTGGACTTACCACTTAAAGAGCTTTACAGATACGCATCTTAGAAACTGGTTCACACATCATATAGTCTATCGGGGTGGCTATCTGAAATACAAACGCTAACCTGTGGCATTGTGGACTCCATTAAGCTTTTAAACATGCAAGAGCCTGTTTTATGTCATTATTAATTTATTTTTTATTCTACCAAATAAATTGATCCCAGGGGGGGGATCTGGTACACCATAACGACCAGCTGAATTTCCTTTTCAACTGTTTGGAAAAGTAATTAATCTCAAGATTTTAAGCTACTTCTTACTGATCAAATACCAATACAGACTTAATGAAACCTATTCCTAAAGTGTTCTGGCAGCAGAGGTTAACATGAGCTCAACCTTGCACAGTAAAATGTTTTAAATGAGCTTCTTTGCTTGTAAACTATCCATGGTCATTGTGTGTCACCCTGAAGTTTTCACTTTCCATCAAATCATCTTCTGCCACTCAGAGAGCCTGCAGATAAGTGGATTAAGCACATGGCAAATCGATAGTCAATCACTTAGTAACTTTTCTTCAAAGCACACCAAGCTGGTACAGCAAGCAAGGTCAGCGGCCTGCGCATCTTTAATCTGCATCAGGAATTAATCATAATTATCTCGTTCCTCCTTAGCATGCAAGAAACCTAAGCACAAAGAGAGCATCACAGGCTAAAAGGGTCACGCAGTATAATGATAAAAGCTAAGTTTGTTCCATTTATGGGATCAATATGGACCAAAATACAAGAGCACTTGCGAACGACATGGCCCTCAGAAAGCCAATTAAGACTTGTTTTCTTAATGCAGTGGAGGAGATAGAGATTCTGATTAAAAGTCACAGTCTGAACTAAGGTGAAGATTCAATGAGTCTGAGCTTCTCCCTTAGATTGGAAAACATTTTGGCTAAACTATTCCAGGGGTGGAGGTTGGAATGGCTGCACTGTCATGTGGGTGTAAATATGGGAATAAGAGAGACAGGAAACTAAAGCACGTTGGCAGGTACAGATTCTGGCAAACTCATCACTGACTGACACCGCCTGTTCCTCCTGTATCTCTTGTGCTCTCCCCGCCACCCCTAGAGTGCATAATAAAATAGAAAAGAACAGGATGTTTCAATAAAGCTTGAAATCAGATCAGTTTCTCCGATCAATATAATAATACCAGAATCTGTGAAATGCTTACCTCTTACCCTTTCTTTGTGCTGTACTAGCATTTTGGGGGTTTTCCCACTGAAGTAAATTAATGAGTTTAAAATGACTTTAAATATGAAATGTAGTGTTTTGCACTACAGTGTTAATAAAACAGTTCCTGAAGACACACAGACCTGAACAACTTTTCGCTATTCAAACAAAAATCATGAGTTCATTACAAAGCTCGTAATAAGCTGACAAGTCACAACAGCTCTAACTGTGTGGTGCTCCAGGAGTCTGGCCCCAAAGACTGACAGCAACAGCATTTCTGGTGTAGCTGAGCAAAAATAAACATTTTAGGTCTGACTAGTGTAACAATGAAAACAGCTTCTTAATGACTAATGACAGACAGGAATAGCTCATTTCCAGCATCTTTCATCTTTCAACCCAAGATCTGGCACACTGTAGCCATTAATGAATAAACGAACTGTTCTACACCCAAGTCCTTCAAAAATGTCGGTGGCAATTTGGCTAAAAACTAGATTTTAATGTTATTTGTCACATCATATGGTATTTTCTTCAGCCTCAGTGGCTGGATTGAATTCACAGTTTAAAATCCTTATGTTCGTTGTTAACCTTATATTACACCCAGCATGCACTGGGTAGGGACTCCAGCATGGACCCAGAGAATCCAGGCTGTGTCAGCCAATCCTGAACACAAGTCTATCCACTTACCTGTAGACTGACCAGAGAGCAATATTATTTATCAAAGACACAGTTCAATTGGAGAATGACTGGAGAGTGCAGTATATCTGGATGAATAAAATCAAAGATACAAACACCAAAGCCAGAATTATTAGATAAATGAATTAAGGATAAAATGAATTCAGGATAAAATGTTTTCTCAAAAGAAATTAAATTGTCTTAAAACTTGATCCACTAAACCGTCTGTAGAAGTTTAGACTGAAACATAGTTGAACACTCGAGACTCAAGTGCGTCACAGGGTAGCAGTCAATTAGCAGCAAGGAAAAATAAATAATTGGCTATTTTCAAACCTCCCGCCTCTGAGTAAAATAGTTTTTCATCATCCCGAGACACCATTCTTTGTGTTCTATCCACAGTACCAAACATTGTGTACAGTTATATTTTATATGGAAATGTAGCTGAATTAATACTTATGTTTCAAAATTAGTAAATTATATTTTTGCTAATAATTTAGAACTTAAATACATGGAATTATATATTGGATTATATATTGCAAAGAAAAAGCAAAAAAATGCAGTGGATATCCACGAAATTCCAGGAATTTGTAGGGGTTTCCATGAACAATTATTAGTTCGTCTCTAAGGAAAAATCTGTGAATGACTGAAGCCACAAACACATGTGCAGCACTTTAAATCAGAGCACAGATATCCAACAAAGCAGAAAACAGCTATTTTACTGTAATTCAGCACAGAATAGACAACAGAGGTCAGCACAGAATAGACAACAGTGAGTAGGCTTGTTTACAACAGCTGTGGTGATGGTTAAAATTCTTTTTTCTTTTTACAAAATGGTTAGGATCCCTAACAGTATCTTACTGCAAGTTATTTTGAATTTCACACCACAACTTACCAACAAGTTGGCCTCTTTGTCAGCAAAAATGTTTTAACATTTTTATGGAAAAGTCTCACCAGGAATGTGTGGACGTCTTCCACTGCTGCTATGATTTGAACAAGTTGGACTGATTTGATTCTACAGAGACTTGGGGAACAGATTGGTTTAAATCCATCTAAATATGATGACATTAGTACACCACAAGCAAAGTGTAAAAGCAGTTCGGGCTTCATACGGGGAGACGTCCATTATACCACCAAATATTTAACAGACCCACAAAATGGAAAAATAAATTGGCCTGACTTCGCTGAAATGAGAGTTTGATGTAGAATGTAAACATTGGTTTTTGTACTTAATCTTGGGCTCCCCCAGCTTATAAGGTCCATATATGGAAAGGAAGCATCAAAAACACTCTGTTTCGTGGTTTCTCTGGATTACAGACAACACTTTTATTTGGTTATAGTTGATTTTAAAAGACTGAGCCTGAACATTAGATAGTTTAAAGCAACAGTTGTTTTATGCAAGAAAATGTGACAAAAATGGTAACTGAAAAAAGATTCTTTCAATGAAAGATGTTTCCTGAATATGAAGACAGTTGACTTTTCCCTGTGAATCATTACAGGGTTCCTTTTTTCTGAATCGAGACCCACTCAATTCAAGTATCGTCAGTCAGACTGTGAATCTGGAATTATGTATGCAGATATATAGAAGTTTAATTACAATTAATTCCTCCTCTTTTTGAAACTAATTTCTATCCGTGTGTGTTGTCTGTGTATGTTACACCGATGATAGTCCAGGGAGGCAATATTTCATCTCACTGGGGTAAAAATGAATCTCGAAACAACTTGAATTAAAAGCTGTGAAAATGAAGACCAAGATAATTAGAAGGAAATTAGAGATAAACTTACAGACATATAGAAGATATCCACAAGAAATTTCTAATAGCTAAGCTGTATATCCCAGTGAGACCTGTTACATCACCTGTGAGGAACTGGAAGCTACATCATACCACGCGGGCACTGCCTAGACAAGGCCATCCCTCAGATATCAGCAGACCAAGGAGTGCGTTTATGAGGCCAACAATCACTCTAAAAAGTTCATTGGCAAAGACTAGAGTTAAGGGCAACCAGCCAACTATACCAAGAGCTCTGTACAACTGGCCTGTTTGGAAATGTGGCAAGAAAACAGCCATTACTGAAGATAACCCACATCTAAGCACATCTGTTGTTTGTCAGAAACACCAGTGCTCAAGGGTAAGAATGAGGCTTCATGATCAGATGAGACAAAGAAGCTAAAATTTAAAACAATATGCGCATATAACCTCACATTGCCCATTCTTCAACAAGAAATATCCCAGCAGTGAGGCATGAACAAGGCCAAAGCAAGAAAGGGGCAGCTGAACCAAAAACATGCTCTACAATGACCAAGTCAAAATCCACATCTCAGTCCCAGAAGGAGCAAAAAACAAGCTTATAGTTGTTCTGCCAAATACTAGTTTGCAGCGGTAAGCACAAGCATTCTTCTTTTTTTTATCTTACACAATTCTTAAACCTAAACACATTTACTTTAAGAGAATATTGGTTTGAAATTAAAAGGCTGTGGAAGAATCAGCCTAAGTGTCATTTGAAATCCAGACAAATCTGAAATGATGTAAGGGGGTTTAATACTTTTGCAAGGCACTGTAATATTTATATGACATTCACAAAACAGCCTGTTTAAAATTTAATCAAATAAAGAATGGCTGGAAAGCAACAAAGTTTCTAATGAAGAAAAAGTAACTAAGATATTTCAAGGCCAAAAAAAAATTAAGATATGGGCAGTTTAAAGATTTTAATTAGAAGGGCCATTTAATGGCTAAATAATTAAAAACTGCACCCAAGCACAAGTAATCAAACCACAGGAACTTCTAACATTACAAACCGTTCATACATGCTGGAACCTTGAGTTTGACACAGCATGTCCAGTTCTGAGGAAATATTCAGACTGGACCTTAAATTATCGCAACTCCTTTTTGTAATTTGGTCAAGTTATGAAGTCTGGTAGATGCTGCGGATAATATATTGGCCTTATAACCATCTCTTAGTCATAGTTGATATTCTTCTCAGCATATGTCAGAAAATGTTCTTATTGAAGAGATATACTTTTTAAACACTGGAGTCAAAAAATGTGAAAAAAAAGTCCTGTACATGTAGCAATTTTTCACTCAGCCGAGCTCTTTTTTTGCCACGAAAGCACAAAAATCCTGTCACCACCGATCAACTATTGCTATGATAAAATGCTATATAAGCTGATTTAAGGCTCCCTGTCTCTGTGGCTTCCTGAGCTCCTTCAACAGCAGACATGTACTCAGGAACGTCTGTGTCTGCCTCTCGACATACCAAAACCCATCACCCAGTAGCCTACAAATCAGCTGCAGGTTTCTGGGTGACCGTCCAGGTCTGCTGTCCCGCAAGAAAACACTCAGCCATCCACTCAAGACCATCCCTCTGCTCCACAAAAGCTTGGATAAAAATGTCAGGAAACAAAATGCTAATTAATTTGAATGTTCTTCAAATGTTTCCTCTGAATGCAGTGCCGAATGGACGTGTTTTGCTCGCGAGAGGACGAAAATGAAAAGCAGACGTGGACGTCTCTCCAGCTGTCTTTAGGTAGCCTCTGAGTAAAGCTCTGAGAAAAGTGCCATTCCTCCACAGCTCAATCATACTGCCTGAGAAAAAAAATGGTCAAAGGCTAAATAAAACGGCCTGTTCAATATGCAAATAGAACAGTCATCACATTGTAGGTGAATGTATCAGCCCACAAAAATATTTTGAAGGTCAAGAGGTCAACCCGGAGTCTGGGGTCTGCCGGCAATGCCGATGATTAAATATTGACGGAGCGCTCTGATGGTTTATTTGAGTGTTATCATCATCACTATGAGTCAGTGGTGAGTAGTATCTTAAGAGAACCTGACACACACTTCACTAAAGCTGAAGCTTATGATTAATTAAGCACTGGTTCGGAGTGACACGCAGACTTACCCTGTACTCATGAATGTACATATTTTCTCTGACAGCACTTTCTCTTGTGTGTCTCCCATAGTATGGAATACATTCAGGCAAGCCTTAAATGGAAATATTATTATAGTCTCCAACTGCAAGGTCAGATAACAACCATCCAGAGCGTAATTTAATGCACAAAGTTTGCCCAGTCTGGGGTAAAAATATTTTTGAGGTTTCCTTCTTAGAGTTTAACCTTGGTCTTGGTTGTAGACTTGGGCTTAATTTATTGTTTTGACGGGTTCCTTTCAATGCTTGAAAAATTTGGGGAAATGCTATTCATTCCAGATCAGTCTCGTCCAATTCTTCTGGTACCAAGGCTTTCATGAGCAGTCTAGCGTGAATCCAAAAATCTGGAAAACGACAGAAAAATGAATGTGTTTTTGTTAATGGTCCAATACCCCCTTCGAACCCATATTATTGTCCCATATCATATTCCCTCATCCCTCGCTCCTCGCACTGGCAGCTTGTTGGCTCTTGACAGCTTCCCCTCCAGCAGCACATCCCTAATGAAGTGCAACAGGATGTTGCTGTGGCAGCCATCTTTGATTTGGATAATTGGCACAGGACCTCCAGGCCACAGCGCTGAAAACGCAAAGAACGCAGCCCCTAAAACAGTCACAGAAAGAGTAGAAAGTGCTAAGCCTCCTCAGCAATGCATAAAGCATGTTCACAAAACACAATAAGAGCAGCAATTGTTAAATCTCAATGAAGTTATCATTGTAGTGTATTTATACAAGCAGCTGCCCTCATAGGTGGTTCTACACCGGGGCCACGGACCCCCTTGAAGTGCTCCTGGCCCCCCTGCACTGAACAGCCAAAAACTTACATTTGAAAGTTCTTATTGTGACATGCACTGGCTCGAAGAACGGAACGAACACTACGTGTGTCCTAGACTGACTATTTAAAGAAGGAGGATTCTAAAACCTGCATTGACACAATCATGGAATTGGCCAATTAGTGAGTGCCAGTATATGTTGTCTCAAAGACTCCTTAGGCCAGCCTCCAGAACTGCATCCATAAGTGCTGTTCCAGAAAGCCTTCACCTTTTTCCGAAAATCTGAATGCAAACGGACATTCCTAAAAGAGGAGAGATCCCTCTGGTGCAGAGCTGAGTCGTGACTGTGCAGGAAGCATCAGGCCAGAAAACACTGAAAACGTTTTGCTGGCAAAGACTGTAGCTAATTCAATTCCATCCTGATGCAGAGTGCAGACCCAGCACAAAGTGGATTTGCCAAGGTCAAGCTGCTGCACAAAACAACAGCATTCTGCATTCTAGTGTAAATAACAAGCGTCACGTCAAGCACCTCTCAGGACTGAGAGATGAAATCATCCAGCCGGCACAGATTTCTCATGCAGCACGATAATCACGCATGATTAAGAGGGCCTTTATCCTGATTGTTATTAGACTCCCTGGTAGAGATTGGACGACGGTCAGGAGAATGTGGACGAATCGCATAATTGCCTGCGGTTGCTCATTTTGCTCTACGACTTAACACAAGCTGGTCTTAAACTCCGCTGCAGAGCGACGAGAAGCTTGACTGTGTTTTTCTTCATAGCTCTCTTGCTTTTTCTAAAAAAAAATTTCTCAAATCAACTCGGACTGAGAGGAGCCATGGCAACCCGTCTGTGTTGAGCATCACATGTGTGGGGAGCTGTCTGACGTCTGAGCTTTTTCATGGCTCAAGGTTGGAGGTCAGCCACGTGCCTTGCTCAACATGTCTTCCAACAGCTGCCTCTTCTTCCACACACACACACACACACACACACACACACACACACACACCACCTCCCTGCTGCTGCAGAACTATGAGCAAACTGCTGATGGATGTGTAGAAGCTCTCATAATGACTCTAGCAATATAGCTTAGCATCAAAATATGACAGTAAAAGTGTATTCAAAGTAGATCCAGTGAAGACAATGCAAAAAAAAAGAGGGTGGGGGTGGGGGGCTGGGGGTTGTATGAAGATAATCTGGAGCCTAAAAAACTTTGCTAAAATAAACTAAACTTGACATGATGTGTCACTGAGGCCCTCGCTTGAGTACTGTCTGATCCCTCACTTACCACTGAGAATAACGTTAAGTCAATAAACCAAACTGCATTTTCTCACTTTTGCACTCCTGACCCTCTGTGGCCATTACTCACTACTCGAGATGCCTGGTCTATGCCTTCATATTCTTCTGTAAAGATTATTGCAGTTCTCAGATAAAACCATTAACAAACCTGAGTTCAAAACTCTACAGCAACAGAAATGCACCTATACAGCTGTATTTATTTAGCTGCACTGCTTAGCAGTAGCCTCACATATTAAGTATGATTTATTGCGTAACTCTCTCAAAGCCCCTCTAGACACACTGAATATTGTCTGGACATACTTCACCGTTACAGATCCTCAGGTTCTGAGACAGCAGTCAACTTACTGTAGACTCTCCTCTGTAGGTGGCAGGTCTTTCAGGGTTGTAAAACTGTGGAACTCCCTTTCCTGCTCAGCTTGAGATGCTCTCTTTTATGTCTCTCTTGAAGACATTCCTCTTTGAACAGCATGTTTGTTTAACAATAATTGATTAGGATCATAATCAAAAATGTTTATAGTATCAGGTTGTTGGCATCGAACTGTTCTATGGCAAAAGGTTTGAAAAATACAAAAATAGATCATTGGATGCTGTGGTATCTCCCCACAAAGGCATGTAATTTTGGAAAAGGTCTGATGCAGTTTTGAAGCCATCACAGTCTTGTACATGGTCAAAATCGCTCAAATTTTTGGCTTGCATGTTTTTCTACATCTAACACAATTTTTTAAGAACTGATTTACTTCCTGCCTAATATATCCCATAATAAAATCAATGTATTCACTTCACCACTCCATGGTTTAAATGTGGCTGATTATGTAAATCAACACACATCATTGGAGGACAAACTTAGTTTAGATGCAACAAAACTACACAGATGCACTATTTATTTTACGTACTATTGTACTGCTATGCATTACAGTCAGCTCTTTTGCCTCCCAATGGCGAACAATAATATAACCTGCAAGAACTAAACCTGGTGCCAGTTTAAATGGAACAGTGCTGAGTTACACTTATGACATGGCCTGGATTTCAATGAGCTGCGGCTTTAGAAGTTCAGCTCCACTTAATCAGACCTGCGTTGGAAAATACAGAACTCGATAAGCCACAAAAACGGGAGATCCTGAAACACTCAGCAAGGTGAACACACTGGAGCAAAGGGAGAGCAAACTACAGATGTGCTATGTCGAATTTAAAACAGTGTCAGGTGCTTTCTACCATGTTGTTATTTTTTAAGGGACTTATTAAGGGACAGCTCCAAAACTAAAGTGTTTTTAATTAAAATTCATTTGTATCTGAACCGTAATGCCTTGCATGTACTCTTTCCACTCTTGAGAAGTAAACCAAGTTGAGAGAAAAGCAGCAGATTCAAAGTCTCAGATTCAAAGAGGACTTTGCTTTCTCTCTGCTCCTGTAGGTGGGAGAAGGATTAAGGGTGTTATTTTTAGTCCTCATTCACAAGGACTGGGGAAGATAGTGGTCAGCAGGCAAGATAATGCCATTACTGGTCCATTTCATCTCCTGTGGTCATGTGACCAGCTGTACCGATGGGTATTTCCTGCCTTGGCTGGATGATAAGAATGTTAAGTGTTAGCAGGGTGTCGCTGAACAGGACTGACATTGTCTTGTCTGCCCCCACCTCCAACCTCACGACCATTTGTGAGCCGCAATTTCAGTTTTTTGCCAAAGGAAAGTCAAAAAGTCAGAAGTGTGCGTGTGGTCTGCCTGGTGCACTTTTAAAATCTAATTTGGGCCTTTTCGGTCCCAAAGCTATTAAAGTAAAAATTCACACAAAAAACTGAAGCTGCTCAACATTGGGCCAAAATGCCATTGCTAGCTGGCCCTCCACTAGCTTCCATTCATTACTGCCCGGGTTAGCATTCGGAGGTGAAGTACTCCTTTAAAAAATCATAGACTTCTTTTACTTTCAACAGTTCTTTTTAATACTTAGCAAATAAAGATTTTAAAGTGTTTAAACAAACATAAAAGGGACAGCCAGCTGTGTGAATTCGGAGTATAAGTGCAAACGAGTCACTGCAGCACAAAGGTTCTCCAAGCAGTCCTGAAGGACTTCCAATCAGTTCATATGCATTCTGCTCCAGTTTCATGCAAAACCCAGCCAGGACCTACAGCCCCTGATTACCTGGCTCAAGTGTGCTCTAGCAAATGACTATTATACAGTCTCCTGGCATGCTGTAGAGTTTCACTGTGCATCATTACCGTTATATGAGGCTCACTCCATTCTGATGCTCCTTGTAATTCTTGCAGCCAAATCATAACTTGCTGCCAGCGCACACACAAAAAAAATGATACAAATCACATCATGCATATTTATTTAATCAAGGTTCTGAGACAGCATCAGAAAACACATTTGCAACTTGACTAGAAAAAAACGTCTGCAATGGCATAGTAACTTCATTTGAAATGGTCTGTGAAAGGTTAAAAATAGGTGGCAAATATAGAACGAGGCCACAATAAAAGCTCACTATGTCATCATTCAGGACGTCTCCCTCAGGCTGAACATGCCAGAGGATTCATGTGAAGTAAGTCCATCTGTCAACTGCCACACTGTTCATCAACACAGTTAATATACACATTACATTTGAGTAACTACCCCAGATACGTAAACTCAGTTATAACATGCTGAAAGCCAGAAACCCCCCATGGCTCGCAAATGGCCCCCCTGTGACTTCGGTGGAATAGAGAGAGCAGGGACGCCAGTAGCCGAACTGGCTTTGGTGCATCTCACCTGGTTTGAATTTGCAGCAGCTCTGGCCATGCGGCTCTCATAGTGTAACATTAACTCTCCTTCCTGTTCCATATGAAAATTTAAGCGTGATCCCAGGGGAGCAGTAAAAGGCCGTGTGCTGGCCAAGCTGTGCTCCTGGTCACACATACTCGTGGTAGATCATTTAGTCGAAACCACAGTCGGCCGGCTTCATCAGAAGGGCTGAACGGCTTCAGTCCCTAGAACAAAGTTCGAGGCTGATTAAAAACGATGGGGATGCTTTCGAATCTTGCCACTGTTTGAGGGTAATTGAGGCCTCTTTTTTCTAACAGGAAAGCAGGCATATGGCCATAAACTGCACCCAATCCAGACAGCGGAAAACTCTTTCTGGGTGTACGGTTGCAGGTTGGGCAAAGTGAGCGCCGTATCTGTCCGATTTCACTACAGCCGTGCATCTTACATCATTTTGGCCACTCGACGCCAGTCAAGTTGAACTTTGACTCATACAGTTTCATTTTCCAGGTTCAAGGCAGATGGCGAGGGAGCGGATCCAGCTTTAATACCCGTTACTTTTGCAGTTTCTGCAGAGGAGTTTTTTTACGATGGCAGCCGTGGATAGTGCGATGGGGAGGAGATATGCAGCACGGTTCTTTTATCGAGCTCTGTGAAACTCTACAGCAGCACCAGCCTCCCCTCTTCCTCAAAACCTCACCATGGCTCAAGGAATTCATGGGCTCAGACCGTCAATGAGCCTCAGATGGGCGTCATCATCCAGGGCTAATGCCCACACTGAAGCATTTCTTAGAGAATTTATTCACAGCATACAGTTATTCTAGTTCCAATACCCACCTTAACAATGTCGCTGCACGGCTGTAACATATTTTAAAGTTTTCAACACGTTCTTCAGATCTTAGTGTTGCAAAAAGTAATACCCTTAATATCCTTACCTTATATTTTTACTGTGTTCTTTACTGTCCTCTAGCCTTTCATCAATGGTGACTTTGACCACAGCTCCAAAATCAACTGGATTTTTTTTGCTTGGAAGACTCTTGTAGACTGGATTTACATACCAATGTTGTCTTCAGAAATCATTTTACAGTTTATTAAGGGATGTTACAATTATATATTTTTGCCCCCAAATAGTATCTAAGCACCAAAGCCTATTCACTATTTAAAATACAGCTGCAAAATCAATGTAAGTGTACCCAATAGTATCATCTGATCCCTTAGTAAAATCAGTTTCTGTTTAGCATATGCAGAACATGGACCGATGTGTTTTATGGTTTTTGGGTTTTTTTTCCATTTGATTCGCTGAGGCATCAAAAACAGATAACAGACGAGTTAACTGTAGTAGCTGATGCAGAATGGGTACAAAGTGTCCTTATAAATATCTATTATCAAACTCTCAAACTTGCCAAAGCTATAAATTCTGTGAGAGATTTTGCACACTTTACAACAAAGCAACAGCAGCTAAAGGACAGTAGCTTTAAAAAAAAACAGATTTAGGCCGTGATTTAGAAACAAACCTTTTATTAAGTGTGAGTAGCTTAGATTCTCATTCTGAAATGATTCTACTGTACATATATTTTTTGTTGTCCACAGAAGCCCTGTTCTAAATGATGGATTTCAGGGTTGCAGTTCATTCCATGAAGAGACAGAGAGCCAGATGATGTGCAGTAGAGAGAGATAAGAAGGGAGAGTCCTGCGGGAGAGAGAGGACAAGTTTTCACCTCTTGGCCTTCTTCTCCTTCAGCAGCTTCTTGCTCTCCTCCCGTCTGCGCTTGTTGACGGGGTTGCGTGGGTCATAGATCTCAAATGTGTCTTCGTCCTGCATGTTGGCATCCTTCACCTTTCTGGTTTGCTCATCAAACTGCAGTACATGGCCCATCCTGAATCAAAATGAGGAAACACAGCCCAGTTCAAAAGAACAGCAACATGGCGCACCAGCCCGCTAAATCACTAGGCTTTGAGATATCAGTGCAAGGATTTGCTTCTGGAATGGTTTGGAGCAGAACTTCTTGCACAAAAGATTCTAACTTACTCTTCTGAAACTATGAGTGTTTAATCTTATAAGACAAGTATGTATATTTAACGTTTTTACCAATTAAGTAACTTCACATTCAGTTGCTCAACAAATGGACTGTGGTATTTCTTTTCATAGTGAAAAACCACGTCGTTGTGATGTGGTTAAAAATGCCTAAAAAATTTGTGTAAATCATAAATATGCCCCCAAATATGCTCCTAAAATAATTGAATGTCATCTCATTTTCCTAAGAGAAAAGGTAACCCTGTGTCTGTAAATCATGTACATGTGTTTTCTTTGGTATAATCAGGTAAATACAGTAATCAAATAATTGAATTTGGAATAATAGCAATACAGGGCATTAAGAAGAAATGGAAAACATGAGAGCACGGGGGAACTTCTGGTCTGCAGCCTCACAGGGCAGAAGCCAATCAGCAGCCAGTAGAAATAAATAATTTGTTTGTATTGTCCACTTTCAAATCTCCCACCTCTCAGTATCTTGAGATATGCGTCAAAGGACACCAGCCAATACGAGGCAAAGAGAAGTAAATAATATTCTCAGATTGGCTACTTCCAAACCTCCCGCCTCCGAGTACAGTGGTATGGCGGACGAGACCTGGATGTCACAAAAGCAAAAAAAAATGTGGAGGATATCTGCAGTTTCTGGGTTGGTGTAGGGGTTTCAGTGAAAAATTATTAGTTCCGTTCTCCGAAAAAATCTGCTTTGGACTGATATTGTGACTCCTGGTTACTTCACATTCTATTACTTCATGGTTCTTCAAATGCAAACATCTCATGTACATAAAATGGTTCTTTAAAAAATAATCCACCGAACGTTCCTTACATTTGTTCTTGTTCGGCTTTTTTGGCACTTGACATGGTTCAGCCAGGCAAATAATGGAAATATCACTATTCCGGTCATTTCAAACACAGGTTATGTTTTTAAGTTTGTAGCCTACATGTCCTGGTTCCCTAAGCAGGACTGAGGCAGTGGGATGACCCCGAATGGAGCCTCAGTAAGACAACAGATGCTCATCTGTCTTTCATTTTCCAGATAACCCACTCTTATTCACAGGTCTGGCATTCCATGGCCAAGAGGACAATACAGAGCCACTGGAAAAAAAATGCAGAGATTTACATTCTTCCAACCAAGCACCACAAATAGCAGGCCACTAGTGCTTGATGCAACATCTTGTTGAGGAAAACAAATGAAAAAAGGCTTCCCAATAGTTGACTGTGATGAAAAAGCTAAACAAGACAAAGACCAGGCATTGTCTCAAAAAAACACCAAACAAGCAAAACAGTCAAGAGAAGGTAAGCGTCATGGAACCAGGCCGACGCGCCACTGGCTCTCTGCACAAACATCTGTCAAAAATGTCAGCAATTCTCAAGGCTGTTTAAAAGCGATTAAGTTCACTTCTCTCTCTGCCTCTCTCAATATACATATATATGAATTGAGGCTGTCCTGAGAGAAAAACAAAGCCTCATATCGGCACAATGGAAACTTTATAGGACAGAACACTATTAAATGAAACTTTTATTCCAGATCATTTTAGATCCTACACTACTGGTCCATTCATCAAAGGGAAGGCATGATTAGACAGTGTGAAAAAATATAATAAACAAAATGATTAATTTTTTATAGCTGGTTCAAAATATAGCATTCAACTAAGAACCTGTTAGCTGGAGTATTCTCAATAGTATAAAACACTAACACACGTGGTACACAAGGCATGTATTATACATTTAGCTGAAGACAGCATACATCCAATCGGTGCTGTGACCCAAACCAACAAGGCTCATACACAGCACTTCACCACTCTTTTCCAGTGTGCAGCATCTCTGTTATTAAAATATGTCAACACTAATTATTTAGGAGCTGATCAAATGTAAACCAATTGAAAACAAATTGTAATATGTTACTAGAAGATTCTTTATTTGTCACATGCATAGTCATACAAGTACCACACACAGTGGAATTCTGTGCATTTAACCCATTCCCCAACGAAGCAGTGGGCTGCCACCAGAGAGGCATCCTGGGAGCAGTGCATTACTCAATGGAACCTTGCTCAAAGGTGACACTAGTATTTAAGCTTCAAACCACAACCCTCTGATAGTAGGGCCAACACCCTAACCATTAGGCTGTCCAATACTGCTAATAGTAAGGCTATTCGTAATGTCACCTTGAGTGTTTATGATGACTGCTCTCTTTTAAGAGCTGTCCAGCTACCATTCCAGTGATAGTTTGTATGGGGCACTCGATGTGATGTCATGTTTTAATAAAAGTAGCAACAGCCCTACAAATTTTAACAATTGTAAACGGTCATATATAATAGTGCAAGACTGTTTGGCTTCACAGAACTATGTCAGATGTAACCAGACTAGTTGCAGGAAGACAAACACGTAAAAGGTTTAGCCGTTTGACTTTCATTGGTGAGTAATCCACCATATAGCTCTTTTTGAGCTATCACAGAACCCTCTGGAATCAGACACATCAACAACAAAGACTGCAAGTATGAGCAAGCTTTCTGCACATGTTGAGAACATTTGAAAGCTTTTGGTAGTTTGCTTTGTTTATATGCATGGATGGCAAACTACAACAATGATTTGTTACTGTTGAGTTACATTTGCCAAATTACTCTCTCTGCAAATGCAATAGTAGACTTAAATGCAAAATGCCAGCAAATCATTGCAGATTAACTGAGAAGGCACATTTTAATCAATGGCCTTTTCCTTCTTTTTAAACTGAGTAATAGTGACAGCATTAGCGCAACGCTTTCGCATCCATTTGAAATGTGCAGGAGCTGTGACACCTCATCTAGAATGTCATGGCTATTCTGTGGCAGGCCCAGGAGGACTCCTGTGGCGTGAGGCGGACAGCTCTGATAATTTGTCTAGCAGTCTCGGTGATGACAGCCCGCCGGCCTCCTCGGCCAGAGTTATGGCTTGCGTAGGAATCCTATTCTGTTTTTTTTTTTTTTTTTTTGGGTGGGGGTGGGGGGGTGCTTATCGGAAAGCTGTGATGCACAGGCCTTCGGAAGCCCTTTCCTGGATTTATTTGTCTTGTGCTTTCGCAAAAAAAAGAAAAAAAAGAAAGAAAAGAAAAAGAAAGACTGCAGAGGCAAGAGGGGGGCCTTGACTCCTGGGTGAAAGGGGAGGTGGGGGGATGGAACGGTTTGTAGATACAGACACAGATGGAATAGTTTACACTTCTGGCCCAGACTTGACTTCCAGTGTCTGACCTGTTGTAACCCATGTTCCGTTCATGGGGTGCACCAGGCGTTCAGAGATTGGTGCAG
>JBBMFX010000033.1:1640005-1653257 GCA_037832545.1 Rhabdalestes septentrionalis | reverse complement strand
TCTGTAAAGCTGCTTTGAGACAATGTCTATTTGTTAAAAGCGCTATACAAATAAATTTGATTTGATTTGATTTGACAAGCAGAGAAATGCAAGCAATGCTAAAAAAAATCTGAATATAATAAACCTTCATGTTAAATAAGTTCATGTTATTGACTTACTATCAGGGTTCCCATCCTAAGTCAGATTTAAAATTCCCTTACGTTTCCATGACTTTCCCTGAGCAGAATTTCAATGACCTCCTGTATAAAGAAATGGCTAATATAATGTTTGGATGCTGAGCAGAAAAGGGTTTTTAAAGGAATTCAAAACTACATTTATGTTACTGTTGTTGAAAACAGGCAGCTTGGCACGTTGAATGGACCAAAACCAACTCCATCTCTGACATCCTCTACATGCATGTTTTATCTAGAAAATGGGTCATTCTGAACAAAGCAGCCCTATATGCTATAAAACTGCTTGATGTGGATGGCTGGAGAAGCTCCGTGATGGGATGTTGAGAGGAGGCGGATCTTTTCAGTGACTTCATATTCTCAACATTAAGTTTTTTTCGCATGACTCATATATGCACACTCTCCCATACTGGAGAGAAGTATGACCGTTTTACATACTTTGCATTTTGCTCCTCTGTCATCACCACTTTGGGTGAGCCAGTCCTTAAATTCTTCATTTGCAAGTCAAATATCTTGAAATTTACACTTGCCTGGCATGTTGCGTAAGTTAGCGAGTGTAAGGATATATGGTGGCAGACTTCACAAAGATTCTGCATTCTAGAGTGTTGCACATTTTAGAGCAGGATAGGTTTTGAGCAAAACAAAAACACTCACTGGGAACAAAGACGCGCAAATACAAATCAGGTTTTGGCTACTGCACTATTTGCTATTAACAAAATTCCCTGATAATTCCGATTTGGCACCCAAATGATCAAATTTCCCTGTCTGGAAATGCCTTTACTGAAAGTCCCTGATATTCCAGAAATTCATTGACCCATGGGAAGCCTGTTCTCTGCACCAACCAACCATTTCATCTCCCGATTCAAATTGTAAACAGTTCAGTAGCTTTTTACTCACCAAGAGCCAAGCTAATGTGTTTTACTTCCACTTTCACACACAGGGTTTAGCTTAAACATTGTTATCTCAACTTTATAAGACATGTAATCTATTCTATCCACTGAATCTCATCTTTTTTTAAATTTGCCTTATTCCACTCCTTGGGGATGCCCCAGCCATCCATAGCTTGGAGTTAATGAGAACAAAATATGCCTCACAGATTCTGTATGGTCCTTACTCCGCTAATCACTCAGCACAATGCTAATCACCCCAGGCGTCTGTTAGCTTGTGTAACAGAATTGGCAGTTCTCCTACAAGTGTGTTGGACTATTCAATTATGTCACTTTAGCAACAGTAGCAAAGATGTTTTGATACTTCACTTGATTGCCAGCGGGCAGAATTGACATAACTCAATGAATAAGAAAAGTGAAAAGAAAAAAAAAGCTGTTCCCTTTCATGCGGGAAATTTTTCACAAGAGTAAGACGTCAATGAGCTTGCTAAGGAGATAATCAGATGTAGCTGGTGCTGGTTCTTTCGATGCATCCCGTGCCTAAGGCTGTGTACTTAATTCTGCACTGAGCAGCCTGGCTCTCAGGGGTTGATTCGGTTCTGCTTAAGTGGAACTTAACCAAGTAACAAAAGTCAAGATTCAAACAGGTTATTTGGCTGTTACTTGCCTGAATGGCTCTCATTAGATTCCAGGAAACCCTGCAATTATTTATTTAACAAGGCGTTCAAGGCTTTAAAGCTCCTAAAGTTTCAAAAAGCGATTGCTATCAGCCTCGCAGGGTTACACAGGGCACAAGGGGCACTTTTGCCTTTTGCAAGGAAGTCTGACGCTGGTGCAATTGCTTTCCCCTTTGATTTATGGGAGTGAAAAGGCAAAGGCGAAGTGTCCAGGACTCGCAGGCCGCTGAGTGACGACGCCCCCAGGATACTGCAGGAAAAGCTCGTCTCCGCTGCTCCAGCTGTTGTCGCTAAGTACTATCTTTGACTTTGACGGCCATCCTAACAACATTCCTCCTTCTCCTGTCACTCACGCCCAAGAAAGCTACAAATCACTCCCTCATGTTGTAGCAACCAGGGGGTTGTTGTGGACGACAAACGCCTCATATTTTGGAAGGAGAATCGTTTTGTTCCCACTTGCCAATCATCACAGACTTTTTTTTTTTATCAAAAAAGAGGGCAAGATTTCAAAGGCCCTGAAGCATCAAAATCCATGTAAAGCATTTCTCATCGATCAGCACTGGCACAGAATGCCTCACAGATCCACTGCTGGAGGTTGACTCCTGTTGGCCTGAGCCATTACTACTGTTTGAAGAGGAGGGATACGAGTTGAGTCTCACCTGTCATCTGTAAATGAAGTAAATGAAATATTGCCTGACCTGAGATATGTTGACTAAACATTCTCACACCAGGGCCTAAATTGTGACATTTTTTTGTCTCCTCTGATTAATAATGTTGGCCAATATAATGTGCAGAGTCAATTGTTATATTTTAGGTCTCAATTGTAAGAGGTAACACCAAAGTGTGTAAATTCCTGGCAGCTCTGTTTTCTAGGAGATAGAAAATATTTTTCTCAGTCAGAAATCATTTAATTTTTTTCCCCTTCTCATGTATTTGCATTATGACATTTATGAACAGAGCACACCAGTAAGAAAAGGTGAAAATGATGAAGCACAAATTAACGTTTCAAAACACTGTGTTATAAAACACAATAAAGAAAAGGAACTACTGCAGAAACTACTGCCATAAGTAGACCCATATTCAAACCAGAGCCTAACTGATATGAAATTTTGTTTAATCTGATGATCAATAATTTTGGCCAATACCATTTAATGTGTCCTTTATGTCTCAATTATTTCCAACAGTTCTCTTTACAGTAAGCTTACAGGGCAGTAGGTAAAAAGTATACGGCACTTGTTAGAAAGTACAAATTCACATTTACCTACTGCAGAAAATAAGGTCATATAGACACACATTCAAACCAATGCTCAATAATGATGGTCAATACAATGTGCACAGTCAACTGCTCCTGGAGGTTAAACTATGGGGACTAAACATTGTCAGGGAGGTCTCAGAACAAACATTTTTACATTTACAATTTTCATTTACAGCTGTTAGCAGATGCTTTTATCCAAAGTGCCTTCCATTCCCTAACTACAGGGGACAGTCTCCCTGGAGCAACTTGGGGTTAAGGGTCTTGCTCAGGAATCCAGTGGTGGTTTTTGAAGGTGGGATTCGAACCCATGACCTCTTTGTTCAGAGGCATGTATCCTACCCATGAGGCCTCCAACACCACATCATGGCACATGCAATAATATCGATGCATTGTATAACAGTGGGCTGTAATGGGGGGTCAATTAGCAATGGTGCCTCAAACTTTAAAGCACAAATCTGTCTTGGGTTAATGATGTGATTTTATAAACTGTTACAATAAAGAATATTATTTAAAATAGAAAGCACTGGTGAACGACCACAGTGCGGGGTGCAAAACTGACACACCAGGACAAGTATAATAGCATCTTTTCAGGAAATAAAAGCAGATATGGTGGTTTGGCACACTGCAAAGAGTTAGATTTCAGGCCTTAAGGGAAAAGGCTCTTCATTGAGATGCTAATCCTCGGTGGCATACAAATCCAGTGAACCCACATAAACGCTTTAGATATCTTGAACCGCCTGTTTTGTTTTGTGCTTTGAAAGCATCACTTACAAATGCTTTTCAAAGATTAGCCTTTCACAATTTTTCTTCCACATCAACGGCTTTGACTGACAAGGCGCCATTGAAATAAAACACCCCACGCACAGAGGCATAACCCATATAAATAACTCTGAGTGGTAAAAAGAATGTTGCCACATCATTTAGGGTGGGTATAAAACGGATAGCGTTTTTAGCATGTCTCTTATTTTTGGCTCTTACACGTGATGGCCATGCCAAGAAAGAGAAAACCAGACCAGACGAACATGCTATAATTTATGTCCTGAAAATTGAAGAGATGTCTGTCGAAAATAATAACTCCAAAAAAATAAGAAAAGAAAAAAAAAGTTACAAATGTCTCTTTTAGCTGGGTTGGTAAAATGCTGAGGAGACAATTGGCTTCTTCCTAAAACAAGCGAGCAGCTGCCAGAAAGAGTGGGTTACCATTATTAGTGCACAGAGCAAAAATTTGTTTGCTTTGGTGACCTAACACAAAGCTGGAATGGCATGCTGTGTACACACAAGCAGCAGAAAGAGGCGGCTTCAAACTGCACTCCAAAACCAAACAGAGGGTGGGACAAGATAGGCTGTCAAGAAAGCCAACTTTCGCTTTTGGCCAAAAGCTGGAAGCTCCTCACTATTAGGGTTGTTTTTAAAATACACTGATTGTTGCTGGATGGAAAACAGTCTGGGCTTCCAGTCCTCTTCCTTTGTTGAAAATTTAAGAGTGATGGATATGCCAGAAGAGAATCACCAACGTGAGCTACTATCCATAAATATAGCACGTTCAAAACAGCGCCTCTTGTTTTACTGTTTGGTTTTGTCCTCCTCTGATGCCTTTTCCTCCCTGTGTGTTTTAGATTGCTCGATAAGCAAAGATATCACAGATTGAATTTAAATTCTTTTTGGAGCAGCAATAGTTTCCCCTCACTCTCTTGGTTTTTCCCTGGTATTTTCTCAGACTTTGCCAAGCACACAGTGAACATGCCTATTCCAAATGGCCCATGACCTCTTCTGGTCCAACTGCAGGGGAGGGGAAAGCGTCCAACCAAAACATGCGTGCACACCGGACCCAAATTCCTACTGCTGTAATTTCATTCTCCTAAATAATTAAATAAATGCACAAATATCACTGGATCCTTCAGTGGTGACCAGAGGATTGGACAGGGGTCTATTTCATCCTGGCATCTCGCATTTACCACAAGGGTCCTTAGAAAAAAAAAAGAAAAAAAAAAAAGAGTCCCTAAATAATAGGACTCGAAATGTGCTGTCCCTCAGTCAACATAAAGACATCTAACACTTCTCTTTTATTTATTTCTTTTAAAAATCTTTTGAATATTAAAAAAGGCACTCATTGCACCGCTTTTCCCACAAGAATGTGAAGAATGTCAACAGCGTGTTGGCCTAGGAGCCCGTTAAAGTGTTTTTAAAAGAAACTGCAGTGGTGGTAACAGTGGCAGCCAAGGAAATTAAGAGACGAATAGAGCAAATGGATGAAAAGAAAAGTCCATGGCAGATTTGCATGACAACATCTGGATTTCTATAACAAGGCAAGCTACATTTATCTTAGGGACACACATATTGGAGGGGATCTTGTTAAAATGAGAGGAAAACAACAATTATGGATTCAACACAAGGTCGCAACTGAAGACAACATGGAGAGGAAAACTGATCTTCCTTAAGTTTGTAGCAAAGAGGAAAAAAAACATTTTCTGCATGCTGAAAGAAATGTCTTCTGATTTTACATACCAAGTAATCAACTCAAGTGCCATCTGAACTAATTCCACTTCCACTTACCATCTGAAACACTGTGGTTTTGACTAATGCAAATAACACATTCCAGCCTGAACTTTGGCTTTTAAAAACTGTGTGAGTGTGTGTGTGTGTGTGTGGGGGGGGGGGGTTGTGGTTGGAGAGGGTCATGGTGACGCACCTCAGAAAAAGTGAAATGCGAAGACAGTGAAATACAACAGGGCCGCAACACAAAGCTTGAAAAAGGTCAGAGGTTGTGTGGTGCAAAGCTCAGGCCTGCACTAATCCTCAAAGAAAGTTGGGGTGAAAAAACGCAGAGACCCCTGAGGCTGCCTTTCAGTCCGGGAGTAACAGATAAGGGCCCGAGCTCATCTGTTTTAACATGATTTTAAGACTGAGGGATTGAGAGCGCCTCGCTTTCACTCAATCACTCTTTCACTTCGTCATTGTGCCTCAGTCTCTTTCTTTCTCTCCTTTTCACACACACACTCTCTCTCTCTTTCTCTCTCTCTCTCTATCGTTACAGCGGATCTCCAGCTTCCCTGTGGCGTCCAGATTAGAGCACCGTAGCCCTCAGAGCAAAATTTCCCCCATCCTACACGTTCATGTAATGAGAGGAACCTTCAAAGACTCGCCTGCCCTCAGCTGAACTGGCCGAAACACACATTAAGGTTCACTGAATAACCTCCCCACTAGGTGGGCAGGGGGGACTGTACAGCCGTCCTCTGGAAGGTATGCTCCACTGGGGCTTTTTAATGTTCTTTTATGTTCATATAATTGATTGGGCTTTAAACTAAATTAATAATGTGCAGCTGAGAAAGTGTTTGCACAAAGTGCAGTGTAACAAATTGGATGGCAAAATGTTCTATACAAGAATAAATGCATATCATATATAGGGCTATAAAGGCCAGAACTGCATGAAAGCAGATGACAACAACCACCAATGATTTACAAACTCCTAGCTTGTTTTTACATTTCAGTGGTGGGTAGTCAAACAGGTGATAAGACAATTCTGTAAAGAAAAAATATATCAGTAAAAGTGAAAAAGGATAGTTTGCTGCTTCACTTATTCTATAAAAAAGTTATAACGAGTTTATACAAGCAAGTAAAGTTTATTTATATAGCCCAATATCATACACAAAGGCTATTTAATGTGCTTTAGAGGAATAAAATAAAATATAAGTGAGCCAGGTTTGCAAAAGACATAGGTTTGCTGTGTTCACTGACTGTCGTTATAGCGCCCACTTGCTGTAAAGCACAGAACCCAATTTGTGACTCCTAAATTCGGCTAACTTTGGGATGGCTTGTTAACGTGATAACCTGCAATTCCACAACCATCTGGAGATCCAATAGGGGGTTTAAAAAAAAAAGCACAAGTGTCATCCCTATCTCCTATCGCTATAAACCTTAAGAGTGACAGGTGTAGGGATTTTATATCCAAAATATAGCTAGCCAATTACTCCTGCCTGAGCTTTGCATCCTCTTTAAACATAATATAGTTTTACAATTCCTGATTAACTTTGATAAATTGATACTAGTTTGATAAAATTGACTCAAAAACTATAAGTTCAATTATTTTTATTCTCTTAATTCTCTTGATCTGTGCTTAAATCCAGTATTTAAAAAAATATGGTACTTGTTGGTCCGTGTTCTTAAAGCCCTAAAAATAATGACAGTATTGCATTCTGTGACAAAATTAATCATGGAAACAATGGAATGATGGAATTATGATAAAATATATTGCCTAGCCCTTCCTTAAACACTCGATCTGCTTATCATAAAAAGATAACAAAAAAATTCCCTTATGTGTTAAACATCAACAGATCTGTCTGTTAAATTACACTGTCCAACAAAGTTGCAAAAACAACTGTTTAAAAAGATTAAGGGTGCATATGCCAGCTTTCACCCTTCCAGTGTGGCAGGACTGTGTGATTGGGACAGACCCAGCAGATGGAGAGGTCTGGCTATGACTAAGGTGGGGTAGAATAAAGTGCTCCACAGAACACCACAGAGGATCCCTCCTTCCCAGGCAATCAGACTCTATAACTCCTCCTTCAGTCACACACCCAAAATCAGACTTTATAACACAGCCATACAATATTGTGTGCAAGAACCTTTTACTTATCAATGCCTTTACTCTTACTGAGTAAATCATTATCATGTTGTGCAGTAATGATGATCTTATTATAAATGTCCAATATCACTACTTTAATATCACTGTACTACTACTACTGATATCTACTATACACAATAATTCATTTGGTATAGAGTTTAACGCCTAACCAGTATTTGTCTTACTAGTAAACTACTAAGCTATTTTTCTATAGTATTTATATCCCAGAATTTTGTGTGTATATATAGTGTATTTCTTATAGAGTATTTTGTTTTAGAATCTGTGCAGTTTTATACAGGATAAATAAAGTGTTCCGGTTATATACTTTACACTCAATAAAAACCACACAAAGTAGGATGCACTCAGACAAGCACTCAGGCACAGAGCTACAGGAAATCACACATGGGAAATTTCTGATTATTTTCAAGTCACTCTGCAAGCCACACACTTGAAAAATGGATTTGTTTGGTTGCAGAGGAGAATATCTGACTTCAACTGTCTCTGTTTATGTGGTTAAAAGGCGACCGACCAAAAATATGTTTCATCATCACTTGGTGCGCTGACAAACACCAGAACCTTAACTCTATGAAGCAACAGATAATGTGGAGAAGAAAAATGCCCGGTCACAGTAGACATACTAGGAATGCCACATTTAGTCTGGCCAATCTTCAAAACACACACAAGCAGTTTTGGCTATTTTTTATACAAAAACACAGAGACTGATGTAGAAAAACAGGGCCACATTGGTTTGCTGCCCATGTCTACCATGTCAACTGTCTGTTATTTCAATTAAACGTGACATGGGGCCTTGGTATCCTGGGTTATAGTTCAGAATAGCCTCAGGTCTCAAAAACAACACAAAAACCAAAATAGACAGTAGCCATAGATCGTACTTGTAGACATGGTGAAAAACACATAAAATACTGACCTCCAAATACAGATGAGAAAAGTCTTTAGCCTGAAGCTGAGTTACATCAAAACATTTTGTTTTTGGTAGTTAAACTCAGGCTGTGTTATGAGTGGACATTTGGTTGGCTAAGCTGTTGATTTCTTTATTGCATCATAGAAATAAGGCTTTTATGGACCCTGTGGGTTTTTTTTTCGGTGTAATATATATACATTTTTTACTCTGTTGACTTTCTGCATTGCCTCCTATCAGTTCTGAAGCAGACTTACTTCTAGTTTAGAGATTATATGTATGTATTATTATTAGGGCTGGGAATTTAACGCGTTAATTAGATTTAATTAATCACAGAAAAAAATAAGGTGTTAATATTTTTAACGCAATTAACGCTTTAAGCTCTGCCACTAGTTGGTAGGCATGTAGAACCTCAAATACCAAAAACCTCAAATACCAAAGACCAAAAATACGTCATCTTCCCGAGTCCCAAATCACTGCTGCAGCAGCCAGAGAGCGCAGTTCAGTCCTCAGCATATGAGGAAGCGTGTGAGTTTTGGAAGAAAAAAATTCCAAAATGCCTAATAAAAAGTTGTCCCTTGATGTCTTGTGCATGTTTTTTGCCAAATCTGACTCGGAAGGGGGATATTTGCTCACGCATCTCCCGGTTCAACTTTGGAGCGAAGCTGCGCCATGGCATTATAAGCCTAGCATTAGCTCTCTCCACACCTCCAGAGGGGTGGAGACTCAGCACTACACGGCCATAGTGTGTGTGTGAGAGAGCTGGGGGACGTAGGAGAGGCAGCAGGGTGATCTGGGCCTGAATAGGGCAGGAAATAGCGATGATAATGGTGGCTGGGTTTATTGGACGAGGAATTGTATCAAAACTTACACCTGTCATATACTGTAACCTAATTAATTAGTTTTGTTCAGTCAGTGATAAAAATGTCGACCATTGTAGGCTTGTATTCAATAATAAATGGTAAAAAAAAAAAAACTGCTTCTTGTAACGTTTGTATGTATGGGCGCTTAAATGCGATTAATTAGATTAATTAATCGCCATACCATGTAATTAATCAGATCAAACATTTTAATCGCTTGACAGCACTAATTATTATATACATGTGCTTTCTATACAACTATTTTGTACTCTGGAGCCAATCTGCAGCAATACAGTCTCATCATACTACATGTGCATATACCTGAGAAGAAAATAAAATTGATTTTGAATTTTACTTTTCCCCTTAAATGGGGAAGCATCTATGGTGCTGTATAGACACCAGATTGTCATCCCTTTAAGATGGAACTGAATGTCAGACTTGCTTCAAATGATTAAAACTTGGACATCACAAAATTTAATTGGGGTTTTTTTTTTCTATCTACCTTAGATAATCTTAAAACAAGTTTATCTTTTTATCTTATTTAGAAGAAACAGCTCAGAATGTTCCGAACAACATTTCTGAAAGAAGATTTTGAAGAACAAAAGCTATTGGAGGACAATGATGGATTTATGCTGCTATTCGCACCAAAACAGAATGTAACGTACCAGGACTGTCCTCGTCTGGTTTCACGCTCTCTTCTTTCCTTTGCTTGATTGCGAGCAACTCTTTCTTCAACTGACGAGCCTCTTTTCGAAGTTCATCACTGTGAATGAAAAGTAAAATAGACTGTAAGCTAAACAAGAATAATGCAATAATAGATCTACCAAATATAACAAAAACAAGCTTTTGCGACTTTTGGCTTTAAAAAGGCATACATATCAAGGCAAGAAATCCTCTGGCTGTCTTGTATAAATTATATTATGTATATGGATGTTAAGACAAGGAAAATGAACAACAGATCTTAAAAGAGGTGTTCTCCTTTAAAGTTTCTTTAAACATAAGAGAATAGAGACCCAACTTCGTAGCAGACAAAATTATTCACAGCAATAACAACATAACAGAACTCCACTCAGACCCCCTTGCGCACAGTCTGGAAGCAGAATATAAAGAGGTACAGAACAACTTAAGCAAATCTGTACTCATTTCACAGCATTTGCCCATAGATGGTAAAAGAGCACACAAAGGAAAGGAATGTGGTACTGACGGTGAGTAGTAAGTTTTATTAATCTCAACAGTTTAACTGTGAATCAGAGAGTCGGCAAAGTCGAGGATGGCATGCCAAAATCTCCACAGCTGAACTCTGTATTGCTCCAGACGGCTAAGCCTCGAACATTGCAATTAACAAGGTTATTGTGTGTTCACATAAAACACACATAAACCGAGAAATCACCTCAGGCAGAGGCTCCCCACACGTGTCAGAAGCAAATATGTACATTAAAAGTATGATTTGGTCTAATAAATCGAGTGGCGCCTTATTAGAATGAGTGTTCAGCCTGTCTTCCAGGCAGGCCGGGGTTCTGGCACTGCAAGAAGGGATGTTGTGGCTAAGCCGGCGCAGGGGTAACCCATAAAAGCCCAGTGGAGAACGCCTCATATCTTTCTGAGCAACAAAGCACTGGTCCTTAGCACAGTGGTGGTGGTTGACCTGGACATATAGAGAGAGAGAGAGAAAGATAGAGAGAGAGAGAGAGAGAGAGAGAGAGAGAAATAGACAGAAAGAGAGAATAGGGCATAAAGAGAGAATGGGGGAAGAGTGTGTGAGGTAAATTGGGAGAGAAAGGTAGAAAAAGAGGTGAGATACAGAGAGAGGGAGAGAGAGAGAAAAAATAAGCTGAACAACAAAGAAGAGTAGAAGAGAAGCATAATGGTGAAAAGAGGAGAGGGTGTTGAAAAGAGAATAAAGGATAAAAGATGAGTGTTAAAAGAATTAGCAAAAGAGAGGAGAGTGAAAGAAGAGTAGAGAAGAAAAGACAAGACAAGAGAATACAAGATAAGACAAGTGAGGAAAAGAGAAGAGAAATGAAAGGAGAGCACAGATTAGAGTAAAAAGAGAATAGAAGAAGAGATGAAAAGAGGACAGGGGAATCTGAAGAGAAGAGATGAGCGTAAAAAGAAAGATGAGAAGAGAGGAAGAGTAGAGAGATAAAAGGACAGAGCAGAATAGAGTACAAGAGGAGAGAATAGATAGATTAGGAGTCAGGTAAGGGATATGAGAAATTAAAAACATTTATTCCATGCAATAAATAAAAAACAGAACCTCCATAATTCATTTTTTTAATCTTTATCGCCAGAGCAAATTTGATCAAACACCTTAATCTGAATAACAAACAGCCGGACACAGTTCTTCAGATTATGTTTACTGTTTTACTGTAGGTCATGTATGTTACAGGATGGTTACACATTTATGTTACAAATGTTCAGTTTAGATGCTTTAGACACATTTATAGAAGTATTTCTACCCAGCTAAGTCTAATTTATATACACTATTTGAAATGCCAAAAGGCTAAATATAAGCCTATTTAAATATAGACTGATGGGTGTAAAAAGAAAGAGTGCTAAACTGCCTCTGTGGTGTAGTATAGAAAAAAGCTTTGAAATTCCCTGCAACACTACACAATAGGACAAAGAAGAGAACAGGCTAAAGGATAAGAAATGCTGCATCTAATATTTCAAACGTACCAGCGAACAAGCTTGGGTTCTAGCCCTGACAGCTGAACGATGACAAGATCCCCGATCTACCATCGCTAACTGTCATGACACAATAACAATATTGTTACAATGGTGATATACGAACTATAATAACAAATAACACTTAATCAAATTTGCTTTCACCTGCCTTTCACTTGAGGTAATAAAACCAAAAGAAACTGTGACAGCTCACTGCTTTCTTTGTGTTCAAAGAGCTGCCTGTTTTCACATGGCACCAGATGAAAGGGGCCAGGCAGATGTGACTGGCAGCTTCCCAGACGAAACCACTAAACAGCTGATAAGAGCAGGCGAAGGCAGATTCACACTTCCTGGGTGTGAGGTCCTCGCTGGCCCCGCGCCGAGCCCGAGCCTGGGAGGATGCGAAAGGAAACGGGCGCACAGTGCCAAGAGCCCTGATTCCCCTTTAAATAGGCCTTTCATACTTGTGGCAGGTGGTGCAAAAAGCGAGCTCGACCCTGGGGAACCATCATACCCCTCAAACAACAAGCACACGCCCTCCCACAACTTTCTGCAACTTCTTTGGTCGTGATCATATATCTGACTACCAATGAAATCATACTTTTTCCTGAAAATGTGAGTTTGGTGTACAAGATATCAGTTTCAGATAACAGACTTAATTCATTGATGCGTGAATAAATCATGATCCATGTATGACCATCATAGGTCATATTTATCACTGCGGATAGTAAACGAATGCTGTAATACTAATGATTCCTCACACAAAGCTCATTGAAAAAAACTCTTAAACCATTAAACACTGTATTTGTTAGTAGAAAAGATTCACTTATTTGATTACGGTACATGTGAAAATTTTGGGGGAAAATTCTGATCAAAGTCAAAACTAAATATACATGTGACTCATTAAGACTTATTAACTCTAATATTATTGACATTTTTTTTTAATGATGTAGCGTAAATAATTTAAAGCAAAGGGTTTCAAACTGCTAGGAGTTAAGATGATTGAGAACACTCCCAGCTCCAGAGCAGGTATCTTGTATTGGGAAATAATAACGTTTTCATAGGAACTGACAGCTCTGCTTTGGTGCCAGGCTCAGACATGGACACAGAGCACAGGTAAGCTGCTGAGCGCGGGCCCCCGGCCCAGAAACACGTGAGGCAAGCTGAGTGCTGTAACAATGGCTGCCTTTGTTCGT
>JBBMFX010000033.1:1626683-1639905 GCA_037832545.1 Rhabdalestes septentrionalis | reverse complement strand
TGTATTATAAAAAATATGTAATACGCCTCTACCTATAGTTGTTTGTGTACACACACACACACACACACACACATACATATACACACATTCAACATCTAATGATGATTCATGAGAGCAGAAACACAGATGAACACAGATTGAGAAACATCCATTTTCAGACAGAAAGACAGATATGTTGTCAAATGTAACTACTATAGGTTTGCATTTAATAATGTGAATTGAAGGGAAATGAAATTGTTAATCACAATTATTTACATACCATTATTTGCTGGTAAAATATAAGTGTTTCCAGGGGCAAGACTCAATGTAATATTCTTTAAAAAACCTGAAGATGAAATGGCATTATGATGTCTATTAGAAAGCGACTGAAAAACACATTCAGGAAAATGTTGTTTTTACAGTTTTATTTTAGCCTGCTTTAGTCTGGAAATGGCTCATTTTAAATAGACCAACAACACTGGTCTGCCAAAGGGTGGTGCAGCAGCAAATGATTCACCCAGTTAAACATCAGCTGCTTAGAAACTATAATCAGGAACAGAAAGCCTTCAAAGTTTGCAGCAGGATAGTTTGTGTTGCAGGACTATCTGTGGAATGCTTGCAAATCAAATACCAAGTGTCCCAAGAGTATGGATAAATTGTTCTGTCGGACAGTTAACAACCAAAAAAAGCTTTAAAAACGCTCTCAGTGGGGAGCTATGAAACAGTGGGTGTCCTCGAACTACAAACACAGTTCCTCAGACAGTGATGTTAGCTGAATTTTGGTTTTAGTTGAAACACACCCAAGCACCCCAGTTACTTACCAAATTCTAACACAGCAGTAAAATCATATAGACACAACTAAGTCACAGAAAAAGAAAACTCACTCACTCATATGCCATGTTACTGTGTTTTCTTTCTCTTTACGCAACCAAACTAGTTCGCCCATGCAGTCTGTAAATACGAGACTAATGGTGTAAGCCAGGGGTGGGCAAACTCTGGCCCGCGGGCCACATCCGGCACGTTGGGCTTTTTAATCTGGCCCGCAGAAGATCAGTGTGTCATCCATGTCTCGGGGGCGGGACCGGTTGGGACCGAGCACGCAGAATAATTTCCTCAAATTAGGTACGCATTCGCGCTGTGAATGCCACATACGGCGTAACGCTTACAGCTACAAGAAGTACGGTTCTTTGCAGAAAGCAGAGTCTTTTGGCTCGGCTCCCAAAGAAGAGCCGGTTCTTTCAGCTCCCAAAGGGCTCTTAGTTTATAATAACCTGTAGTCTCAAATTTCTGCATAATTTGGCTAATATGCATGCTTTGTGTGTTGATAAACCCTTATATTGTTTTGCAGTTTCTCTTACATTGTTTTACAGTTGACCTGAATATCAATTAATGGATTTAATATTTTTACTGTTTTGTTTTCTTCTTATTATGTTTGTGATTGACACAATTCAGTTTATTCAGTTGTCAGGCTTTAAGAAATCTGAGTCTAAATTTAAAAAAAATATTTTGTAGGATTATTTTCCTCTTCGACCTTCACCACAATTAATACCATGTACATAAATATTTACTAAATATTCTTATAATTCTGATTATCAGTAGCAGCTTATCAAAATATATAATTTACTGCTTTATACAGTGGGAGAAAATAAATTTTGAGCAGAATTAAGTTATCATCGGTTCGGTCCTCCAACACACATCAGAATTTTCTTGTGGCCCCCTGTAGAAATTAATTGCCCAGCCCTGGTCTAAGCTGAGTGGGAGGGAGCATCGTTTAACTGATTATACTACAAATCGCTATTTCATGCAGAAACATTCCTCAAATACGATTTGTTTATTTGTAATTCACTTAAACGTAAATTTGTTATATTTAGTATTAATTGCCTAGCATGTATGTATATAGCATAGTGCATTTTAAATTGAGTATTTTTCCTACAGATTTTTAATAGATTTGTTTGGAATTTCTATTGTTCTTGTCTCTGTGGCATATTTTCTCCAGGATTAATGACATTTTCTGACTTTAAAAGTGTTAACCTGGTGGCTTATACCCTTTATCTCCAGTAAAACAAAGCAGAGAAATACTGGAGGAAACGGATAGTGGATTTTGTATTTTATGATCTTACGTTCTTATTCTCCCTCATCTACATTAGGTTTTAAGTCTAAAAGTCTTGTGTAATGATTAGCACCTGCTACTTATGATAACGCTTACCATAAAAAACCTCTTGATCTCTACCCTATGTGCTTGTTAATAAAAAAAAAACACTTTTGGTATTTTAGCACATGTCAAAGGAGTCTTACACTGCCAAACTTCAGATATGGTAGTAGTAAACAAAAACCTGGGACACGTGCCTAATTCTGCCACTGAGGAATAACTATGATGACCACATGAGCAGACGACGGTTTAAAAATAGCGGTGAGCCCATTAGACTGGAAGAAAGAGGGAGACAGAGAGAAAAAGGGTGGAAAAGAAAGGGGCAATCAAAGTAGGAGTGAAAACGTGAGCAAGTGAGAATGTGTGACAGTGAAAAAGAGAGAAAGAATGAAGGGGAAAAAAGAAAGAGAGGTATTTGTTAGCTGAAGGAAAGAAAACAGCAGTGTGAAAAGTGTCCTTGTGCTGACGGGAAAGATGAAGCTTTGAGAAGTCATTAATGAGCGAAAGCTTTGAAGAGGAGCCAAACTGTGCCCACTGTCTCGCACTTCTCTCAGCCAAAGGGGCACAAACAGCCCCTTCCAGCACCACAATGACTGCCATTCAACAGTCCTCTCCAGCCGCCAGCAGGGACGGGACCATCATTTCACAAATTACGCAGAAAGAGAAGTGGAGGGGCGGCGATGCTCTGGTGAGTGGGTGAGGGGAGGTGGATGTAGTCATGAGGTGCTGGATGTGGCCCGACATATACATTTAGAATCCTCTTAGCAGACGAAAAGCTTTTCGTCACTCGCAGCTCTCCGGGCCTGCCAGCGATTGTCGCTCATTCAGACAATTCAAATAAGCGAAACCCAGGGAGCTCTGGATGATTTACTTTTCATAAAGAAAGCACACAAAGTGACTGGCCGCCGACCAATCTCTCTCATGAATCAGGACGTGAGCGGTTTAACTCTCGCTGGAGCGGACTGCTACGGATTCCTCTTCTCTTTTTTGTCGGCCATGCTCGGCCTCTCTCTCTCTCTCTCCCTCTCTCTCCCCGATTCTTCTTGAGGAGGTCATTTTGAGTCTGTCTTTCCACGTCCCCTGGGTCCTTAAAACAGATCAGCTTGTCATATTCTCCCATTGTGGACAGGCAGCCTCCTTTTCTGTCGTCCCTCGCACTGGCTTCCTAGCCTTTACACAAGGTTAAAAGTTTTATTGTCGTAATATAATTACAGCATAGCAGACAGAGGGGACACTTCGTCAAGGTCCCGAAAAGGATTGAAAAAGCAGAGCTTGTATATAATAACGTGATATCATGTTTCAAGGAGGATAGTTAAGAATATTAGTTTTCCAGGTTTCCCCCCACAACCCACATGCATAGTCTACCACCACTGATAGACAGGAGACTGAATAATTGAATAATACAAAGTTCCATGATAAAGATTTGTGGGCAAGTCGAATACCTTATTGGACCGCCGGGATAACTGTCTTGGAAAATGGAGTAATGGCAAAAAATTTAGCAGATAAAATAAGCAGAGCGATGACACAGCACTACAAACGTTGAAACATAGAGCTGCTCCTTTAACCAAGTGCCGTCCATAAAGAAAATGAAATAATTTATCTAAGTGAAGTAATCATCCTGGAATTAATAACATGGCAGAGAGGCCTGAGCACAAGAACAAAGCATTCTTGGATCCATAGGTCAACTCAACATGTAACACTTCACCTACATGTCTTCAGTAACACCGATGCTTTATTTATATAGCACGTTTCGAAACCAATTTACAAGGAGCTTAACAATTCCAAAAGTCTTGAAGCATACAATAGGAAAGCAAAAAAATCTTTTAATACACTGAATGAAACAATATATTGCTGACCTACTGGTAGAAAGGCCTTCCCAAAGTTGAAGTGTGCTAATGCTTTAACTTTAACTTGGATCAAGGGACTGTAAAATGACAAGAAACACATATGCTGATGCCTGACTATTTACAGCCTTACAGGTCATATTTACACCAGAGGTATTGGGATGCACATGTCCCAACAATTCAAGTTCTGTTTCACCAGTCCACGGAATATTGTCCCTAAAGAATTGGGGATCATCAAAATGTTTTTTGGCAAAAAGAAGAAAATCCTGTGTTATTTTTGGTCAGCAGTGGTTTTTGACTTAGAACTTGCCATGCATGCCATTTTTGCCCAGTCTCTTTCTTATGGTTGAGTCATGAACACGGACCTTCACTGAGGCAAGAGAGGCCTGCACTTCTTTAGATGTTGCTCTGGGTTCTTCTGTGACCTTTTGGATAAGTCGTCGCTGCACTCTTTGTAGGCCGGCCACTTCTAAGAAAATTCACCACTGCTCCATTTGTGAATATTTGTTCTCACCATGGTTCGCTGGATTCCCAAATCTTTAGAAATGACTTTGTGACATTTGCCAGACAGACAGATGTCAGTTACTTTGTTTCTCATCTGTTTCAGAATTTTGCAAGGGGGCATTTACTTTTTCCACATAGGGCCATGTAGATTTCGATAGTTTATTTTTTTTCTTAATAAATAAAAGCATCACTTATCAGCATTTAGAGTTTACTTGGGTTCTCTTTGTCTAATATTTAAAATAGTCTGATAATCTGAAACATTTAAGTGAGACAAGCATGCAAAAAAATAAAAAATCAGAAATGGGGCAAATATTTTATCACAGCACTGTAATTATATGTGTGTATATGTATATAAAATTTGCAGATGGAATGCTGCCACGATCTGCACTCTTTTGGTTCAATAACCGCTCATGTCTCTTATTTCCAGGTATGGCAGGTTAGCCATGCTTCAGAAACTTTAGACAGCTGCTTTGACCAGGTGGCATATTTTTCCACATCCATCAAACCATAGTTGAGTATGGTAACTATGATTTAATGGCTACATCCAGACCATTCTTGACTCCAATAAGCATGGATTATAATAAGAGTTTTTTTGGAAATGTATCATTGGGTGATCTTCGTCTAAGTGTGCACTACAACCTAATAATTATCCACCGCTCCAGACTAAAAAATCGTCTTCAAAGCCATTAGCTCTAAACCAAAAAAAGTTCAGAGCCAAATCATTTTTTAGGCACCAGATTCTTTCCAATGCAAAATGGAAAATCACATTTTTTATAATAATTAAAACAAAGCAATTTCTGGGCGTTTTGTAGCTAAACATAGACTGACATTCCAGTAGAGACTGGTATTTGAAGCTTGCCCTGCTATATGGTTAAGCAGTTGAAAGCCCAATGTTTATTACTGCCATCCTGAACTGTTTTGGTTCTGTCGATTTAAATACAATACAAAAAAAATATATCAGTGATAATATATTTATATGTTTAAAGAATCTACAAGCAATGAATGTGGTGAACACTTTCACAGCTCTCCCTGATCGTTTTGACGACACGTAAATTAAGACACAACCAACAGCGTCTTAGCTCTGCTCTGCTGAACGCCAAAGGGTCTGACACGCCACAACCTAGAGCCGTCTCCCAAGCATGCACCATACAGGGCAGACATGCTACAGTGGGCCAAATATCCGTAAACCTGGCAGGTCCAAAACACACACAGCACAGCCTGCCAAGAAGTGGATTACTAGACACTCGTGGTCTTCCACATACAAAAAAAAGAGGGGGGCACTGCTTTTTTGATCCAAGTCACCTTTCCCTGAGAGGTCAAGGAAGCACCGGATGATGACAGATGACAAGTGACAGGTGCAGCCAATTAACAGCTGTGACACCAGGTCCGGAGGAAGGCGACTTGAGGGGCGTAATTGGGTGTTTGGTTTGCCACTAGTGAGAAGTTTTCATTGTCAAGAATCTGCAGGAATTTCACACAAAAAAACCAGTGCAAATTGGCTTTGTGTCCTAAAGGCAGAACTTGAAAAATGGAAGTATACTGCTGATTACCACAGGCTTACTGAAGTCAGTTGACCCTTACTGTGGGTCTTTGGTGCAAGTCTTGGTATTTATCTCGACTAGAAAACTATAGAAGCTACTCATCAGGCTGAAGCAGCAAAGCGTGAGGTCCTGAGACAATGATTAATACAGCATTAAGGGTGCATGGTCTATGCATAGTATTTAAGTTTGAATGCTTCCAAAAGGACTCTTCGGATGGGTCCTGCATGACTGTGTATATTACTGGGTCACTAGAGAGACATACAGACAGGAAAGTAAAGGTGCCCAAGTGGGCTTCTGAAGATCTAATTTTCTGCCGAGTTCCTTTCCAAGCCTAATCCGACAGAATTGATGTGTTCCACAATATAACAATCTAGGATTAGTTATATTACATTAAGATACAAATTCTGTAGATTGGTCTTGGAATATGTGAATAAAGAAGATCAAATATTCTGAGGCTGTTGAGAATGCGTTATGAGCACTAATTGTTATTTATCTGTAGCCTAAAATGTGTGTAATTAGATTTGCCTTCTCACAATGCTTGCCAATGAGAAGCCTGTTGGCTGAAAAAACAGAACTGAAATTTAAAAGTTCTCCATGAGTTTTGAGCTGTTCAATGACATTGCTTTAGCAGCATTCAATGTGGTAGTGCATCTGATCTGGGGTTGGAATTGGACTAAACTCGGGAAAGAGGCTGTTTAGAGAGTTATGAGCAATAACTTATGTTCATCTTTAGCCTAAAATGGTCTAAAAGAGCATAATTAGATTTTCTGTCTCTCTGGGTGGGAAGGATGTTAGATGTTTGAACGTCCTCCTCTAAGAGTGTCCTCCAAGAGTGTTGAGCTGTCCAAAGCATTGTTTGTGTCAGTCAGATGTGGTGTCATCTTGAAGGCATTGTGTGATGAGTGAAACCTACTTAGTGGGCCAAAAATAGGACAAAAATTACCACTTGGAAAAACTGGAAAAAAGGCAAATTGTATTCAGAGGATATTTAGGCTATTATGAACAATAACTGATTTACATCTGTACCCAAGTGTCCAAAAGAGCATAATTAGATTTTCTGTTTCAACCCTTCACACACTGCAGTGATTGCCAATGTGAGCATCTTTTAGATGAAAAAACAAAGCTAAAAACAAAGTTCTCCTTTAACACTGTAAGGCTGTGCAAAATATTGCGTTAGTGACGGGTGAAATCCAGTGAGTGTGTGGAAGTTGACTTAACTAGGGAGAAAAATGGCAAAAAATACCACTGAATTTCCAAAGGACCATTTATGGTGAGTTCACATCCAATGGGAATTATGGTAAATACCAGAAACTGACTTGAAAACTGCTCATGAACACCCCACCACATCAGAATTTCTACTGTGGAACTGGGAGAAATTTTTGATACAGGGGTTGCCGAGATGAGATTAACTTTGACCTTTCAACATGGCAGAGAGAGAAGAGAACGTTGTGAACGGGAAGCGCTGCACTCTTATAATTGTTTATTTTGCTGTTGTTAGTGAATAGTTTGTAGCCTATACAATGTTATGACTCACACCATTTTAATAATATCTGGGTTTATACCTAATGTCATTTTTAGACACACCATCACTGTTTGCTTATAACTACACTATGCTAGTAGCAGTGTCAGTGGAGAATAGCCTCCTAGTACTTTGCAGTCAACCAAAAGGGCCTTTTTTCATGTGAACAGTGACAACATGATTTTCTGGGAGCAGGAGATGACCCAGCCCGCAGCCCAAACGCTTTATCAAAGCGATGGAGAAATGTAAAACTTTTGCCCAAGTAACAGCTCAAGACAAACTGTGGGTCCACGATGTTTTTCTTCACTACGACAACAAAAGCACTTGAACACAACGCACTCATAATGTCCAAATTACAAATGGAAAGGATCCTCTTTCCCAAAGCATGTGAAGGCAGCATTACATACCTAAGACTTAAAAAATATGACTTTAAAATGCTAAATATATTTTGAAAATAATTAACTGAATTTTAAACAAATGACTAATGAGCTCTACAACTACACTACATTATGCTATGGCTTACCATGGCATTTGGATTAATGTACAAATCCTCAAATAATGTACCCAAACCATATTTATGTGTGAAATAGAATTCAGAAGCATTTGTATTATAGGACCCTATAGGATGCTTTTTGTGAGCAGATTAAGTAACTTTAAAGAGTGGAAAATTGGTGATTCAGCCTGGCTGTAATAAAGGGCAGTCTGAGCCTTGTTTGTTGATCAATTGTACCTTTGCTGAATGCAGATATGATGCAAGCACTTATCCCACCGATAAAATACAAAACACTTTCTTTGACCTAATCATACTAGTGGCAAGACCCACATGTAAAGCATAAGGAATTATGAAGAGCGTATGGCCTGCTGGCAATGGTAGTAAACGCCATGTCCCAAACCCATATGGAAGCATTTTACTTCCTCAGTCATGCCCCGTCGGGTTTAACAAAAGTGGCGGCTACCACATACACTGCTCCGGGACTCCTTCTAACATGTTGTTTTTTCATTAATTCCCCACAAAAAAGCCCCCAGCCTCCCTCAACAGAGTGATACTGACGACGACATTAAATGGTTATTAAGTGTTTACCTCTTTTTGTTAATGCTCGCAATTAAGTTAAATGTGATCAATATGTGAGAGGCACCATAAAAATGTATTTTAAGGACTCCTCATGCCACATTTTCAGATTTCAAAGCTGGGCAGTGTGCAGAAAACATTCCGACTTTTTCTGAGAATCTCTCTTCTAGGTCACTGTTCTGATTGCATTAAATTCATAACAAATCAGAATAAACAAAATGTTTTTTTCTGTCTCAAAGAATCACATTATCAGCAACTCTTCATTTTAGATAACCACATACAAATGTTCATGATTACATTATCTTCACCTTGTATTTAACTAAATGTCTAATATACACCTTAATATAATCTAGACCCAACCCTTCACCAGACAGTTTGATAAGTAGCACATGTGTAGAGTATCTATGGGGAAAAATACAATTAATGTATGTGTACATTTTTTCCAACATTATTCACTGAGCAAATGTTTTTTTTCACAATATCATGGTGATTAATAAAGACGGAGGAATCTCCACAGGTAATGGATGTAAAATATATGTTACGAACAATTAACATTATTAATTAACAGCTATTAATTTTGTTGCTAGCTTTGATAGTATTTATATTCTCTCACAATTCAGCCATTGTTAATTCCTCTCTGCTAGTTTGGCTAGTTTTCCCCAAATTTCCCCCAATTTTGACTGTTCCACATCTTAGGACTCCCACAGTCACGCAATACCACCGACACTGGATGTATAAAGTGTCACTGCAGCTTTTAAAAATGCTGCAAAACGCAACATCACTGGGCAGCTCAACACACTTGGAGGGGGACACTAACCACAGTTCCATCAGCAAACAGACGTCCCATTGGCTAAGACTGAGCTGAGTAATGGGGAGTAGAAAAGACTACCCTATCCACCTAGAGAGAACACAGCCAACACCATACTCTCTTAAACCAATAAACCAATAAACAAAAAAAAATCTGTTTTATGTTACTAAAAGCTTTAATAACTTGGCTATGAGAACTCAACTGTCATATGACTTCATATAATGTTTAGTTTAATAGGCTTAAAACAAAAACCAACAGCCCTGGAACAGTAAATCCCTCCTAGGCCACACAGACCATATCCTAGTCTCTGTCACATCTACCCCGCAGCCTGAACTTCCTCTCCAGGTGACTGGCCACCAAAGCATGCACGCCGCACCTTAAAAGCTCCTGAAAGCTTCAGTGGGAAGCAGCATGCTCCGCTGCAACAATGCCCCCTTTGTCCCACACTGTACCTACCAGCCAAACCTTTGATTCCAAGCCAAGACAAACCACTGTGTTGGGTTACAGTCCTTGTAGCCAAACACTACGCTTGTGTTTAATATACTACGGTCTGTCTGCATTTTGTCTGCTGTCAATCAAAACAGTGGGGCACACAGGGTCTGGACATTACTTCATTACGCAAAATAAGTCAAAGAATGAGTTTATTATGATTAAAAAATTATCCAGACTGACAACAGCTGATTGGCAGATGTGCTGAATCTACATCTCCGAGGAGAAGGTTTGTCCACATCAGAAGGTACAGTGTGTGATTTTCGAGATCCAAATATCCATTTAATTCACCGAGGCTCAGACTGGAGGCATGCTGACCCTTTAAATTACAGACGGAGCCCTAAGTCCAGGAAGCTGTCAGTAACTTGGAAAAAACAAACCTCTAATGCATTGGTTTGTGCATTATTTGCAAACAATGGCCCATTGTTTATTGATGTATTTATTGAGCCACATGAGTAATAAAAAAGCTGCTTTAAAAGTAAACATTACCTTATATACTGCTATACATTTAACATATGTGTTTTTATGCATCTAAAGAAATGGCTATTCTTTGTGGCTCAGTCAGTCATGGAGTCATAGATATAAAGAAATTGATGAAAATCAGAGCTAATGCAAATGGAACAGCCAGATAAAAAGCACACAATCATACCAGACTGAATATCCATTACTTATCTATCAATCAAAACTATTTGATTCGGATTTGTCAGTTTTATTCAACTGACGCGGCTAAACTTTTATATTATCCATCTGTATTATGTGGAAATTTGCCTCAAAATTTTACTTTGATGTCCTTAGAGTGGCCAAGGATCAAATGAATATGCAGTAAAACCCTGTGAATTCCTGTTTCAGATTTTGCAGCTTCAGTCATTCATAAGGTAAATTCAGCTATGCTTCCATTTGAAATATAAATATAAATATAAATATTATATATATATATATATGTACTATAGAGAGAAACACAAAGAAGGTGCGACTTGGTTGACTGACTACATATTTTACTTTGTGCTTGTGTCTGGAAGTTTTCTGATTCTGATTAAATCTGGTTTCTTTAGGCACTGTTTACCCTTAGAGCACCTTGCATGTACCTCCACTTTTAGTGGATAATTTAAAAAAAAATACAATTTCAGGCCAAAATCCTCTTCCAAAACTCCGATATAGCAATGTCTATTTTACTGAATGAAAAAGTGAAAAGGCACTTTAGATGTATAGTTATCACCACCAGCATGAATTATTTTGATTTCGCACTGCAAATATTTTCATGTGAATTTTTCTACATGATATTAATCAAGTTAGGTTGAAATTGTGAAATTATTTTTAATACCTTGTCATTATGAAATGATCAATAAAGTGAACCTCATTGAGACCACCATACCTTACATCATTTATACACAACAGACTGACCGTGAGCATCTAACCAACCTGGAACACCTGCCTAGCACAATCTTTAGAAGGCTTAGTTCAGCTGCAGCTCTTGTGAAGGTTCCTTAGAATCTATAATAAGTTACCAAGTGAGTAATTCAGATCACGGAGTCATTTTAAGGTAAATGATTACAAGTGAGAACATGTTCTAGTTTCATGTACACCGTCATGACCTATGAATAATGAAATGACTTGTTCCATTTTTTAAAACAGTCAGAAGTGAATTATTTCTGCAAATCTTAGACTTAGCACTCTGTAAATATTCAGTCATTTAACAAAGTCTAAGGATAGACGGTGTGTCAGAATGCAATGCAATGCCCAAACAGAATTTTAAAAGACATAACAAAAGCCTATTCATAATTATTTGCTGTGAAAAAGACAAAACTATGCACTCCAGTCTCTCAGCAGCGTTGCTGGGGCTGCCAGGTTGGCAGGAGGGTGCCGTTCGCCCCTCTCTGTGGCAGACCGATTCAAGTTAGGTTCCAGCTTTTCTCTTTCACCTTGCAGGACCTGGCCCAGTGCAGCTCAGCCCAGTCAGAGCAGTGCAGCCTCAGGCATGCATATTAGGAGCAGCTGGGCTGCAGTTCAGCTGGACTTCAAGTGTCATTAGTGCTCATTAACACCTCTAGACGAGACAAAGCAATGGGTGATCTTTGATCTATGGTAAACACCATCATTAATCCATTCCCTATAGAGTGTGCACTGACCAGAGGCATGGACACCCTCACTGTAAACAGGCCCTAACAAACCTCAGCTGCTTCCAGTGATTTATTTAGATGAAGCTGTCACTGAGAAAGGAATGAGTTTGGCATTCATACACACAGGGGGGTTAAACAGGGGCTTTGAGTAGAAAATGCTTTTTAACGCTGATCAAGTTGTCCTGAATTTGGCCAAATGCTAAAGAGAAAAAAAAAGGATTCTTCAGAGAGACAATTTTTTAGGTCATTTGACATGTTTAAGTGAAAATAAGTTTTCAACTGAGATCCTAATTCAATATGGCATTTTTACTGTAGATTTAAAGTTACACATTATGTTTTTCCCCAAATATGTTAGTCCAGCACACACTATAAATGAGCATTAAAACATGCAGACATGTGTGCTCTGTAGAGAAATTATTGTTTATTTGTATCCTTCCATTAACATATCACAACATTTGCCCACCTCTAAATCATATTATGATTACTGATCCTCTCACCATGTTCCAGTGGGCAAAGAAAATAACAAACCTGTTATACTGCAATCTGCTCACGTCCTCCTCCAACTACCCAAACATCAACAAATCACACACTGGGAAACACCAGAGTAAGAAAAAACAGTTCATGCCATTATATTTGTAGGTTATACAGAATCAAACTGAACGTGAGCAAGACTAAAATACTGTAATCGCAATATGCAGCTAATGTATGGAACTTCGTCCAGTCATCTCTTGCCTAACCACTGTCAATGGGTCACTCGAATGGACATTAACTCCTACACTCTAGCAAGAAATTAAATGGTCAGGGTGGAAACTGAGAGCAAAAAGCTATAACAAAAGTAATTCTGACATCTAAAACTAAAAAAGGGAACTTTTCACTATATCACAAGTGATGTGTTGAGAGTTGATGTTATGAGGGCTGTTTGCTTATACTACTATTATTGTCTGTAAAACAGAATATATAATCATAATTTGTTACCTCATAGTATGTCACTAGGTTTATTAAATTAATACTAATATTAATATAAACAACTGAGACAACAAAATTTTTTAGATAAATTCATTGTTACTGTTACAATGCTGCCACCTGCAGGACAGTAATGACATTAAACCTCCAAAAATGTACAGTAGGGCAAAAAAGTATTTAGTCAGCCACCAATTGTGCAAGTTCTCCCACTTAAAAAGATGAGAGAGGCCTGTAATTTTC
>JBBMFX010000033.1:1597014-1607477 GCA_037832545.1 Rhabdalestes septentrionalis | reverse complement strand
AGAATTGCACTAAAAGATTTTGATGCTGCTGTGTTTACTGTTTACAAGTTTAAGTTATTGTTTAATTGTATTGTTATCGTTAAGTTTTGTTTTTGTTAAGTTTATATTAATATTTAAGTCATTATTCAATAAATGGCAAGTTGAGAAATTTTGTGTATTTATCTTTGTGTTATTAGTGTTATATTTAACATCCAATAGAGGGGGAAACGTTCAATTATTAGGCAAAAAAATATCGGCAGCATATATCGGATGACCCTGACTCCAAAATATCGGCATCGGCTACTGAAACACCCATATCGGTCGACCTCTAGTTTTAACGTTGCGGCTGGTGTTTTGTAGCGTAATCGAGAGAATCTGCTTTATTCGGGGGTTTGATTTAAAATTTGTAGAATATTTCAGCTACAAGATTTGTAATTCAGTATTTAGTTGAAACTTGAAACCTGATTAGCTTCACCATTCAAGCTGTGTAAATGTTTGGGGGGGAAAAAGTCTTCAGTTCTGTATTACTTCCTCAGGTAGTGCCAAAGCCCATGACCTCAGCAGCTCAGGTTGTGACCACCAACCAGACACAGCAACGTCTCATCATGCCAGCCACCCCACTGCCTCAGATCCAGCCCAACCTAACGAACCTGCCCCCAGGCACCGTGCTTGCCACTGCCCCAGGTTCTGGAAACATGAGCTATACTGTGCTGCCGGCCCAATACGTGACGCAGGTGTGTGTGTGTTTAATATTAATGTGTAAGTTAAATTGAAGAAAAAAATAGAAAAGGTAAGCCTTCTTTTGCACAGTATTGATTTTAAATAAAAACTGGGCTTCATAGAATACCTTCAGGCTTTACTGCATATGTACTCATTTAATGTTTTCACACTAAAAACACATTGGTTTTAGGAATAATGAGTAATGGTAATTTGTAAAAAAAAAAAAAGGTAGGGGGGCAAAAGACTATGTAATAAATTAATCAAACATAACTCTAACACAAAAACAAAAATGTCCTTTTACAATGGACAATTTACAGTGCCTTTTTAATTAAAGTGGCTAACCTTAGTTTGAATAGATAGGTGTAAGCTGCTGACGACTAAGTAGCTGGATGTGTTTTTCATGATCTCATGAAAATGAAAGAATTTTTACTCAAGTTTAAATCACCTTCCTCACATGATCATAGTTGTATAATCAGGGAATCATTCTTTTTCCAAGTAATGTACAGATTTGTTCACACTATAGCCATGCTGATCATTTTATCAGTAATTGTGCTAGGGTTTGTTTGCTGTGTCATCAAGCTTTCTTGGCTTTGACGCCAACTTTGCATGCATACCTTTTTCTTTTACATGAATTACTGTTTAAAGGGGATAGTGACTCAATGTTGGTCAGAACAGCATGCAAGTATAGAGATTTGTATGCAGTCTGTGTGTCTAATAGACTCCTTGTTCTGTAGCTCCCACAGTCAGCATTTGTGACTTTGGCCAGCAGCTCAGGTTTCTCTACCCCTACTTCCATTCAAACCCAGGCCAGGCTTCCACTCAACGGGTAAGGGACCCACCACACACTGCATCTGAACCAAACCTATGTGCTCAGGCATGTACACTACAGGCCAAAAGTTTGGGCCCACACTTAAATATATATATTGCAAGCAAAATTTAAAAATAGTTTTATTTATTTATATAGTTTATTTAGCCTCAAAGACCCAGACTTTGAACTTTGAAGAAGACATAACAGGTCTGTCTTTAGTGCCCTGACATACATTTTTGCTGCAACATGAAGAAAGAAAATTATCCCTCAGTTCTTCAACATTGTCCAAATCATTCTGGTTTACGTATCACTGGACAGGATAATGATACCAAATCTTTACCCTAGTCTCCAGTCAAACTGTAGTGCATGAGACCAGCTGGACCATTTGCCTGCTTAAAAAAGTTAATTAATTGCTTAAAAGGATGCTGCGAACCTGCTGCTGCGATAGTTTTGTGATTCGGTTTCTTGCAATTTAATTTTGTAATGTTTTCTTGTTATGAAATTTTGACTGTGTATTTTTTTCAAAGGTGGGCCCAAACTTCTGGTTGATACAGTATAATAACATACAGAATTAGAAGATTGCCCTATCTAACATATTTATTTTGGTGATATGAGGAATTAACTTTTTGGAAATAAATTGCAGTTTATCAACATCAGATGCAACTTCAAGACCACGAAAGCCTTGCAACTGCACCAAGTCACAGTGCTTAAAACTGTAAGTGTTCTCTTTCTAATGGTGATCACATTCATTTTACTTACCTTGACTTATCTATTGTTTGTGAAAGATTAATAAAACCTGTGTGCTTTACATGCAGGTATTGTGACTGTTTTGCAAATGGGGAATTTTGTAACAACTGCAACTGCGTAAATTGCTTCAACAACCTTGACCATGAGAGTGAAAGGCTGAAGGCAATTAAGGTATTGAACACTTCAGATAATTAAACCTGAAGGAAGTTTTCATGTATCTTTGACTTTCTATAAAATATTGAACTAAGAAATACTCTATTGTAGGCTTGTTTGGACAGAAACCCAGTCGCCTTCAAGCCCAAAATTGGCAAAGGAAAAGAAGGAGAATCTGACAGAAGACACAGCAAAGGCTGCAACTGCAAAAAGTCTGGCTGTCTGAAAAATTACTGCGAGTGCTATGAGGTGAGCCTATGAATCTTAAATTCTATTGATGTGTAATTTTTGGGGAATTATGTAATAACAAGTATTATGTGCAGCTTTTCACTGTTTGTTATAAACAGTGAACAGTAGATTATGTGAACTAAACATATTAATTGAGCAAACTCTGACATTGTTTCCTTTGTGTTCCCAGGCAAAGATCATGTGCTCGTCAATCTGTAAGTGTGTGGGCTGTAAGAACTTTGAGGAGAGTCCGGAGAGGAAGACCTTGATGCATCTGGCTGATGCCGCAGAGGTGCGGGTGCAGCAACAGACTGCAGCTAAGACCAAGCTGTCCTCACAGATATCGGACCTGCTCACAAGGACCACACCAGCCGTCACCAGCGGAGGGGGGAAGTAAGGCCTGCCTTTTTGTTTGTACTCTGTTTGGTTTTGCTTTTGTCGATCTTCATTGTCAATCATTTTGTTCTTTTTCACCTAGGCAAGCTAACAAATATGAAGAATGAAAGCTTGCAGGTGTCAATTAGCACTATAATTAACACAAATTATACCAACTTTTCTACATAAGATTGCGTATGTAGCACCACTACCATTTCTGGGTTGAAATATTTCAGTGATATTTACAGAATAAATAAAATGCTTCCACTATAATTTCATACTTTTCAAACCTGGGACATTACATGGATACTTTCACCAGAATCGCATATAAGACAAACTTACAAAACAAAAAGAATATGCTCAACCGTCAAATTTAATCATTACAGAAACATCTGGATTTCCCAATAACGGATACGAGTTTTTCATGTTAACTTTAACATGTGACTTCAAACTTAACCCCTACCCATTTAGTGATAGAAATCTCAAAGACACTGAATTCTCCTGTAATCTGCCCTTTCCTCTCTCTCACCTAGGTTGCCATACACGTTTGTAACAAAAGAGGTGGCAGAGGCGACGTGTGACTGCCTGCTGGAGCAGGCTGAGAAGGCTGAGCTGATAAACCAGCCGCAGGCTCTGGCCGAAAGGCTCATCCTGGAGGAGTTTGGACGCTGCCTCCGCAGAATCATCAGCTTTGCTAGCAAAGCCAAAACTGACTGCTCTATCAACTGTTAGGACAGATAAGCCAGACCTGACCAGACTGCATTACAGGGGCTTGGTTTAGGCTGAATAGGGCCAAGACTCGTGCCCTTTGTTAACCCTAAATAACTTGGATCAGAGCTTGGCTGAACTCCTCATGCTCCCCACCAGCCACAAGTGCGTCCTGGATGTATTTCATGCTTCGGACTCATGTAAAGGCTGTAGGATTATATGGTCTATAGCGAATGCAGAGACAGTCTTCTGGTGCTTCTCAAAGGAGTTGTGAGAAAAAACAGGCTGCGTGAGAGTGCTATATGCTGTACAGTGCAGAGGAGGACTGCGAAGGGGTTGGATATGAGCCCTTCCTGCATCACAGTAGCCTTTGTGTGTGGGCTTGCACAGTTCGCTTATTTGGAGGAGAATTTTAAGTTTTTTTTTTTTTTTTTTAAACATAATTCCTTTTCTCATCCCAATGCAAACCTTTTTCTCATTTTAAAAAAAATCTACAATGATGGCATTTCATACACATTTAACATGGGACTTTCATTCGTACTAATGATTTTTTGTTTGTTTATATTTGTTTGTTTTCTTCCTACTTATTTACCGCAAATAACCTCAGATCAATAATCATGATTTGTATACAGTAAGTAGCCTATACTGTAGCCTCTTTATGATGCATTCTCAATATTTATTTGCTTGTTTTTTATTTCCTGACCAACAGAAACTCTCCAAAGAAGCTGACTGTGTTCGAGTCCAAGAATCACACAGTAGTTTCTTGCATTAATGGGTTTCTGTTGATGTGGAGGAAGCTTACTCCGTTATTTCGCAATTCTATAAATTTCACTGATCATATTCCTCTGTTTCCCCACTTCTTTAATGCCGTAAAACAGTGCTTTTCAGCTCCATCTCTGTCGTCCTGCTGGTCCTTTTTTGTGGGGCTACCTGCTCTTAGACAACCTATTGCTTATCCTGAAGGGCTTGTACATTAGATGAAGTTTTGAAAGGAAAAGCAAATCCACTTTTATTATTTACTCTTTTCCTCAGGCCCAGTCAATCAGAAAAGACATGTTTGGTGTCCAATGGTGTTCTTTAGTGCTGCAGAACAGCTACAAGGTAAAGTAATAGAAGTAAAAAATTAATTTTTAAAAATGTAGCTCTTGTGCAAAACCTAAGAAACTGGACAAAAAGCACATCTGGGTGATTTTGTGTTTGGGGTGTTGGGTGAGACATATAAATTGGGTTCTTTTCTTTGATGCACTTCTTAGGAATCCACTAATGATCTAAATTTGTAAGGAGGAACAAAAATCTGAACTGTTTGGGTTCCAGTGAAGCAGCTTGAGAGCCACTTCTTTAAGTGAAAGGAAAACAACATACTAGGTAATGCATAGAATTCCAAGTCTGGGACTAAATTTCAGTGCTGTGAAGAGCAGGTGGACTCTAAATAGCCAAATCATTGAATACATTTTCAGTTATATTTACACACAGACTGCACAGGAAGCAATATACAGTTCAGACAAACAGGAATGCGATTTAGATGACTTGACTGTTCAAAAAAAATCCTCATGTCTTGTAAACAGATGCACATGTAAATCAGTTTGTCAAGAAACTTGATGAGAAGGTAATTGTTTTTTTGTTTTGTTTTGTTTTGGGATTTTTTGGACAATTATTTTTGCCAGCTTTTACAAACCACAGTGATTTTTCTCTCAGCCCACAGGTTAAATATGCAAAAGTACTGAAAGTGTCGGTATGGAGATTTCAGGGTCTTTTTTTTTTTTTGGTCAAAACTTAATTTCCTTGCAGTTTGATATACCAAAAGTAAAGTAATGAGGAGAAATGCATGACAAGAGAATTGTGTGTATTTGAATAGACCTATTTAGGTGTGATAATGGTGCGAGTGGGCTTCAGTGTTTTGTGTGAGTCATGATATGGTTGGCACAGGTGGTCAGTACATCAGTATGCAAAGCTCTAACTGGTCAAGCTTTAGGAAGTCATCTATTACTTTGTACAAGCAGGAAGAAGTTATAATTTAGCAGTTTGACAACAACAAATGGTTTCCCTGTAAAGTAGCTTAGAACCAATTCCCTGTTCTACACATTTAGTTCCAGAGTGCCTTTTCATGTCACATGTTAAATTACTGTACACTGTGGTTTCTTGGAACAAATTTTTAATCAAGTCATGTTTTAATGAATGAGGATGTTTAAGACTGGAATAGAATTTGAACGCTTTTAAAACCACCAATCACTTGGGCCAAGTTGAGTATACTGAACATTCATAATTTGTGGCTAAACACAATTTAAGTGTGGCATCTATCAATTTGAGGGTGGTTTGATGTGAAATCTGGCAAAATAAAAATTATTTTGGGCAGTTTATTGCCTTGTAACACCATTCAAACCTACACTTGCAACATGAATGGCTTTTTTAAAACTATGGCAGAACAGTGTCAGGCGTTGAGCAGCATATTCGTAACCATTTTATGTTCTAACTTTGTCAGGGAGCTTCAGATGACTGGTTCTATTTTCCACTACCGTGAACGTTTTTGACTGTCTAGTACAGCATTTTACATCAGACCACTCCTGAATGACCTTTCTTTTATTCTGTAAAGTATGTCTTGGTGGAAATCCATTTTGATTGTAACTATCACCCATTTTTTAAGAAAGTCCTTAACTTTGTTCTGTTGTAGCTCTATAATTGGTCCTTGGAGATAAAAACCATTTTGACATATCACACTCTCTGCAGAGCCCCTGAAGCAGATGGTTTCTCACAGAACGAAGTTCTGATACAGACTGAAAGTGAACACCAGGAACGTGAAGTGTAATGAGAATCAGTTTGTCTTGGTGTGCCTTAATTGCCGCATGAGTGCTCAGGGTTTGCTTGTGTTCTGTAATGTGCTTTCTCAGTGTTTCCCAGGCATGAATTAAGCTCAGTCTGTTTATTAATGGAATGTAAGCGATGGTCTGTATTACTAAAGTGAGTCGCCCTTCAGCCTAACGGTATCATCCACTTTTTAACAGACTCTTTTCACGGGCGCTTTTGGGCCTCCTTTTTACTCCTTTTGTAGGTTCGATGAGACTCTTGAGCGGTAGTCAATTCCGCGTTTAATAAAACGCACAGTTCATCTCGCCGTAGCTGTTCACCTGCATGTTAGTCAAATTTCCTTCTGATTTAAATCACTGTGAGCTCTTAAAAACATCACTAAAACCGAAGTTTCATACATCACCTGTGCCATCCTAAACTTGCATAATAAGGTTCTCTTTGTCTTGTAGTGGGTTTGTTGAGGTTGGCTTTTGTTTTCCCCACAGAGCTGCAAACAGTTTCAGCTATCAGAACTCTGGCATAGTTGTCATTTTACAGACTGATATACAGATGTGATTTTAGATCCAACTTCTTGCTAAGAAAATCTATTCAGGAAAATTATCATCTCTTTTCAAGTGATCTGACCATGTACTCTTATATAAATGTATAAATGTAAATGAAAAGAACTGTAGTGCTCCTTTGTAAAAAAATAAAAAAAATAAAAAAATAAGGAAAGCGACAAACCCCCTCCAAAAAAAACTAACCCTGCAATACAAAACCTTTTTTCCATGAATTAGACCCCTTAACTAATATATGATTGTTTGCAGATGTAAGGAAGATCTTAAACAGCTCTAGTGTTTTGATTTTTGTTGACTGTATATGTTGGTGTGACCATTGGCTGTATTTCTGTATATCAAATCTTTTTTTTTCTTTTCATTCCCCCCACTCTTGTTATTGTAAACCTTATTTTTCTGTCTATTTAATTTATCTCATTTTAATCTCCTTATTAACACCAAGTATCGCTGAGAATTAAAGATGCTCTTGAGTATTTTGAAAGTTAGATTTATAGTCAGTGTTGTTGTGTACACAATACAAACAAATGAATTCATACAATGTGTTGAGTTTTGGGTTGCTGTCAATCAAGCAGGAGCTTCTTTCATAAACTTTTTTAAAAAATGGTTTTTGAAATAACTAACACAATCTTCATCTACAGAACTAGCACTGGCTTTGAAGCAGGGTTTCACTGCACTGGTCTGTATGCAGGAATAGTGGGGTACAGGCTGAGGCTTTTACTGTGGCAGTTGGTGGCTTATGGGTTGGATAGTTGCCCCTGTGATCAGAAGGCTGTAGATTTGACTCTCAGATCTGCTAGTGGCATCCCTGATGTACGTTTGATCAAGATCACACTGCTCACTAGGCGCTGCGTCACTGGCTGCTCACTTCTCTTGGTGAATTGATTAAATGCAGAGAGAATTTCACATTGCTCACACTGTGTGATGAGTTCATACGTGACTGTAAGGGACCACTTTACTGATAACATTAAATCTTCTGAAGTATCCAAAATCTCACCGCCACACCTGCTAACATTTTTCCATGATGAACTACACATTCATGTATCGCAAAAAGACATGACAGCCTGTGGTTAACACAGTCTCCATTTCAGTCACACTCTAGTAAAAGCTTTGGAAATCCTAAGCATTGTAGTACATGAGTGTGTATCTCTTTTTTTCCATTTAGCAAGTCATTGTGGTCTATGTGAATATACACTTCTGTTGGAAAGCAAAAACCGGTTCCATTTATTCGGTTTCATGTCTACATACATATGCAGCCTGAATACAGCAATGGATTTGATCCCAGAACAACAGACAATTCCCTCTGTCTTTAAAGACAAGAGTATCTGAATGGTATAAGGAAATAAAGTTTAAAATAAAGCCACTTAGTGGGATGGATGTGAGGGATAAGCGAGTGTCGCCTGCAGATCTGCATTACTTAGGGTCTGGATCATGTTATCTAACCACCAAGCAAAATCCTGAAAACCTAACCTTGTTCAAAATAGGTTCCTGGGACTGTTATGGTGTTTGTGTGGGTATCACAATCATAATGTATTTTATTTGACCATTTCCAACCTCTCCTATTCCCTTATTCCCTTTGTTTCGTCTTATGTTTAGGGTGTGGATGTTCCTGTCCCTTTAACATGAAGCAGTCTCAGGCCCACTCCTCATTATGACCTCTGTGTGAATGAGTGGGACCAATCTGCAGTGGGCGCTGGAATCACTTCTACATTTGGTGCAAAAAAAATCGTTGATATTTGCCATTTGTATATTGTCGTATGTTTTCTATTTTGATTAGATCACATGAAAGAAATGGTCAAAATGTTTTATTGTGATGGGCTGCAAAGAGCCCTAAGATACAAGGAGCCAAGATAAAGATGTTTCAACCACTCAGCATTCAGCACCACCAGTATACTGATCACCGCCTGATAATCTAGACTCACCTGGTTCAGGACTTCAGTTAGATGTTCTTTGTTCTGCTTTAATGATTAATGCGTAGGTTCCTGTGTGGCTTAACAAGCGAAAAACATTCCTCTCAGGCCCAGAAACGACTGAAAATGAGAGACTTTGAAATTCTTCAGGAAGCCTAGCGAACCGCTCTTTGAAATACAAGAAATCCTAGGGACCCACTGCCCTGCCTTTACCCCCTGCGAATCAGAATCAGAAAACGTTTCTGATTCGGGAGGAAACTGCTTATATATAACGACTGCAAAGACAGAGACAAGAACAATATAAAAAAAGAAAAAACATCAAAATAAAATATTAATAACATCTTAAAATATAATAAAAAGACAAATGTAAAATACATTTTGGTATATACACAAATGTTGGGGTATAAATGTTATGTTAGAGTTAAAAAACTATGAATACCGATGGTAGTTAGGAGTATGTTATATTGCGCATAAATGCACATAATTAAGGTATTCATCAGATAACATCAGATTACGTTTTTCCTGAGCTGGATCTTGGGCAAAGAATAACGGACACTGTGCAGGGTAGTAGGTCTACTCAACTGTAGTTCCACCAATTTTCTAGGTCTGTGGGCTTTGTGAGGCCTCTGTTATGGTGGTCAAGTGTTTGCAATCAATAGGTTGTGGGTTCAAATCCCAGGACTACTACTGGCACCACTGAGGCACTCCGTCCCCTCACACTGCTCAACGGGTGGCTATGTTCCTGGCCGCACACCACTTCACTTGATGCTGTGGTGTATTCAGGGTTGACTGTAAGGGGCATTTTTCTGCACTTTTCTTTAGTAAAATCTTCTCCCTACAGTACACTCCCCCTGCATGCTCTCAACACAGTTCACTGGTCTGCAAAGCCCCTCCTGCACGGTAGAGGGCAGAGCGGCTCAGAACCGGTGGGTACCGGAGAGGAAGAGTACAACTCGCTCTGATCACAACAAAGCATGTCTAAAATGTTTGTTATAATTTATTGATTTCTGTGTGTTTATAAGTCTTTAATCTGTAATCTGGAGGAAACCGCGATGGCCTCGAACCCTCCCGGGCAAGGTGAGTGTCAGACTCCGAGGTGTAGTGTGTCCTAGCTGGGTCAGAGGTTCAGTCTTTATCTAGGTCAGTTTAATAACACTAAGAATGAGTGAAAAAAATGACCCACCTGGATAACTGACTAAGGCTGCGCCCATAACGACTGACTGTTATATTAAATAGTAACACGGTGAATACATAGTGGGGATGTGGTATATGTATGTACCTATACGTTTATATATACACCTTTATTCCAAGTAAATTGGCAGCAGTGGGAAATGTAAATATGTAAATAAGCAAAAACTGTCACGCCTAGCGCACCGGCCTGCTTGTGAGAGATTGTATTGCATTTCCCAAAACCTTCAGTGTCCTGAGGGATTTTTTCTGACGATTTTAATACAACATATAAGCTCACTTAACTAATCAAAG
>JBBMFX010000033.1:1578956-1593362 GCA_037832545.1 Rhabdalestes septentrionalis | reverse complement strand
AGTCTGATCCTCCTGTGACATTGCCTGTGGCAATTTAGAAATAGAAGTTTATATTATAAATAATAGGTGTTTTTAAGTGATTAGTTTGAGGCCCTAAAATATCAGAATTTTCTTGTACCTTAAAGCTCATGAAAGGCAGTGAGTGAGCAGTAAGCACTGAAAAAGCAACGTACATCTGTGCTTTAAAACACATCCCCCATACTAATAAATTTAGACTTCACGTCAAGAACTGATAGCAGAGAACTGATAGAACTGGTGCTCCAGCAGTGCCCTTTTAGATCACACACACAGAGCCCACTGCCACATAAAGCTTTCTTTATAATGTGTTTCAGTGGAAACAAAACCGCTGAATGCAGTGCCCTATAATTAAAATGTATGGAGGATATTCAGCATTTATGATTAGGTTGTGTTTTGGAATATTACGTCGTGTGAACTTTCCCGGTGCTTTTCCATGGGAAAAACAATTCTTGTACGGCAACTCAGATTTCAAAAATGTAAGAAACTGCTGGTATTCCTAGGTCATTATCTTGGCACAATCAACCATTATTACGTGTGTCCTTAAAATGAATGACTAGTGTTTTGTTCTTTTGTTGTGTAGCAGACAGTAAATTGTGAGTTTTAGTAAGCAGACAGTAAATTGTGAGTTTTTGTGCACTGTTAAACATTTTAGAATGTCCCACACTAAATGAAGAGACAAAAGGAGTCCATAGGTGGGTTTTATTTACTGACAATAGGCAAAAGCTCCCCCTTTGCTTTCATGGCTTTGATCTTGGCCTTGATGCTGTCGTCCATGGCTTGCTTGCACCTGATGGCATAGTGAGCCAGTGTCTCCTCCTTCTCGTCCCACGGAGGCAGGGCGTGGAAGACTTCCGGGGCGGCCAGGCTGAGCTCCGCGATGGCCGCCGTCCTGGAGATGGTGTTGCGGTCCACCCCGACCCGGTCAAAGGCCACTTTCATGGAGACGCTCCGCCGGAACTCTTGCAGAGCCGTCATGTAGCGAGCGATCACTCCAACAACATTTTTCACTGTAGAGAAAGAGATGCTGTCAGTTACTGCTTTCAGTGCTGCTTAGTCTGAGCCTCCGCAGACAAACGAGTATCAGTGAAGTTTAAAAAACATCAGAAAGAAATTATTTATTCTATCTCGAGCAAAATACTTAATAATTAAATATTATTTGGTATAAGTGGTAAAACAAATCTTATTGAGTTGGATAACATTCATCTAGGAAGGTAGCTTCATTATTAAAGGAATCATTTGGTCCAAAAAAATCACATTAACATTTTTTGCCTGTTACCTCATTTGTGGTAAATGACACAAGGTAGATTTAGTGCTAGAACTTTGCTTCAGGGAAGCTGGATAACCGGTTTCACGATTAACCACGATTTAAAGTGGCATAATAAATTTAGCACAAAAGATCCTCAACACCATGTTTCTGATGGTGCTCTTAAATCGATTATGACCGTGATAAACAGATTGGCGGCACTCGACCAGAAAGAAAACGTTTCACCAGCGGTGCAATTGTGATAGAAACAGACAGTACAATCGGCGAATGATGGCTCACTTGACCTCACTACACAATGACAGAGGGAAAAACTGAATACGCTTTTCTTCCACGAAAGAAGCAAATGAATTATCTTTTTTAAAATAGAGAAATTAGCTATGTTCGCTTCAATTAAATTCCAAAGATAGACATTGGGTTTTTTTTGTTTTCACTATGATGTATCACTGTTAACATTATTTGTTTCAGATGGCAGTATCTATTTGTTTATATTTCATTTATGCACTGAAATATTTGTTTATGGTTTTGGTGTCTTTTTTAAAGATAGCTGTAAATAAACTGAGAAAACCTCTAAAGAATGTGATTGTCTGTACTGTGAAATGAAATACATGCAAAATAATCATGAAACGGTGATTATTACCAAGGCGCTAATCCTGCCATCAAAATCTATAAACGTGACATCCCTACTATTAATAGCTGATTTAGGTTCTATTGTTTGTATGTTATTGATTAGCCAAAGCAGAAGCATAAGTCAAGACATGCTAAATATGTCTTGACTGAGAGACTATAATTTGGGGAAAGCAGTAAAATTGGAAATCAGATTTTTGACAGTATTATGTACTGTTACATCCCATTCATTAGGCAGACACTTTAATCCAAAGCAATTCACAATATGAGGAATCACTCCAGTTTCAGGACAGTTCGAGAACCAGAACAGGGAGTGTAGGGTGTGCAAGAAAACAGATGCATTAGGAGAGGTTTTGAAGAAAGAGAAGAAAGAGTTATATTTATTACAGGAGGTAACAGAATCACACTTATTAGTAGTGGTGGTATTAACTATAAGGGTACTACTGCACCCATCACATACTTCTGACTCGAGTGTTTTCTCCATCCCTACTTCTCTTGGAGGAAATTTTGATGGTCCTCTGCCGCTCTAAAGGATGCAGCTCCACCTCTTCAAAAGAGTCGAAGAGTACTGGCTGCTCAAATGGAGCGCCCTCATCAGGGAAAGGACCCATCAGCTGATGGGAGCTTCCAGCTTCCATCTGACTTGAAGGATGACATCTTCTTTTGTCTGCCAAAGATATAAAACAGTGGTCACCCTACATCATGGACAGAATTTGTGCTTTTGTATCTTAAATTGCAGGCAGGGGTGTATCAAGCTTTCCAAAAGTGGGGGTGGTCTGGGATGGGAAGCAAATTTATAAACACAATTTAATCAATTTAATACAATTTAATCTGACGAAAGTGGGGGGATGGAATCGGGTTTCAGCTGAAACCCCCTCACCCCCACCCCCCGTGTGCTATGCCTATTAGTGCAGGACCATGATTCATTTATTACTTTTGAAGCTTATTAAACTACTATTAATAATACAGTAACATATTTAGTTATTTGGCTATTAAGTTGTTTAGCTATGAGAGTGTCTCATAAGCTTTCAAAGGGGTTCATCTACTTTAACATGCACAATGAAATCTGCTCATAAATACACTCATTCTGTCATTATTCTTTTCAATCTTTTCATCTATCTTTATTCACAATTAAGTTTGAACAGAAATCCCACTGATGAATAGTTTTGCTTTGTTTAAGAATTCTGCTAGTAGTATGCAGAGGCCAATTGAAAAACATCCTCTACAGGGAAAACCATGATGCACATTTTAACACATTTTTTATTGCTGAACAGATCAAAACGGTAATGAATATAACAAAATTAGGACTGTACAAATCTATGTTAAATTTTGCTTTTTTTCCTATTGGTAAATGTGCAGACAAATGTCACATTTTAGCATGCTCTCTGTAGAGGATCTGTAATTAAAATCTCATTGACTGTGAACTTCAATGCTGAATGAGTGATTAGTGTGTATTTTGGTTTGTCTGGTTGCAGCACACGGTTCCAGGTGCTTACCTGGCCGGAGCTGGTCTTGGAGGAATTCACAGATGAGCTCTGCCTTTTTGGTGAGTTCCTGCTGCAGCAGCTCTTTGTCCTGTCTAAGGCTGCTGATCGTTTCCCCAAGCAGATACGTTTTATTCCTTTCAGCCTGGAGAAGACCCTTCAGCTTCTCTATCTCATACAGGACAGGTGACCCTGGTTTACAAAGAGACACACACACACGCAAAGTGTTATTTAAGACCACAATGACCTGAAGGCACAGAATACTTGGCTACCAACACTAAATGTCCAAAATTTAGCCTCAGAATCTCCACCACTGTAAGGATTTGACTGCATTCAGCCACCAGAGCAGTAGTTAGGTCAGGTACTGATGTTGGATGATTAGCTTTGGATAATAAAATTCACCCCAGTTCATCCCAGAGATATTGGCTAGAGTTCCATCACACCAGAGTACACAGTGTCACTGCTCAGTTCAAGGAGGGTTTATAGGGATGAATAGCATTGGGCGTGGTTATCTTAGGCCTACTTGCAGCTGCTCCAGAGATTATATACACATATATAATCTATATAATACATCTATTTCATTAGGTACATCTACCCTGTTTATACTCATTTTTAATTTAATCAGCCCGAATTTCCACACAGGTGCCCTTTGTAGCACACATACAAACAGTAAAAAATGCCTTGTCTGTGGTGTCTGAACCCTTTTGGACACACATTGTTGTTTTAGGAAGGGGTGTTGAATTAGTGTGTTAATTTCAATCAATTAATCACAGAAAAAATAATGCATTAAAAGAATTAGTGCTGATTAATCGCATCACGTGACTTTAATCTGGTCCGCTGTTCTACCGAATATGCTACCCATCGAGATGCTACCATGCCCTTCTGTGCTTGTTGCCCAAACCCTGCTAACCTTTCAACAGGGTAGCACAAATCGATAAACAGCTAATACAATGTTTTTAAAAATATATATATATATTCTCTGATTATGCATATTATTTGCCTACTTATCACTATCAGCGTTATAATCTGACTATAAACCGAATTGTATAAGCTTCAAGGTAGCATTTTCCAACAAGGCAGCATAAACCGTCAGCACACAGGCGTGTATGCACATTATCCTTAACTGCAGCTTATAGTAATATTGTTATTGCTGAAGCATTGTTTCCCTCAGAATATTAGGTCACATTTTTTATTTTGCTGTGTCTATTACAAACATTGCAGAGACCATTATAAAATAAAGGAGATGTAAAGCCTGTGATGTTCATTATTCATTCAAATTCATTTGAATTTTTAAATACATTTACAGCAAATAGATATGTATGTGATTGTGATTAGATTCATAATTAGATACTTTGACAGATGTATCTCAAGGATTTATCCAAAATTAAATAAAAACCTAAGAATAAAATATATATAAAACATATAAAAATGCATCAAATATATAAAAATGCCACAAGACTATGCACTTCTAAAAATTAAGACCACATAAGTCAGTTTGCATTGTAGTCCACATAGCTACTAAGACTTATTATTTAAGATATATTATGTAATATTCCCAGTTCTCTAAAACTGTAGGTTATTTGCAAACAGCACAACTTTAAAACATATAAACTGTAAATGATAACATAAAATAAAGGGAGCGGCCAGGCTGAGCTCCGCTTAAAAATGAACACACAAATCCAATATATTTATATTCTATAATTTTATTACAATATTTTGTTAGAAAATAACAAATTAGACCACTCATGATGCATCAAATATAAAAACCTATTTACACATTGAAAAAACAAAGAATGCAGCACAGACAAAGTTCACTCTTTTTCATGTACAGGATTTGAAGTGAATTATGAAGGAATTTTAAGCAAGATCTGACCATTATTATACCATAGTGTTAAGTCCTCAGTCTCTTCAGATGTACTCACCACCGTCCTGTAAAGTCTACAGCTGACTGGAAATCAGTATTTCTTAAAGCAAAAGATATATTGATCCAGCTGTGATATACATGATCCATTTATGATATGACCAGGCTATGCAACCCACATTGGAGTAGAATCCACACAAGCTTGTACCAAAACTATTAAAAAGCTATCAAGGTGTCTAGAGCAGAAATAAATACTACAGCAATAAATACGTTTGAAAAAAGGAATTCCAAGGCTCATTTAGGCATTACAGATTATGTCTAGATGTTGCAGAATTGGGGTGATGTAGGAGGATGCAGATCCAAGCAGACAGACTCCTGCTTCTTGATGAAACATTAAAGGGATGGTGATTAGGGTCAGGCAGTATGGCTATTCTTTAATATTTTCCAGTCATGATGATGTAAATCTCAGTTATCAGGTATTCTCTCTAAAGGTTTGTGGTTTCTTTCAGAAGAACCATAATTACAACAAAAGAGCGTTTACTGGGATCTAAAACTTTGTTTCGCCAAGACAACATCAGCTGGGATGTATAGTATAGTGTATACACTAACTTTTGTCAAGTTCACCAAATTAACAAAAGGATGTGTGTGTACAATAGCATTTTTCCTGTGGCAGTTTCCTGGCACTACATGGGATTCAGCTGATACTAAATGTTCAGTATAGCCTTACCCACTTTACAATGGTAGGTAAATGCATTCTCATTTCAGGACACATCATGCCTGATGTAATGGCATTCCTGCTGGGTGGAGGAAATTTAACCAAAAAAGAATTGATAGCCCACAGTTATCCACTATGCTATCAAACCACTTTATCTTACAAGATTAATTGCCATTTTGCTCATGAGGCTTTAGTGAGGCAAAAACGATTGCATAAGATCTTTTTTTCATGCTCCTGGCAGATTTTCTTATCTCCTAATTATATATACCGTAAATTCCGGGCTACAGAGTGCACCTGATTAAAAGCTGCATGCTCTAATTTTAGAAACAAAATCAATTCTGTACCTGTACAAGCCGCACCGGATTGTAAGCCGCATGTGTCTCACGTAGTAATATGAGATATCTACACTTTTTTTTTTACTTTTAAACCTTACGGTAACATAAAGAAATACATATTGCACATGGTTTTATTTTGCGAAGTATACTTAAAGGGTACCTATCAGTACATATCAGTAACACACAATTTATGTTGCTTATGCTTTTTACTGAACTGGTGCACAAACGACATTCCATCTCCTAATGGCCAGTAAAATATATATCCCGTGTATATACTGCAGCCTAGCAGGAAAAGTAATTAATCGGCATCTTCATCTTCTTTATCTTTGTCATGGGCGGGCCTTAGTGGGCCGTGCCTGCCCTCGGACTCACTCGGGCTCGCCCTGGCAATACGAGCCGTACGGAATTGGTCCGAAAGTTTGAGCTGCCTAAACACTTGTCACAGATGAGGCTGAGACATATCAACCCAAAAAAGCCTATAAAATGTGTCTCCCCAAAGTTCCGTCCGCAAGTCCGTGTCTGGTGCCGGGTCTGGTTACGAGGCAAAATGTTTTTGGCATCATGCAAAAAAAAAAAAAAACATGCATTAGCCGCACCGGTTTTTTTAGACGCAAAAAAATTTGGAAAAAGTAGCGGCTTATAGTCCGATATTTTCGGTACATATACAAATGCTGTACACTGCCTCTGGTACACCAGCCCGCAAACAAATGCAGACTGTAGCCCACCTGTTACTGCACATTTTATCACAAAGTTAAGGATATCCAGTAGGATAAATGCATGATGATCGGTGTTGCAGTTATTCAAGCACATGAGACTGTGAATGAACCATATATCCCAAAGATTTGTGTCATACAAAAAATAGGAAATGAACTTGTGTGTTCTGTATTTAAGCTGTTTCTTTATGTTAACTTTGTTCATTGTAACCATGAACCATGTACACTAGCGATGGGAGTTCTGAAGAGACTATTTATGAACAAGAGGAGTTTCATTGCCAAATATATGTGCCTTGTTGTTCTTGTTTTCTGTATTTTTTATGTATTAAAACTTTTTTGACTGCATATTTAAAGGGCAGCCAACTAAGACCTGGGGCCAGACTCACAAAAGCTTTCTTAAGAATATACTTATAAAGTATGTCAAACCAAACACTAAGATGTTCTTAAGTACTTCATAAATTTGTAGATGTTTTCTTAGGAAAAATCCACACATTCTTAGGAAATCGTACTTATTGTATAAGGTTTAGTTCATTACCCTGAATTAATTTGAATGAATCATTATTTCTGTTTACCAGTTTAATTGGCCCCAATCTGAAAAGCTAGATGGAAGAGAAACAATGCAAGAACAAAGCAAACCTTTTAATAAACAAGGGATGGGTAAAAAAATCCTCCTTGATCTATTTTAACACCTGTGTACCGTGAAACACTTTGGAACTTACACAGGCTTTTTGGAGGCTTATTTCTTCACACCAAGTCTGTCATTCTTTGGAAGCTTTTGAATATTAACAATTAATTTGTTTTGGGTTTGAAGTGAAGGAAAATAGCAGGTTTAAAAATATTTTCTTTCTTAGGACAATTGAATGAATCTGGCCCCTGGTCTAAGAAAACAAAACGAGTACTTTGTTTGGTCCCTGTACATTTACAAAATATCAGCAATAATAACACTGTTCACACTAATAAAATGAAGAGCTGTGGTGGCTCGGCTCCAAACAGTCTCACATATACGAAGGGCCAGACTTCTGTGGACTGTGGAATAGATATGGGTCTCGCGCTAGCTTTTTCCTCTGACCAATTCTCAGCCTGCATTTGTTAATACATGCTTTCTTCAACTTGGCTGGTTCCACTGATGTCCATCCATCCAAACTGGAGCAATGCAGGACATAAGCTGTAAAGACATGAAATCCATTTTCACTCCCAAATAGTCCTGACACCAATTAAACTTTATACAACAATAAGTTTTTAAAAATTGTCGAAACTTTAAAAGACTTGCCTATAATTCCATCAACAGTTCTTCTGTCCAGGATTTTTTTTCCATCCGGCACTTTGCCCCTTTTTCCAAAAGCCACAGCTCCAATAAGGTCTTCCTCACTGAAGAAGTGTTCGAACAGGAGGTGAAAGAGCCTCATGCTGTCTTGTCTGGACTCCTGGTGCATGGTGGTGAGCCTTGACGTTGGCAGGTAGAGTCCACAGCCTGGAAAAAGCTCCTGAACACCAAGTCTGGGAGGGCTAGGCTCCGGGACACGGGCTCTCTCATGAATCACAAGAACCCGGGAGATTACTGCCTGCAGGTTTTGTAACGTTATAGGATCTGCAAAAATATTTGCCAACATTTTTTTCAAAAGCATTAACATCACTGACTGAATGTGTAACGATTAATCAAATTTGCATGTCATCACCAACATTTTATAGTTAACAGGCTTTCCTACTTCACTTCACTAGTCCATCTGAAAACTGGTCTTACATCATGCTTTATGTGGGGGTGATGATACTAGAAATCGTTTTCCTATTGCCTATCATGACGGTTATTTTTCTGAGGTTTAATTAGTTAAAACTGCTGAACCAGCAGTGCTATACCAATACCATAAGCATCATTTGTGCTGATGACACTGGGGATATTTTGTCCCCACCACTCTGTAAATTCCAAAGATCTATAAATTCATTCTGAGGCTAAAACCATCAAGGCCCTCAAATAAACTCCCCCACCAATCCCTTACCCACCCCCATTCGACATATATATATATCCCCACCACTTTTCAGACCAAAAAGATTATATCCAATATTGTCCAGTAGTGCCACCAATATTGTCTTATTGCCTTCTTCTAGCTTTAAATATATTAAAGACAAAGAGCAAAACTACTGTATGACAGATGCAAATCTCACCAATGGTATGGATAAATTCTTCAAGCTCTTTTCGGTCTTCAGGAGGCCTCTCAGCATTTGGGGAGAAATCGGACGTGGAAGGCCAGAAGTGTTCTTCCGAGTTCATTGTGGATGGAGCCAGGCAGCCTATAACACACCCGATGAGCAAGTTTAACACCAGTTCACCTCATATAATGGGCTGAGTGAATGACACAAATAAATCCATAATATTAAATATTTTTTATTCAGTACCCTGAAAATCTTTGGCTCATAGGAAAGCCCACCTTTCAGGTCCTCGCACTCATAACTACAGAACTTACACAATAGTTTCATAGTAGTTACTGAGTAATAATAGGTAATGCACCTGCAGGTTAAAAATGGAGGCATTGATTAACACGAAAGAGGAGACAAGTTTCTTCAGTCCTGTTTTAATTCCAGGCCAATATAAACCAATGCAATTGTCATAGAGTGTCCCTGCTAGTAAAGGACTGCTACGAATCGCAAAGCGAAATGGTCGGTCGACACGAAAGGGGAAAAAAAAAAGCCTTTTCAACAAAGAAATGGGAATTGTTTTATTTGCAATTAAGCAAAGTTTCCTTCCAAATTCATTTGCCTCATTCAAAGGACATGCACCTGAAATACAAAATTATGATGTTCCATGTTAGCTAATATTAATGTCGTTTATGTTTAAGTTAACAGTGTGATCTTTACACAGTGAAGATATAACAAAATTCTTGCACAAATAACTAACCATGGAGGGCATTCAGAACGTTTTTTCCATCTTCTTTTCAACCGAACCTGCAAATGTGATCAAATGATATTTTATCCACACAATCAATCAGAAATCTGCAGAATATTCTGCATTTATTTAGAAACGTCTTCCATGCAAAGCAAATAATCTGAGTGTATTATTATTATATGGATTACAAAGACATGGTGAGACCTTATCAACAGAAACACACTCACCTTGCATTATTTCGACAGGGCGTTATAACGGGAATCGTCCAATTTTCATCAAATATCCATGAACATCTTCACAAAAAAGTTTATTCCTTGATTTCTGAGAGGGAGTGGGCAGTATGGGGTATAGACTATGACCGGTTGCTAAATAGCCTTTTATTAATGCTAGATGAATGTCCCCTCTTACAAGGGCTTTATGTTTCAGGAACATCTGAATCGATTTAAAGAGATCTTTCATAACTTTCAACAATTTTCATACTTTTCAATTTCGTATAAGCTGCACTTATTAAAATGTACTGCAATAACCCTTTACAATGCGCTATTTTATTCTTGCTATGAACAATGTTCTCCAATAGACATCAAACACATGTTTAGCAGACCATCAATAACATTTAACTTTAAATAAAACAGTGGCAAGAGTTCAGCCATATGGAAGTGATTCATTAAGACATGCATATATACATATATACATGTTTATTGCATCAATCACACCAGCAGTCAAATGATGTAAAAATAGTGAGAATAGTAAATTATTACAGTTCTAACATTTTATTTGAAAGTAAATGTTAAATAGTTAATAAAATTTTATTTTTATTGACCCAACTCATCTAACAAACTTCACCTCAGCAAATAATGTCAGGGAACTGTACTATTCTACTGGATTTTTAAACTGGTACTGAAAAAAGAAATCTAATTTTCTTTTTCTTTCATGTGGAAATCATTTCTTTTTCCACTGATGTTGCATGGCTTGTGTTGAAGTAATTTATGAACTTTACGCATATTTATGCACATTTTATTCCCACTCGTCCTTTTCAGCAGAGGCATTATGAACAGACCATTCTGAACATGGAATCAACAAAAACAAATCAGTAAAACTGTACCTTACATCTCTATCAAGAGGCCACTTTTCCACTATTTGAAGCTACAATTAAGTTTTGGAAACTATGTTATACTATGGTAACACAATGTTCAAGTCAAGTTATTGTATCTAAACCCATCAGAGATCTACTGCATGGTAACAAAGTGATGTCAAAGGCACTTTTCAAGTAGTGTTTATTGGCTGCATGGAACATTGCATGGAGTATTCCAAGTTCAGGAATGTTTTAAATGTCTATCATTTTTGGAATAACACACCTCATGTGGACCAAATTCTTCAAAAAGGACTGATTTATCCATCACGTTTTATCCTCCACAGTAAGAGCTCTAAGGTTGGTGATGGATCAAAATCTGACCTCTTCTGAAGATCTGGACTTTGATCAGAGACTTTTTAAGTCTAACCATATTTTAAAGTGCAAAACATGAAATATGTGAGTCAGAGCAGAAAAATGAATAATACAAGAAGAGGAGTCTTAAAACACACATACTATTGCATTTAAACTGAATCAGTACATCCTTTGAATTGATTTATTGCCTTTTAATGTTCAGTTAGTAGGCAAGAGTTTTATTTTATTGCAGGTTTGTTTCAATCATTATTTCTTATTTGAATGTCACTGTAAACACGTTTGAAAAGATGCTAAATAAATAAAGCATGTTTTGTGCAGTGCGTTCAGTCTTTACCTGTGCCGTCCTCTTTAGCGTCTGCGCCAAGAGCCTGCTCTGCTAGAATGTCCATCTCAGGGTGAACTGGGACCGACGTGTCTCCAAATGACATCTCAAAGTCACCATTGGGAAGACTTTCAACCATGTCAGTCTTTCCAGGTCGGCCTGAAGCTGCTGCACTCTGACTGGCTGCTGGGTTTGAGTTCATGTGTGCTTTGCTCTGGGAACTGCTTCCAGGGGCGCGTGATGGTTTGGTCACAGACGGCGAGGTGTTATCCTGCGGTGACACCGATACACCTCCTGAATCTCCGTCCATAGATGAGGGCCTGTGATGGACTGATGCTCTGGACAAAGGTCTTACTTGAGAATTGGGCCTCGGTGACTGGGACATGCCACTAGATGCCTGAGGGCCCTCCGAGCTGCCAGGTATTTGGGCATTAGCCACAGTGTAATAGTCTTCGGCTCTCTCTTGCTTGATCTTCTTTGCTCCTGGATCTCCACGGTCTTCAGATACTGGTCCTTTGAGACCCCTTTTCCTGAGAGTGACCCTTGGCTCAGAGTCTCCTTCCTCATCCGTGGCAGAAGACTCACACACAATGTCAAACAGGTGGTTGTTGTACTCATCCGTGTTGTCGTCCATTTCGGACGGCTCGCTACAGTTGGAGAAGTCGCAAGAGTCTTGGGTCTGGTTGGAATCGCCTTTGTTCTTGGCCCCACCGCTGCTCAGAAACCTTTCTGTTGAGCTGCTCTGCATGGTCGAGGCACCCTGTATAAGAGTGTCAGAACTGATGCTTCGCCCCCCCTCGTAACACAGTCGGTCCTTGTGCGCTGTTTTACAGGAGCTCATTAAGGGCCAGTGGTATGCATGGCCAGCATTGCAACCCCAAAGTGCTGTGAGGCTCCCGTGAGCGCCTTCTGTAAGTAAGTGCTTCAGGCTGGGGATTAGTGTGCAGATAGTTCCATGGCTGTGGGCCCATTTCACTAGTTTAGATAAATTATCTGCCGAGGTGTGCAAACAGTCATCCATGTTGAGCTGCTGTCCCCTGAGAATATGCAGAATCAGGTTAAACCTTATTTACCATCAACAAGGCAGACTTCAAATCTACTATATCAGAATCAGAAAACATGATTTATCCCAGAGGAAGCTAGCTACATATGCAATGACTCCATGGATACATAAAGACAGAGACAAGAAAAAGTTAGAGAAATTTCAACTATTTTTCAAACACTCCCTCATAATTAAATAATTAAAATGTAAACAATCTAATCGAGTGGTTTGTTGCACTGTTCTAGAGACACCGGCTAGAGTCACTGGCTTATATATATATATATACACACACACACACACTTCATAACACTGCTAGTGAATAAAATGGCTATAATTTAATTGCAGACACCTGGTTCCATAATCACCACTGTACATCTGTGAATGCAAGTTTCTCTACAATGAGCCTCTTCACATTAAGCCACTCTGTAAAACTGTTCACAAGTCAGAGACTTAATATGGCCTTAAACCTTGATAAACAAACAAGTTAGTTTATCAACTGCTATCTCAATATCAATCCAAAATAAGACCCAGACCAGACTAAACCACAGACACAGACCTGAAGACGATGCAGCCCTCAGTTCATGTGCTTTGTCTTCCACCATCAATCACCAGTCTCTCATCTCTTCTCAGGCTAACTGAAGCTAACAAAGACTTCAGGGAAATTTTTGACGACTCTGGCGAAACAATGAGTTGTGTAATGAACCAAAACGGCACTGTCTAGCTTCCTTCACTTCAAATCATGTGATGACAAGCTGATAAGAAACCGAAAGTGAATCTTTTCGCCAGAAATAAAAAAACTGCCGTTAGCTATCTTAGCTTAGCATAGTTAGTTGGAACGGTCTACCTGAAGGCAAACATTTTAATTGAGCACAAGTAGCCCTCTAACATGAAATATCTATTAGATGCTAAATATATATATATATATATATGTGATCTTCAGGAGCTGCTTGAATTTCTTGTCCAAGTATATTTGCGTAATTTTAGACATTTGGAACGCTGGCCGACATTAGCTGCATAACAAAAACAAAGCGATGCAAAAACCGTCACCTTCGCACAGGAGGATCCAGTAAGAGATAAGAGCTCACATCGGGTGATCTGTCCAGGCTCCTTCTCTATCAAACCCAGCCCCGACCCGACCTGCTCTTGGATGCCCAGTTTTCTTCAGAAACACAGCTTTTTTTGTAAAATAAAATGGATTCTTTTTTACCCCTTTTCTTTATGTGGGGACTTTTAGAAAGACAGTCCTTTGACTGAACGTCATGTCCTCTTACGTGTCCCTGTGAAGACTCCCCCTCTCTCGCAGCCACAGCACAACGAATCTTCATCTAGCCTGTGTTTACAACCAGATAAATGTCAAACAGAAAGCAGAGGAACAATGAAGTCTTCTGAGGCAGTCCACATTTATACAAGAATAGATATCTGGGGTTAAAATATCTTCAAAAATTCTTTAGGGAAAATAAGTCATATATTAAAACACAAACAAATACTGTGACACATCTTATTCTTCATATTTTGGTTCCAAAAAACCACACAAACACACACATACACACACACAAACACACGCGCAGTAGTGTAACCTTTCCATTTCTTCCTGAACTTTCAAACGTCAAATATATTCTGTCCAGTTCATGAACCTGACGAGTTTTTTGTTTGTTAAACCACACAGTGACCTATGTATAAATCATTCAAGCAGAACAAAGACTAAC
>JBBMFX010000033.1:1531553-1543803 GCA_037832545.1 Rhabdalestes septentrionalis | reverse complement strand
AATTCTATAGTTACAAAGTAATATAAATACGACGATAAAATCGAAATCGTGATTTAACTGTAAAAAAATCGTGATATTAAATTTTTGCCATATCGCCCACCCCCTAATACTTGATTTATTTCACTCTCAACAAGGCGATTTTAGTATCTTGGTGTCTTAATATAGAAGCTAGTTGTTGTGATGTTGTCAGAGTTGTGGGTGTACTCAGTATTTCACAATAGCTTTAAAAGCAGCTAAAGCAATCAGATTGAAGGAGCAGAGATATCCGTTAATAAAGTCAAATTTGTTTTATATTAGAACCCAATGAGTTATAATAGTTCCTCTTTTGATTCCTAGCCCTCGCATCTAATTTCACTCATTACCATGCATCCTCATTAGACGGAGGAGGATCCAATGCTCAAGGATGAGGTCAAAGCGAAAGACACAACGGTTGTGACATACCTTATCAATTTACGTCTTTGTGCCCGAGTCATCTTTCAGTCCTACAGTCTTTGTTCCGTTTGTGTTGGTGCTCTCCTGCAGATACTAACGTCATGTAATCACAACAGTGTGGCTAGATGTCTAGATGAAAGAGACTTTATGGATGAACTGAAGATCTGAGAGACTGGTGTAGAACCACTGTATGTTTACCATTCATTTCTGTTTGACAACATCAAGAGCACAAGTGTTTTTATGCTTGACTCATACATGCTGATCAGTCTCACCTCTTTACATCTGCTTGAACGTTACCTGTCCACTCACTTTGTATGATATTAAACACTGCATTTATATAAATGTAGATCTGTTATATGCAGAAATTTTGAGACACTCATTTCTTCATGTTTTGCTTCCAGACATTCTTGTATTTTAATATAGCCTTGAAGAGTAATCCTCTGAGCTATGAGTGTCTATAAATGACCAGTGAAATCCAGAGGAATGTTGTTTGTGAAGCCATACAGTGACCTAAGCATAAGTCAAAGCACTGAAGAAACTGAACCAGTGAAGAAACAGGTACAGATGAATCCAGATGATCAGACAGTGATCAGTATTCTGGTGGTGCTGAATGCTAAGTGGTTGGAACTAGAGCTGTAACGACAAACCAATCCCACGATTCAGTTAGTTTCACGATTTTTGACTCATGATTCGGTTCGTATCATGATTCATTTAGGGGGGAGGAGAGGGAAAGTTCTGAGGCGGCATTTTGTTTGGAGACACCTTACCTTTGCCACAAAATTATAAACCAACATTCGTGTAAATACCGCTTCCTTTCCATCCATACTGAGTACAAGGCTTCGGTAAACTGCACGAGTAGTCGAGTTGGAAGACGACTCGTCTCTCTCGGTTCACCGCTCCGTTCAAACAAAAGAAACGCTCCGCCCAGCTGCCCGGAGCCACAAAACTCGCTCAAAACACAATAAAAACAATTACACAGAGACTCCAGTGCAGTTTTATCACAACCCAGACACGTTTAAGCCCAGTGTAATAACTTATATGTACTCACAGCAAATCAATTCAGCAAACAAAGGGTCGGTCCATGCTTGTGTTTGTAAACTGGTGGGAGGGCTCTTTGAAACCCTCAGACCCTGAGCTAGTAGTTAAAGAAAAGATATTGACGTGACAATCCTCCTATTATGGGGAAAAACCTATGTTTCTGGGCGGGAACTGTATACGGGAAAGAGTTGGAAGGGGTGTGTCTGTGTCGCTATTTACCCTCCTCACACCGCAACACGGGTTCGTGGAAGTGAGTGTGGTGATTTCGGTTTTGTATCATATATTGTTACAGACCTAGTTGGAACACATTTATCTAGGCACATTTTATATTTAGGCACTTTGCAGTCTGTCAGAGTAAAAACATTTATTCCCAATTCTCTTCTTAGATCTACTCAATATGGCAAAGAAAAGATTATTTGACCCACATAAAATAGTAATTTTGCACCAACAATGTGATTCAAAGCAAGATATCAAGAAATATGTGGCTCAGTTTTCATTTTTTTAATGTTTTAAAATCATTTAGAACAGAATACTAACTCCAGTCCTGGCATCAAACGCACTTTGGTAGTTTCCTCTCCTTAAACAAAACCACTAAACCTGAGAGTTAGTGGAACCAGTTAAATGCAGGGAAATCACTGTGCAGGGCTCCCAGGACTGGAGTTGGGCATCTCAGGGTATAATATTTATTTTCAGTAAACAGCTCAAAAACACTGAGACACAGTGCACGCAGCATGCTGAAGTGCGGGCTTTTTCGCATGCTTAGTTTTCCACCGCCTTTTTGCGCTTCATTAGCGATGCCAGGGAGGGGAGTGAAGTGTGCATTCTTTGAAATACATCAAGGCCTGTTTAAAAAGAGAGCCTCATAAGAAGCCTAGCAAGAACTGGAGTGGCGCTTCATATTCAAATGGGAGCGGGCGCATTTAGACCAGAAAAGACGAGCAGGTTTTCCCTTATTGCTGCTGCTGATGCATAAATTTGGTCATGCTCCATGGTTTGATTGGGCTTCAAAAGAGCTTGTTTATTGTTGGCCTATGCATCCATCACTCTCTCACACCTTGCTTGAGCTAGTTGGAATAATTCGTCTTTGTGCAGGCGTGGAAGTGGGTACTGAGAGATTTCCCTATCATGGGCAAATTCAGATCCACCTTGCTGTGCTCAGATTTTGCTCTTTTATTTGCAAAGATTAAACTTAGCCCGTTTAGTTTCTGAACAGCTTCTCTTTCATTCAGTGTGTACCTCTATGACAAAAAAATACCACCAAGCAGAAATAAGACACCACTCATTTCTTTATGTTTCTTATCTTTAGAATACTGAATAGATCTTTTGGATTAAATGGGAACAAGTGTTTTCTGTGCAAAGTGCTTAATGGTACAAGGTGCTTAGATAAAGGAGTTTCAACCACTCAGCATTCAGCACCACCAGTATACTGATCACTGCCTGATCATCTGGAATCATCTGCACCTTCTTCACTGATTAATCTCTTAAGTTTGATGTGCTCGAATGATTCCTGTGTATTGTGTGGTTTAATAAACTAAAAGCAATTCTCTGAAACTGGTCCTGTTCACGGAATGAAAGTCCTGCAGGAAGCCTGGAGAGCCTGGAAAACTTTTGCACAGTACCATATATGTGTGATACAGTTAAAAAGTGTGGAACAACTCATTAATAACTGTTATCTAACAGTAACTTATTCTATATTGAAGTGCTGTAAGCTGGACACCATTAGGCTTTTTTTTCGCACAATAGGAACCTATTTAAAGAATAATGATCCATCTACTTTAATTACTTAATTTTTGATGATGTACCGCTTCCAGTCCAATGTTCTGGATGTATCTAGTGTTTCTAGTATTCCTTCTAATTATCTGAAGCCTGTGAAGTTGTAAAGCAGGCGAATATTAAGGGAATTATTTCACACATGTATGCACCAAACTCATTTAATATGATCAGATATTGAACAGATGGATGGAACGATCAGAAAGATAAGTAGCATTCAGAATCAGATTAGAAAACCTGATTGATCCCAGAGGAAATTGCTAATATTAAAACTGCACACAGAATCCCTAAAACAAGAACAATAGAAAATATAAAACTCTTCTGAAAATAATCTGTGCTAAATACATTATACTAAATAGATAATACACATTATTATAAATATTAAGCTATATACAGTATACTATATACTAGGGCATTAATGACTTAAACACACGCAGGAACAAATGTGTCCAACACTGAGTAACTTTTATTAAAGTTCTCTGTAACATTAACAGTCAACATGACATTTAAACTAAACAAAACAAAGGCTGATACCTTGAAGGTTCTGGTAAATTTAAGTATAAACAGAAAGTGGGAACAGTTTAAGCCCCGGCGCTGTTCAGCTCCCTGCAGTGCTAGCATTAGCATGTTAGCTAGAGGTGCCATTTCAGAACTGTGCAGAACACCAGCACTTTCACACCAACTTGCAGGTTCTGCAGGTCTCCTGCTGTTTGTGTGTCCAGATTGAAGGATCTCCACACGTGAGATGTGTGTCTCTGTTCTCTGCTGCCGTCTGTCTTGTCTTGTTGTGGTCTCGTGTTTACACTCCACTTAACGTGCCAATGGTTCCGCCCCTTTTATGAAGGGACTATAGTAATTGGTTAAACCAAGGAATGCGGTTCAGCAATAGCCAATCAGAGGCAGAGACTGCAAAAGCGAGGGCAGAGAGAGAGGAAAAAAACACGACTAGTCTACTACTCTCAGAGGCCGTCGACTAGTGCCTCTATAGTCGACTAATCGACTTGTCGACTTTTGTGTTAATGCCCTAATATATACATAATGTACACAGGATTTTAATTAGACATCATTAACAACATTGTCTTAAGTTTAAAAGGGAGGATTTTAGCTCAATATTAAGCTGCATGTTGATCAGTCAGATGCAACCAAATCCTCAGGTGATGTTCACATACCAACAGAGCCACTAGCAGCCCCCTAAATAGTCAGTGTTCAGAAAATAAAATAAACACACTGGCCTTTCTGTCAAAACATGTAAAAACATGACCGAATAAAATCAATTTCGTACTTGTACAAGCCGCACCGGATTATGAGCCGCATGTGTCTCACGTTGTAATATGAGATATCTACACCGATTTTTTTTACTTTTAAACATTACGGTAACATAAAGAAATACATATTGCACATGGTTTTATTTTTCGAACAGTGTCTGTAACACGGCTACCTTTGAGTAAACGTATGTATCAGTAACACACACAGTATGTTGCATCTGCTTTTTTACTGAACAGTGCATGAACAACATTCCATCTCCTAACGACAGGTAAAAATATACACGGTATATATATTGCAGCCTGCCAGAAAAATCATTGTTGGTCATCTCCATCTTTTTTATCTTTGTCATTGGCCTCACTCGGGCCCACCCTGGGAATACGAGCACCAGGATTGGAATTTGAGCTACCTAAACACTCGTCACAGATGCGCATAAAATATATCAAAACGAAACGAGCCCATAAAATGTGTACCTCACCAAAGGTCCATCCGCAACTCTGTGTCTGGCGCCAGGTCTGGTTACGAGGCAAAATATTTTTGCCGTCATGAAAAAAAAAACATGCATTAGCCGCATTGTGTTATTAGCCGCAGACTTCAAAATTTGTGCAAATTTGAGATTAAGGTAGCGGCTTATAGTCCGGAATTTCCGGTTACTTAAATTTAAAAGGTAGATGGAAAGTGATGCTGAAAGCATGTATGCCAAAAGTTTTAGTGCTAATGATACAGTAATACAAATTTTAGCTAATGTCGTCTAGTTTTAACCCATTTGAGTGATTTATTCTTTGTTTTGTTTGTTTTATACTGACACCTTCAAGTAAAAAAAACCCAATGAGCTGCTTTTTGGAAGCGCAGACTTGAGCAATTGTAGTTAGAACAAATATAGTTACAGCAGGCTAACACACACACACACACACACACACACACACACACACACACTCATGCACATATATGTGTGTATCCCGCATGCAACCAGTTTTATATCGAGTTTGTGTATATGTATTATACATGATTATAATTGGTAGAAGAGTGTTTATATTGCCGATGCTTTCACAAACTCTCTAAATTGGTAACTTTAATTTACATTCTTAACATTAATTATATTCAAAGTAAGTTTAGATCTTTTTATATGTCTATTCGTCTTAAAGTGTTGAGTCAGCGCAAAGGACACAATGGTGTATGAAAAAAGGGGCCAAAAGTTGGAGGTTTTGACTGGACAGCAGTGTCCTTTATGAGCAAACGTGTTTGAGCTTCACCCAGGTGTCTGCACTGATCTGTCCCTGCTGACGGTGGCTCTCTTTTGTCTCCTGCCTTTGCTCCAGGCTTTTATAGAAATGGCTTCTGAAGAAGCAGCCATCACCATGGTAAACTACTACACCACTGCCACACCCCACGTCCGCAACCAGCCCGTCTACATCCAGTATTCCAACCACCGCGAGCTGAAGACTGACAACCTGCCCAACCAAGGGGTGAGGACACGCCACCGTACCGTAGTTTTACCTTTAACCTCTGCAGATGGGCCCCATGGTAACAAGATCCTATGTAACTATGGTTACCCTGAACCTCTTCTTTTGAATCCATTCTGTTGGGCAATTAGATTATTAGATCTGATTGGGCAACATTTGCATAAACCTATTCGTGACCCGTGAACAATAGGGTTGGGTTGATTGAGTGCTCTGTCTAGGGCTACTGATAAACAGCTGCATTATGCTAAATTACCAGGCAGTGTAGCGAGCAAGGCCGTCTCTAATACTACCTAATATTTTATTAAACTTGATTTTAAAAATGTATCTTCTCTGTGAATCAGCAAAGAATAAGCAGCCATTTTTGAGATGATGAATAATGCATTTTTACATTTTTAAGTCTTTGTTTTGTTCAGAAATGAGCCTGAATGACACTTATTTTTAAGCACTTTTTACCACATCCTGTTTTTCAGTATTCATGTATTTTTTTCATTTATAATTATGTAAGCGCAAACATCCATAAATACATTATATATAGTACATAAACTGTACATATATATAAAACACACACATAGATGTACTACACTTTCCATGGGTGGCCCTGTATTAATTGCAGTTGTGATCAAACATCTGGTTTGGCTTTATCACCGATTAATTTGATCTGGATCTTGTCTAGTTTTGACATGAAGTGTTGCCAGTGCTTCATACCTGTCCTATCACTGTCCCGGTTAGAATGATTTATCCACGTAGCACCTCTAAACTGGTACAGCACTCAGCAAGAGTTGAGCCTCCAGGCAAGTAGTTGGTGTGAAATGCTTGTGTATATGTGTGTGTGTGTGTGTGTGTGTGAGAAAGTGAATGTGAAGCTTCAGGAAAATCTGCTAAAAATTACAGTGTAGTGAAATGTCCCACAGAGAACACAGGCAGCCCTGCAGGCTGTGAATGCAGTGCATTCTGGGAACATGACGCACTCAGCCTCAGCCAGCGACAGCAGCATGATGCCCGGGCAGAGTCCTGTGCTGCGCATTATTGTGGAAAATCTCTTCTACCCTGTTTCTCTGGAAGTGCTTCACCAGGTAGTACTACATTTCCCAGAATTCTTTTCACTGAAGTTTTCTGTTAATGAGAATTAGACTCATGAGGAAGTGGGCATGAAATTAAAAAAGGTAGTCAAGGTTATCTATATTGGTCATTTTACTGTGCCAAGATGTGATTACATAACCATGCTTCCTATAACTTAATTCGTAATTGGTGTAAAGTACATTACAGCCTTACACAAAATATTGAACATCCTCAGTCAGCTTTCTACAAGATTTCGTCAAACTGTAATGTAGGCTATAACTGTCAAAAAGCCAAAAAAAAAAGTCCCTTATATATGTATATGTATGGCGTCTATCGTATTAGTTATTCAGATTCAGATTCAGATTTTATTTGTCACATACTCTGTCATACATGGTACGGCATGCAATGAAATGCTTTTTGCCATGCACAACCAGAAAAACAATAAAGGACACTGTGACTGACTGACTGTGTTCACACTATATTAGCAGTCCTGGATAAGTACAGGGGTTACATGAACGTGTGATGTAAATATAAGAGCTATAGGGGGTGGAGTAATAATGTGGATATTAATGTAGTTTTTTCAAGGTGAGTTCACTTATATGAACTTGACATTTCAAAAAACATTTATCTATTTTTAGATATGAGAATATGAGTGGGTTGTTGTGAATCACACAAAGGGGTCCTAGTTTACCCCTATGAAATAATAATTATTGTTATATATTCTCTGCATCTTCTAAACTGATGTCAGAATCTGTGGTATCATTTTTAAATGAGGCTTCAGAAGTTTTCACTTTAAAATATGAACTGTTCTAAATCATATTTATTTTGTTTGTTTTGTCTTTCTCCAATTTTCTAGATCTTCTCTAAGTTTGGAACAGTCCTGAAGATCATCACATTCACCAAGAATAACCAGTTCCAGGCCTTGCTACAGTATGCAGATCCCATGAACGCACATCACGCCAAAGCGGTCAGTCCTGAATATAGCTCTCGCAGCCGCTTTGCTCCTCTTATTTTCTTGTCACTGCGCTTTTGACTGATAGTGGGTGAGCACACATGTCATAAATTAGCCTAGATGGGAAGATAACTGACTTTTCTTGGTCTGGAAACATCTGAACACTCGCTGCAGGCTATGGGCTTATGGGCTGTGTCTGGTTGGTGTGATTCCTCAGCCCACGCCCTGCTCCCTTCTCTCATGACCCTGCCTTTAAACAGAGCGTCATCATCATTAGTCGCCATGGCAACGATCGGTCCACCCCCCTAACAACCCAGATATGATCTTTCTGCCCTGAAATGTTTTTATTTATGTCTTGAAAAATGCTTTTTATAATTGATGCTTAACTAATAAAGTGGCCCCTTATAGTCATGTGAGAACACATCACATTTCTCTCCATTTAACTCATTCACTAAGTGACGCAGGGGGCTGCCACCAGTGAGGGGCAACCAAAGAGCAGTGTGGGGGGACGATGCCTGGCTCAAGTTTACCTCACTGGTGTCACCAGCTCTCCAGGGATTTGAACCCACAACCTTCTGGTTGCAGGGGCAACTCCCTAACCACTAGGCTACCAGCTGGATGATGTGAAGAATTATTGGCTTTCAGCAAAGAGTTCTACTGTTTTGGGAATATATTAGGTCATGGATCTTGTATGAAAGCGACTCAAGTCTGATTTGGGGATAAAATGAGATTTTTAGTGTTTACACAGCTCCAGATTTCACTGGTTTGTGCATTTCAGCCCTGCACTGCAGATACAGCATAAAATACTATGGCTGCAACAGAACCGTTTTTTCTAGAATCCGTTGATCTAGTTAGTCTGTTTTGTTCAAGTAATTGATCTCTGTTTTACATCGATTTGTTCCATTGTACTCCACAGTTCTCCTTCTGTGTGAAGTTAATGAAATAAAATTTGTTTGTTTTTTTTTGTTAGGGTTAAAGAAATAATCGAGGCCAAACCGCCCCCTGCTTTTCTTGTAGTGTATCGCAATCTGTCATAATGATGGATTATATGTACATTAAAGGACATTAGCCGCACATACAGTCTAAAAAGGGCAAAAGCTTTGAACACTCCTAGTGACGTGTCCTATTTATTGAAAATAATTTAAGTACTCTCTGCAGGAAATTCATTTTTTAGATAAATGTGCAGCACAGTTTCTGTTTGTTTGATGAGTTAAAATATTAAGAAAAAAATACATATAATGTGTAATAACATATGGACAATGTGCTTTTTGGTAAATATGAGGCATCCAGGAAATAAACAGTAATTGTGTGTGTGTGCGTGCAGGAATATGTTTCCTGTAGAGCATGTGTGCTCTTTGAAAATCAAAAGAACATGTAATTTGACCAGGAGCGCCCAAACTTCTGCCTGCTGCGTTTTTCCCCGTAATCAGTGTCATGGACTTAGTTGATTAATCATTGGAGCCCGACTTGACACCCATCTCCCCTCGCGTTCATATCAGAGACTCCCATTTTGGCATGCCTGCCTTCGTCCGTCTCCGAGCTCGTTGGGCAGTCTGTTTTGTTCAGGGTGGAAAATTTGTCAGTGGCGACATCCGTTTCTTCCCCCTTTTTCCAACTGAAAACCAGCCTGTACAAATCACGCACCAACCACCCCCCACCCCTCCATGATTAATTTGTCACTGCCGAGGATATCTAATGAACGCCATTGAAGCTTCGAGAGGAAAAAAAAGCCGACGAGTAATTACTCCCCTGGTCCGCTGGTGTTATCTATTGTGCTGCTGCCATGTTGCATTGCCTCCCTTCACAAAGGAAGCATTTGTTAGTGTTAGAGGAGGTGGGGCTGGGTGCCCCCCCCCACTTCCCCCACCCCAAAAAAAGTCCTTTCGTAAATTGCTGGGGAGAGACAGAAGAAAAGAAAAACAATCTTAGCTATTTTCTCTGTGTCTTGGTGGAAACAAAAAGCCAGAAAAAGAGGGAGGAAGACTTCTTCCTCTCTTCAGATAACCAGAAATCCCACCTGATTGTTATCCTTAGCCTCTATTTCTCATTCTCCTGAAAATGGGCAGCTTTCTATGCCTGGTCAAGATTAGAATCAGAATCAGATAACTTCATTGATCCTGAGGAAGCTGCTTATGATACGGCTACACAGTGTAATATAAAGTTAAAATAAACCTCCACAGAAAATGCTTAGTACTCAGTACACTATGTTATATACACGACATGCTGTGGTCCGTAAGAGAGGATACATAAATACAATAAATACCTTTCATGGCAGTTTGTCATCAGGGTTTATTCTAATGAACTGTCCCCTTGTGGGAAGTTATGGCCACCCCCACCCACTCACAGTAGCCCACTCCCACCCATTAACCCTGTCCGCCAGGCTGGATCAGGAGGCAGCTTTCATCATGATGAATATGGACCCTGGTTTCTTCCATCTTGCAGCAAAGTGGCTCACTGTATGCATTCATTATTGGCTCATATTTCATTCCCATGCACAACAGAGGGCTGTGCCTAAATGGGGATTAGGAAGAAAAACTAAACAAGCAAAGCCATTTGTTCTACAATAATGACTTCTGCTGCTTTTGTGGCAGCAAGGAGAGCGAAGCCATTGATGAGTCCATGAGCTTATGTGTGCATTTGTGTGTCAGATAAAGAGCCGTATTTATGTCACCATGTTATGACCCCAGTTGTTAGTAGATTATAGGAAATTATTTGAGATTTTGGTTTTATGGCCTTTTTTGTTACAAGGCTTGGTATTTTAGCCTTTTTGCTAGTATTAATTATTATGAATGGGATGGTGGGGGTCTAGTGGGTAGAATACTTGCCTCTGCACTAAGAAGTCCTGGGTCTAAACCACTGGGTTCCTGAGCAACACCTTTAACCCAAGCTGCTCCAGGGAGACTGCCCCCTGTAGTTATGAAATGGAAGTTGCTTTGCATCAAAGTGTCTGCTAAATGCTGTAAATAGATAAATGTAATATCCATAATACTATATGAATCACATAACCTTGTATCCCAAAGATTTGCTATAATTTTTCTGGTGTTTTTTTTTTCTTTTGTGAAAATTTCATGATAAATGTACCAATAGTGAGTGAAAAATGAAAAATGAAAAAAAAGTTCCCCCTAGTTAGATTTTGTACTTTTTACCTTTGTTTCTAAGATCTAGAATAAAATAAATTGGGCAATTTTGTTCTTTATGGGCCTTTTTCATTTTCAAAAGCCTAGTAGCACTCATTATTAGTATATGCTTTTTAAAATTACTATGGTTGTACACCAAACAAAGCTCGGAAAGACATCTGACATCTCAAACATTAACACAAACTGGGGAAACTGTAAATGTACAATTTGTTGTATGGAGGCACAGATCTTATTCTAAGAGTTGAGAGGTTGAGAATTTTCTGATGTTTGCTGCCAATGTGATGCCAGTCAGCATGGGCATCTGTTAGCTGACATAACAAAATCAATTCTGTTCTGTGAGTGTGTTGAGTTGTCCAGTGACCTTGCATTAGCAACAGTTTGAAAAGATGCAGCATGTTCCAGTTTACATGGGTGGAATTAGACACTGGGGGACAAATTGGGGTAAAGAAGAAACAAAAGAATCTTTCACATCTGTTGTAGCTTCTGGTATTACATAAGATTTTAATGTCCAATTGGTTTTTTCTTTGTTATTAAAATCATAATAATGTTTTAACTTCAACTTTTAACAGATTATGTGAAATTAAATCTGAGGCTTTGTATTTTACACATTAAAAAATTCATGTCCAGAATACAAACCATATTTAAATGTAGTATTCAAATTCTACTGCAGAATATTACAGTGAGTAAGACAGGGTAGTATGCTTTTATGATCATATTATAGTTGCTGGAAAAAAATATGTGTCTCTATTGTTGTTTTTTTTAAACATTGTTACTTTTAAGTTTTTTTTCCTCATTGTTTTTTTTTTCTGCTGTCACATCTGGTGTTGCATAAAAGTTTGAATGACAGCTGTGTTTTCTTTTTCTCTGTCCTTTTCTGCCAGACTTTGGACGGACAAAACATCTACAATGCCTGCTGTACTCTGCGTATTGAATTCTCTAAACTGACCAGCCTGAATGTGAAATACAACAACGACAAAAGCCGAGACTTCACCCGGCTAGACCTGCCCTCAGGAGACAGCCAGCCTACACTGGACCCAGCCATGACCACTGCCTTTGGTAACACACACACACACACACACACACACACACACACACACACACACACACACACACACACACACTCACATACACACACA
>JBBMFX010000033.1:1507337-1522337 GCA_037832545.1 Rhabdalestes septentrionalis | reverse complement strand
TGCAAATAAAGGACTTTTTTCCTGTTAAGGCACGAGGTTTGGTGCATGCAGAGAAGGTGGATAAAAATATGAAGGTTTTCATTCACACTCTCTCCCCCCCTCCCCCTCTCCCTCTCCCTCTGTGTGTAGGAGTGTATGGAGATGTCCACAGAGTTAAGATTTTGTTCAACAAGAAAGAGAATGCCTTAGTACAGATGGCGGATGCCACACAGGCCCAGCTCGGTATGTGGGAAGCTCTTTAGCTGAACATCCTACAAAATCCTTTGATCAGCTTCTGTTATCAATCTGCTTTTTTTAATTCAATTGAAACTACTGTCTGTTACCATCTCATATGTTAGCACATGCTTTTGTATGTTTCCCAGTGTCCTAATTTTGTTCCAGCAGGGTTCTGTACAGTGGTCTGATATGGTTTTATGGCTAAACACATATTTTAGTCAAAGAGATATCCACACACTGTGATGTTTATATTATTTCTTGTTTAAAATATTCTTATAGAGTTGATAATATGATATAGACAAAATACTAGTACAATAAACCCCCACTCATTACAGAGGTTACTTGCCAAGGGCACCTGATTATAGTGCAAAACCGTGTTGTTGAAAGTGGGAAAAGTATGCCTATAAATACTAGGGATGTAACGGTTCACAAAAATCACAGTTCAGTTCGATACGACACAGTGGTGTCACGGTTCGGTATGTTTTCGATTCAGCAAAAAAAAAAAAAGCCAGATTTTATTTATTAAGATTTTGTTTTTTTCATTTACTTTAAACAATGATGAACTGATTATTTACCCACCTTCTGGGGTTTCATAGAGACCTTTCCAACGAGCTCAAGCACGAAGCTGTCCTCCACCTAAAACTGGAGATACTCACACATTAAACCCCACCAAGATGGGTGGAGACTTAACAGTCAGATTGGGGTTCAAAGAGACCTTTCCAATGAGCCCTAGCATGAAGCACTACTCCCCTTGGGAGTGGAGCTATGACGCACGGAACACGTCTGAATCGTTCGGTTTGTATTGCGTACAGATCTGAAAGCTTCGTACCGAATGGTTCAATACAAATTCCTTTTCCCTTTTCACCCCTAATAAATACTTATTTTTATCGTGTAAACCCTAAATATACCCACAAATATGCTCCCAAAAGACCAGTTAAATTCCATTTAAATTCCATTACCCTTAAAGAAAATGTTAATGTATACCCATATTTGTACTGTACAGTTTACACTGTATAGACTGTACTGTAATTCATGCACACACATTTTCTTTGGTATGCGCTGTCATTTTCTTTGGTATAAGCAGGTAAATACAATAATAAATACATTTAATTTACAGTAATAAAAATACAGAGCTGCAAAATGAAAAGCATTGGAGACAGGAGAATTTCCGAACTATCGCTATATCAAAGGGTAGCAGCCAATCAGCAGCAAGAGGAAATAAATAGCATTCATGGATTGGCAGATGAGGACATCACAAACGAAAAAATTGGACATCACAAACGGAAAAAAAATGCGGAGGATGTCTGCAGTTTCCGTGTTAGTGTAGGGATTTCAGAGACCAATTAGTTCAGTTCTCAGAAAAAAAATCTGCATTGGACTGAAATCTCGACTGCTGATCTACGTTAAAGTGGGAGTTTACTGTATTTTGATTGTATTGCTGTTTACAGTAATAAAAGTATGTCATGCGGTATAATAAAATGGCTTAATGATTCAGAATAGTTAAAGATTAAACTGCTTTATTTTGATTATGCATATAGTTAAATTAATATGAACACACACTTAAACACTCATCTGATTGGTTAGGATGCCTCAAACATGCAGGAAAGAAAAATTGTGATTGGTTAGAGGGCTAATTTGCATATTACAGCTCTGCGACAGTATTGAAAAGGTCCCTTATAGTCATACGTGAACACACTACAGCACAGCACAGCATAAATTGTGAATAGTGCGAAATTCTTTTTCCTCGTTTAATTCAGTAGTAGGCAGCAACCCATTGCTGCACCTGGGGAGCAGGGTATTGGATGGTACTTTGTTCAAGGGTACCACAGTTGTGCCACTGACAGCCTTCTGATCACTGGAGCAACTCCCTAACCACTAGAAGACAATAATAATAATGATAAAACGTATATGGCACCTTTCTCAAAACCAAGGATGCTGATCAAATTCATTCATATAAGCCTGGGCTGGGATTCTGAGGATCTCCTCTGTTCTTTTTTTATCAGCTATGAGCCATCTGAATGGCCAGCGGCTGCATGGCCGGGTGATCCGTGTGACCATCTCCAAGCACCAGACAGTTCAACTCCCCCGGGAGGGTCAGGAGGATCAGGGTTTGACCAAGGATTTCAGTGGCAGCCCATTACACCGCTTCAAAAAACCTGGTTCCAAAAACTTCCAGAATATTTTCCCACCTTCAGCCACCCTGCATCTCTCCAACATCCCGTGAGTGACACACTGAAGTACATAGAGGAATGGGAATAGTGTGTTCCATGTGCTTAATATAGATATAAATGTATAGTTTTCTAACCCTAACCTTAACGTTAGTAACCAGAGTGTCATTTTGCTCAGGTTTGTTTCTGAAATCACACAGAAAATAATGAATGAAATGAATGCATACATCAGGTCCACTCGGGAAAAGAAAGAAAGCTTTAAGTGTGTTGAAATGATTAGTCACACATTTTTCACCTTTTTTTCTGTTCTTAAGACAATCGAATAATTGAATAATTAATGCAGCTAAATTATTTGTGTAATTTTTCAGACAAAGTTCTCATTAAACATGTCTCAAATTCATTTCCTTTCTCAAGGAAGAAGCACCAAATCATTAGTAGCTCAAGCGGAGTGTTTTAACGCCATGTGATAATTAATCTTGTGGGAAAACCAGGATTTTTCTCCTATTTAAAAATCAGCTGAATGCGCTGAAATACATTCCCTGATTTAAATGGTTGCATACAGATAAAATAACTCATGTTAATGGCTGTTTTCTCTTGTCTTTTGTAGCATGAATGGTATTCATGTAACATGTACCGGTAATTTATTTTACCCACTCAGTGCATTTGAATGTTGTAAATTCAAAGCTGTATTTTTTCTGTGTGTTTGTGTTCAGCTGTGGTTCTGTTTTATGTCCTGTAAACAGTTTTCTGTGTTTGTGTACTCGTGTTCAGGCCCTCTATTGCGGATGATATGCTGAAGGACCTGTTCTCGGGTTCGGGATACACAGTCAAAGCATTCAAATTTTTCCAGTAAGTTCTCTTCAGCTCTGCTTGTTTATCTCTAGTGACACTTTCTGCATCCTGTTTCTCATGTTTAACAGGGAAGTGAAGTTTTCCAGATACACACACACACACACACACGCGATTGTGCACACACACAGGCACCTAGACACTCTCAGGACCAAATCTGGTGAGAGTCAAATGCACTAGTGGAAAATTTCATTTTTTGGACTGTCCAGACACTCCTAAGTGCACTAAGCATAAAATTATACTCTCTTGCTGAAGATTTGATAGCTTCACATACAGACTATCAAGAAATGCTTTTACAGAGATTCAAACAAGACTAACAAGTACTGAACATGTTGATTAACCCCTTAATGTCCTTAGTAACCCATTTATGCATTTCCTTTGGCCTGTATGTATTGGTCTGTAAGTAATATCTATTGGTCTGTATGTTTTCTCAGAAATATTGTTTCTAATCTAGTCTAGTCACAATTTTATCTATTTAGACCAGTAAATCATTCATTGGCGTTTTTCCTTGATATGCCACATTGGATGAGCAGAAATGGGTTTACGTTTGTTAAAAGATAGTTGTTGGATGAATCTCATGTCAAGTTTAAATACTTCCTTGCTGTTCAGACAAACTGTAATACACACACAACACAGTTAGATGATGGTGGTAGATTCTTATAATGTGCATGAGACTCCTGGACTAGGGTCAGATTTTGTTTTCTGTATGTTACTTCAGTCATAAATCACGGCCTAATCATTAGTTTTACTCATTTTCTTTACAGACTACTTTGTGAGCATGTATGTGTGACAAGACTGAAAATATCATAAAATATATTGATAATTATTATAATTATCTGCGTCTCTGAGGTTTGAATCTAGAATTCCCAACATTAAAAGCGTGTTTAATATTTATGAGCCTAGTCAGACTGACCACTGTGGGCTGTTTCCGCTGTTGCCCAGCTGTTCTTGAGTTGAAGTGCATATAAACATGGAAATAGACGCTCACTGGAGAAACTTCACCAGTAGGATGTTAGAGTTGGACCTTCTGCTTTAACCATCTGGTTTATCGTTTATATTATACATTCAGCTTCCTCGCGGCCAATTTTGACCCATTGAAACTATAGATTTTTAATTCCTTGTTATTTACATTGTTAAATCATACAGTTGAGGTTAAAATGCTTTCATTCTAAACTCAACACTTCAGAAATGTAGTTTTCACTGTTTCGTATCAGATTATGTCATTGATCCATTTTTGGCCATGCAAGCAATTTTATAGAATATTTTACATAATGGACACATATTTTTAAATAATTTGTTATATTTTTTATGTAATTTTTGGCTATTTTCACTACGTAAAATTTGTCCCATCATTTTTAATCCACTTGTTATTAAACAACCTCAAAATGGCATTTTCTCTATTCTCAGTGCTGCTGGAACCAAACAATCTGTTATATGTAACTGATTAACAACAAAACTGAATTTTATATTCATGAACAAACACAAATCATTATCTGACATCCTTAAGGTCACACCTATGTCAAAATGGTGTCATTCATTTATTCCATTGGAGTGCAGAAAGCCGTCATACTCCCATGTTGAAACTAAGAATATTATATAAAGTTGCTCAAGTGGTCATACATGAATTAATGACAAAATCTGGTAGAAAACAATAAACACTAAATTAATTGAATGTTGAGTTTAGAATGAAAGCATTTTAACCTAAATTGTATAATTTAAGAGTGTAAATAGTGGATGTATGGAGTATATTATTGATATATTTAATGAGTTGAATTTAAAAATGAAAAAAAAAAAATCTCCAGAGCCTTGGGAAAGTTCATTGCAGATGCATCCACACAACTAAAATGGTCAAAAAAAGAGTGAAGTGGACACAAGTGGCCTGCAACAAGAACAGAGGATTAACAGTTCAATCAATTAATAATACCCATAGTGACACGCCACTGTGCATATGTGGATCAAAAATATTACGCTCCTCAGAAAGATGTTACACTAAATAAACTGAAGTCTTTCACAATGTCAGTGAAGTCTAAGCTGAGTGACAACATGAGTCAACTTAATTATCAGTGTCATTATAGAAACATCTGCCAACTCAGCAACAGCTGAATTTCTCTTACATTCATGCAGCAGAGCACATTACTTAAACTGGAATGTCATGTATATATGTGGCAATTTTAGTACAGATTTAGTGCGTTTGTGTGTTTGCAGCGCATTTGTGTGTTTGCTGCGCGTTTCTGTGTTTGCAGCGCGTTTCTGTGTTTGCAGCGCGTTTCTGTGTTTGCAGCGCGTTTCTGTGTTTGGTTGGGTTGTGAGAATTTGCAGCGCGTTTCCGTATTTGCAGCGCCTGTGTTGTCGAACTGATGGAGACGTTTTCTTAATTTGTTGTTTTTTCTGTTTGTATGTGTTTTCTGAAGTTGCAGCGCGTTGAGCTCTCTCGGCCACCGTACAGATTTGAACTGAAAGACTTTCTGAAGGCCATTAGTCTGTTGCATTCTATTCAGAGCACTTATTGAATGAGCGATGCCTTAGATACCTATATACACAACATTCACACGAATGCTTCATTCCCTTAACAGATTGTATCTTTGTATGGAGCCAGTTCATCTTTCAATGGTTTATATTAAACAAAATCAGAAAACTGTCGATCCCTTATTGATCTATCTAACTGTCTGTCTGTCTGTCTCTCTGTACGTCCATCTGTCATTTCTCAATATGGAGCCAGTGTTACGTATTGTCAGCCTTTTTCTTGGATCTGTGTCTCACTGTGTTCCCTGCTAACAGGAAGGACCGTAAGATGGCTTTGATCCAGCTGGGCTCGGTGGAGGAGGCCATCCAAGCGCTGATCGACCTCCACAACCACGACCTGGGCGAGAACCACCACTTACGAGTGTCCTTCTCCAAGTCCACCATCTAACACTCCCGCCACATCTGCTCAATTTTTTCTTAAGGCGCCTGGACGCTGCAGACTGGTTAATCATGTTTCGCAACACCTGAACGATGAACAGTGAACCTAAAGATGAAAAAAAGCAAAACAAAACAAAAAAAAACAAACAAAAAAAATCGGGTAGGTTTAGAAATGTATAGGGAAAAAGGTAAGAAGTTAGAGACTACTATAAAGCCTTCAGGTAGAGACTGGAGGTGTTTCTGTTCATTTTTTAAGACTTGTCCTGAATTTAGGGCCGGAGATGAGGGAGCTTCCACAGCAAAGGAAGCTGCTTCCTCAGTTCTTTACAGCCATCCAGCGCGGACACTGAATGGCGGCCTGAGAACTGAGGGTGAATTTGTTTCTGCATTGACTGACTTTAGCAGAGAAAGTCGAAGATGGACCCTCCTGTAGCCTGAAAGCCTTGCTGCATTCGACCACTCGCACTATTTCCCATAACTGTTGGCTGTTTCAATCAAGCTGATGCAGCATCACACAGGCAAACCTCTCCGAATGTCTCTGATGTCATCACAAGGTGCTGCCGGGTGAAAGCCCTGTAGCGACATTCCCTACATTTTGAGTAGCAGAAAAAAAGGGTGCGATGGACAAAAATGACGGCTCCCATTCAAGACTCGAAAAAGTGCAGCTGGTTCAGCTTACCTCCTGCCCAGAGTTCGAACTGAAGACAGGCAACGTAAGGGGAACACTTCGTGACCTTCGTGTGTGTTTACTGTTTGGCCAGACAGTACAGATCTGTGAATAGATGGTTTGCGTTTAAGTTCACCTGTGAAGTGGGGGGAGTATATATATATATTTTTTCTTTTTTTTTTTTCCTCAAACAAGGCTGTTATGGGCACGCCTCACCTGGACCACTGCACCGATGCGTTCACGTGCGGCGGCCTCTGTGAGATGCTGACTGAGCCGGTTCTGCCGAACTGGAGAGAACCCTTTCTACAATACAGGAAAAAGAAAGACACAAAAAAAACGACCATTCCAGGAAAGCATGGCCAGCTATTGTGAATCTTACTGGAACACTTCAATCAGCAGTGCCCAGCTGTCAAGAGGCCCCGCCTCCTTTTCATTGGTATTTTGAATGTGAATGATGTAGCCCCCCTTGATGATGCTTTCTGGTTGAGAATTGATTAAGGCTCCTTTCGGTCTCCCCCATTTTAGTCCGATTTGATTCTCAGAACCCAATGCTTTTACTTGTGACTTGTTTTTTTCCCCTCTCTCTTTTCTGTCTTGCAACATGTTGGCAAGGAATCTCTAGGAGTCTCCTCCACAGAACCAGACATGGTGGAACGGAACCTTTACCAGATTCTGTTCTTCTGCTTCTGCTTCTATGGTTTCCTCTCTCTCCTCAGCTGTGTGCCCTGTTTTCTTACAGGGATTGTGCAGAAGTGATGGCGCTGAGGCTCCTCCTTCTGTCACTGAACAGCAGCCACTCTCTTTTGCCTTGCTGTCCCAAGTTTGAACAAAACCAAAACAAATTAACATTTAAACAAAAACAAAAACAGCAAGGGATAAAGACAGGGTGTGAGAGAGAGACGAAAAGAGAGAGAAGGTGTGTCTGGGTGGCACTGATGGGAGCTGTCCCTGCTGAAATTCTTACAAGTGCGTTACAGAAAAGTCCATAATGTGTCGAAATGTGCTGTAACGTAATTATGATGCATTGTATCGTGACACGGCTTGTTAGCTCTAATATCCTGTGTGTTTGAATGTATGAGTGTGTGAGTGGGTGCATGGGGCTGTTCAAACATGTGGCTGAAATCTGTAGATCATCGGGACTGTAGGAGAGGGGCGGCTAATCCTGCTCTCAGAGAACCGCCTGCCTGCAGACTTCAGCTCTGACCCTGATCTAATGCAGCTTCTCCTGATCATGAACTGGATCAGGTGTGTTAAGCCTTATTTGAGCTGATCTAGTTTTACCCCAGGAGGTCCTGTAATGTAATGCAAAGCAATTTGTGAGATTTGCTTGCATGGGATAAGGCACATGTTCAGTTTCACCACAAAGTCACCACAAACAACTGGGCTTGAATTGTTGACAGGTTCAACATTATCAAACACATCACCAGAGAAAGGGTGTTATGTATGATTTGCATATATACACGTGTTCTGGTCATTTGTAAAGAAATGTCCAGATTTGTAATGGAAAGAACATAGAAAATCTCCAAATTGAAAAAAGTGCCATCTTTTACAGTAAGTACCATTACTGTTGGTATTTATGGGTCCAGGGAAACATGCTGCTATAGTAACATACAGGTTTGAATTGTAGTGTAGAATAAAAATATCATGCATGTATCTGTAAGTAGATTTAGTTATTATGAGGTGGATTGGATTACTGTAAACTACTGTAAAAATCTGAGGGCTACACACTCCTTATTTTAATCCAATGTGAAGCCTGTATATTAAATTATAGCTCTTCTTTGTAGTCACTTATATTACAGGCTAACCTCCGTGCCCAGGTAAAACTACTCCAGCTCCTGTAGGGCTGTTTATTGCAGCAGGATGGTCGATCACTAAAGCAGCATGACGACTTTTCCTGGCTCTCATCTGCGCATCTTTGGACAAACAGGCAAGGTGCTGCATCGTGCTGCCAAGGTCAAGCCTTAACATTCCAAGGAGGGTCAGTGCAGAGCCACGGAGAGGCTCTAGAGGGCGCTGCTCCTGCTCCAGACTCGGTGTTGTGCCTGTTTGAGTCCCACATTACAAAAGATCTAACAAAAAAAAAAACGGATCGGCACACACTATAAAAAAATGCAAGAGTGCAAGGCAAAGGACAGTGTCTTTATTTTTATTTTTTTTCCTTTCTGCTAATTTACCTGAAGCGATTCCACACTTCACTAACACTTCTCAAAAGAAATTGAAATAATTTTTTTGAAGTTTACAGTCTTAAATAAAGCAAAACTATTCAGGTCTATATATCTTAAGGATTGTCAAGATTTTTTGGAGAAAAAAAGAAGTTACTTATTTTTGGTAATTTGTTCTTTTTTATGGAGAGAAACAGAAAAAAAAACAAATTTGAAACCTCATTGGGTTTTTGTACCACTATAATCATTCAAAAAAAAATCATGGTGAAAAAAAACATCATATTTACTGTGTATTTACTTTTTTTTTTTCTTATTATGTGCCTTATAATGTGTTTATAATCAAATAGGTTTTAGAAATATTACCTAAGATATCTTAAGTACTTTGTGGGGTTGGTGAGATGATTGATTTTATTTGATCTTTTATGTTCTTGTAGGCTTTTTTTGTAGATGTGTAATTTTGAGGGGACTCAGTGCTGTGTGGTCTTTATAAGTTAATGTTTGGTTCTTTGAATGCGTGTTGGAGAAGTGAAGGGTAACATCTGAAGAGCTGTGTCTGCTGTGGGTCTCTTCTCTCTGTGAGCGTCTGAGAGAAGAACAAAGTGTGAGGAGGGCTTGGAGGAGGTTTCAGACTTGCGGCTAAATGAGAATTCTAAGAGAATTTCTTTTTGATGATCAGACTTAATATAAAAAGAAACTAATTTAAAATAATCTTTTTTGAAGAACATCCTTAGTTTTGCACAACACTCACCACTTCATCTGCTGCAGTTATGGCAGGTTGAATGTTTCCCCAACATTCAGACGCACATCGGGATCATTATATTGATGGTTTAAAATGAGCAGAAGCCCATTAAGTGACTCAGCAGTGATTATCCTCTCAGATTTGGTTCATAAATGCATGTTGATGTGGAAATAATAGCTCTTGGAGGAATTAGCAGAATGCCACTTGATTAAAGAAGCATAAAACTGCCTTTTATATGAGCTTAAATTAGACTAGCCCCTAGATTAGTTTCTGATAATAATGTGAGTGTTATAAATGTTGAGTATGTGCTCTGTTACTCCGTAATGAAGCAGCTGATTTGGTTCTTATTTGTTTATGTAAATGATAAGATGTGTTAGTGTTGCCTCATTAGGCCATGCCAGTGTAACTGTGTAATTGCACAGTTAATTCATTTTCCATATATTACACATATTTACATTTATATGTGTGTTTGTTTCCCTGTCAAAAAGGATGGCTGTGCACAATACATTTTCTTCTAATTCAGATTATGATGTTTTCTTACAAATGGTGATGTCAAAACCTGTTCCAAAATTAGAACAACTGCGCTAATTGCTGTTTGGCCCCTATAAGATTTTTGGTAGTGTCTTAGCACTAAGCTAAAACGAGTGCGCATGAATGTTGTTTGCCCATTCTGTGTAAAACACAGACAATTGAGGCTTGTCAAGTACATAGCCTATGTTTTACCTAATACATATAACAGGCAGTTTTACAGTGACTCCTTTAATAAAGAGCTACAACTGCTTTTCTAGGTTTCTGTCATCTGACTAAAACCTGGTTAATCTACAGTTTATATTCTCAGGTAGTGACGTGCCTAGAACATCCAGAAGTCCTAGAGTGATGTTTGTCCTCTGACATTGTAAATCAAGAAGTGATTGGCTGATCGCACCATCAACTCCTAATTATTCCTTAGTTCATTTTCTGTAACCGCATTATCCTTACTAGGGTTGCGGGACCCGGAGTCTATATCGGGGTCTATGGGTGCGAAGCAGGGACTCGCTCATTCTGGGAAATGCCCCAGCGCACCTCTGGCTTCCTAGTTATATATAGGTTGTAATTTAATATATATGGAGTTCAGTCTATCTTCAGAAGGCCTGACCAGTGGGATAGCTTGTTTGAGCGTATCTAGAAAGACAGTGGAGGAAAACCTGATTGGAGTATGTATTTATTGGACATTTCATAAATGTAACCCTTCCCAGCCCAAATGTAACAGTGAAATTAAAGTAGTGCTACAGTTTCTGTTGAGTTAAAAAAAATTGATGAATATTAAACAAGTTAAAAAGTTCCACTCTGGTGTCCTTCAGTTACATGCTTTTATCTAAACTGATCAGCCTAAATCTGAACTGAATCTGAATCCAGTCTGTTCCAAAACAAGTAAAGGAACCCATGTGTGGAGAAGCCCACAGCATCCAGTGCAGCTTTTCAGGTGTTCCCTCCATAGTGCTGTTTCTGAGCATACCTGTCTGAGACCTCCCCTGTGTGTGTATGTGGGTGTGTCTGTGTGGTTTGATCTTATTTACTGTATCTTATATTGGATTCATTTTAGGGGGTTTGGCCTGTTTTGTGCTCTGTAGTGAAATGTTATTTTTCTTATGTTTTTTGTTTCTGATTTTGTAAGGATGTGAAAACTGGTTAAAGGTTTAGAGTGTAACTGGTTAGGGTGTCTGTCTCTCTGTCTGTCTCTCTGCCTGCACCGGCAGAGTCAGCGTATAGAGAGAGAGAGAGTTAGCGAGCGAGAGAGACTGGGAGAAAGACTGATCTCCTGTGCTGGCGAGTGCGTTTGTCTGTGTGTGTGTGTACGCGTGTGTGTATCGAATGCTGTTGAAGAGGCAGAGCGGCACGCTCTCGCTCCTCTGCTGGCTGGGTGTGGGTACCATTTGTCTGCTTTAGCTCTAAAGCTTTTCATTTACAAACAGGAGAAAAAGCCAGACTCTCATAAACACACGGCACTAAAGCAGTTCACTCTGATAACATTCGTTCGTACCATCAGATTGCATCTCGAGCCTGTATTTGTATTTTTTTTTCCTTTTTATTGTTTTTTTTTTCCTCGACTAAAGCATTCTCGATCCCGTCTTGACTCAGGCAACATTGTCCCGCCATGACGTAAGACAATTTCCTGTTGATATCAGCCTGTCACTCAAAACGGTTTGATACTTTTAAGGTTATTATGATTTTTTCTTTTGTTTTTTTTAAAGGGTTTTATACTGAAAAACTCACAAATAACACAGGACCAAAGTTTATGTGCCTTTCATCTAGCTTATTTGTAATGTTTTTCTTCTTGGATGTATATCAGAACCAACAACCTTCTTTTCTTTTTTTGTGTGTTGTTTCTTTTTGCATTGTTGTTACAAAGTCTGGTTTCCACTGAAGCAAATGTGTCTTATGTTTTTGATTTGTTTCCCCTAAAACAGAAGGTCAAGCCATATCATCTGCCCCACTAACCAACCCCTATTATGAAATTTAATGTTGGGTTTTTTTTTTTTCCATAGTTTTTTTTTCTCAGCCCTTGTGGATCTGATCTGAAGAACTTTGCATGGAAAAACTATGCTGTAATTTCATCGACAGCTCACGTAACCGATAGCCTTGGTCTGTAGGGTCAGCGTTTGGTTTAGGCTTGGAATTAGATGCAACGGTCATCTCATCTTTATACAAATTCAGTAAAAAAAAAAGAAGAAGCTTTATTTCAAATGTGCAAGAACTAATGAGTAATGAAACGAAACCAAAGGAATTGGGCTAAAATTTGACTAATGGGGCAACGTTTAGCTATTAACTGAAATGTTGCTTTAAAGCAGAGAAGTGGAATCTTATGAATAATTAAAGTACGGGTGCAATGGCTGTTTTTCCTGCTCTTATATTCACACTGTACAGTTTTGTCTGGGGTTGTGGTTGAGATAATTGTACTGAAAACTGAAATCACCTGCTGTAACGCTGCACACTGACACGACTGTCCAGTAACGATTGCTGGCAGTTAAAGATCCACTATGGGTCCCTTTAGTCACGACAGTTTAGTGTGTATTTTAACACGTTATTCAAAACAGACCACTTATGAACCATATACAATGAACATAGTTATGTAACATAGTTCTAATCCAGATCACATGATAATTACCTAAATAAGGGAATTCTAATCTCGAATGTGACGTCAAGAAATTAATTGACAGAGGTCCATTCTAGATCTTCATTTGTTAGGGACCTAAATAATGAAATCAGAATCTAGATCACAGTATGTTAGGAACCTAACTAATGGAACTCGAATGTAAATCACATTACATCAGGATTAGTACAATAGTTATTTTCCATTTCCGATATCAATCCAGTGTCTTTTTCCCCTCTCTTAAATGACTAATCTGTTTATAACACATTTTCCTGCCCTTTTAATCCTCTAGGGGGTGCTATGTAAGATATAAAATTCAGTTTTTACACCCATGTAGTGCACTATTTGTCCATTTTTTAATTCTGTACAGTGGCTCTTTAGACAAATATAAGTGGTTGGGTGCAGGAGCCTGAATTTTAACACATACTTGGCACGTTAATGTAGGGCGTATAGAGCCATTTAAGACATTATGTTACTCAAAGTTTAGTTCAGTATGTACGTGATAGTTTAGATATTTTCTGATGTCCGGCCCAGTGCTTTTGGCCCGTCTTGGATTGATATATCCATATTATTACATTAAATTATGGAGTTCTAATCTAGATCATTGCTTCATTATGAAAAATATAACTCTAACCCTGTAACTCTAAGTAAAGATATTAATAATGTAACGCTACCCTACAGCAAGTTACATTGGTAACATAAATGTAATGTTAACCTCCATCGTAATACATAACGTGACTGACTTACGAAACGCACAACAAAAGATACTCCCGTTGCACTCATACTTTAAACATAAACGTTAAGGTGTGTTTCGAAAACTTCAGAATTCCAGCCATCCTGACTTTTCTATTTTCTCTTTCCACGTCTAAACGATTAACAGAATTGAGCAGTGAATTTGCATAAAGGGAGGGCCTAAACTCAGTGAGCTGTTTGAGGTGTAGCTCAGGCACAGCGCACATACAGAAGTGCCTGCATGGACCTCAGAATGCTTGACACGCCTTGATATACCTAATTTATAGCTTGTATGAATGTTCCACTACCAAAAGGAAACAAGTGCTGTAAATAATGTGTTCCCTTTGTTTTGTTTTTATTTAACCTGGCCAAAAAAACTGAAAAGAAAAGAAAAAAAAAGGTTTCGGGGAACAAGATTACTCACCGATAATGAGCTGATTTTTATATTTATGAAAATCAACAGGATAAAAAAAAAACACACACACGATTTGTCTTCTGTATTTTGATAGCATACCAGTACCAGCTTTCATTTGTAAAGCCGTTTATGTGACATTGTGGGGAAACGGGGGAGAGAGAACGAGCAGATTCAGTTTATGAGTTTGATGTAATAAAATGCAAATAGAAGATAACTATTAAAGAAACATATTTTCTAATTTTTGCAGTGCATGGTTGATTGAATGTTTTTGGGTTTTTTTGGGGGTATTTTGTAGGAAATGTTTCTTTTTTCTGGTTTTAAACTGCTTATTACTATTATGCATATCCTTATTAGAGTTACAGCTATTATTATTATTATTATGATTATTATGATTATTATTATTAAAAGTCTCTGCTGACTTTTTTCCTAATCAAACTTTAATTGTAGCATGCCTTGAATAAATGTCATGACATCTGTACTTTCCTCGGCCCTCTGTCTCTTCGTCTCTTTACCTCTGGGTTTGTATTGTTGCGCTGTAGGCCTGGATCCCCGTCTAGTGCTGGATAGCTGATCCCGGAACAGACTGGGTCCGTGAGACTATTTGAAATGGTGGCATGTTCTCTCAACCAGTGTGTTCAGAGAGCAGCGTGCGGGCGTGGAGTCCAGGCCTGAGCTAACCCTTCCTTTCTGTTGCCTTTTCTATGCTACAGCCTCTAACTCTCAGCAGTGACCAGTTTCAGGCTTGGAGCGCCGAAGCGCAGGTCAGCCTTTTACCTGCTCTGTCACAATTAGCACAAACCACCATTTTCCCCGCAGGTCTGGGACAAACGTGCATTTTTAAATAAATAAAAACGTATGAAAATATTTGAAAACGATCACTTTGATCGAATGCAGATGCCCCAACTCTTACCCTCCACTGTTTCCTGCGCCCTTAAAGTCTGGAATGTCCATGTATGAAAGAGCTATGCTTGCCGAAATCTCCAACATGAGCAGGGAGAATGATGACCTGTCGTGGACTCAG
>JBBMFX010000033.1:1496948-1507237 GCA_037832545.1 Rhabdalestes septentrionalis | reverse complement strand
CACACACACACACACACACACACACACACACACACACACACACACACACACACACACACACACACACACTATGGATTCTCAACCATACTAAAACACTCAGACATGAACTAAAACAGCAGGAGGGGGGAAAAAAGACCAGTTCCCCACAGTACACAATTCAATCATTTCCAACAGCAAGATCATAAAACAAGTCGTCAACAGAACACAGAAGTCACATGCTCTGGGTGCGTATACACACACACACACACACACACACACACCCTCTCTCTCCCTCTCTCTCTCTCTCTCTCTCTTCACACCCAAAAGCTCAAAAAGAGATGCATAAACAAAGAAAAGGTACAGTGCATTTTAGACTTGCTGTCAAGTGATGTGGAATTATAAACAAGTTCCTTTATTCACATCTGAAACGAAGGCGAGGAACCACGGACTCGGACAGCAGACACAGAATCTGCACTCTCCACACTCCTTTAAGCTACTTGTGAACTATGACTGCACGTACTGTGGCATAATCAGATTCACGGCACAGGGAAGAAATAAACAAAAACAACAACAACCACAAAAAAGTTAACACTCATTTACATGCAACGGTACATTCAGTTCTGAACTGTCTCTGAACTACACTCCATTGCTTCTGAAATGGTAAAAAAAAAATGCAAAATGCAAAAGTGTGACAGAACGCATTGTGGTTTCACAGACTATGTTGAGTGTGACAATTAGACTTTATTGCTGACGGATCTGTGAGCAGGCATTCGCGCGGGCGGACGCGGACGCGGACGCGGACACACACACACACACACACACACACACACACACACACAGGTGTGAAATGAGATCAGTAAGGGATAGAATGATTGACTGCTGTTGAGAGATCACAGAGGTTTGGCTTTAGACCACACTGGACTACGAAAACCCAGATTGACTTTTTTAGAAAAATGGATAGCCAAAACGAACCTCAGACGGCTCCTTACTCTCTAAATTTTGCGCTATATAGGGCATGAAATGAAGACCCATGCACAGCACTGAATTCAACTGCATGCAAGATTTGGAAAGACCTGTAATCAAATCACATGTTTTTTTGTTTCAAGTTTGCTCTCTTAAGAACACATACGGCATCTTTATGCAAAATAAATCCTGTTTTATTTATTGAATTTAACATACTGGGTGCAAAAAACTGTCACTACTTTTGCAACAATCATGACCCCATTATGCTATTTTCAGTAAAAAACATAACTGGGCATTAAAAGGTGAATGTCTCCGTTTCACAGAAATCAACAAAACATGTTATTTGACCAGTACTGACCAAACACATACAATATTTATAAGCTGATTTATGGCATTTGCACTAATTTTGGACAGAGATAATGCAGATCTGATTCAAGCGGATTTTAAAATGCAGAATGTTTAGTTCATTACATAGTAGGGGTGGGCAGTATGGCATGAATGTGATAAATTATGTCAAATTAATCACAATACACTTTGGGCACATTGTGGTTCTCACCAGTCCGTAAAAGTAATAACCAGTAATATCTGGAATGCATTTAGTTTAATGGATTTAGTTTAGCACAGAATGTAAAACACTGAATAATAATCACTGCTTAGCATTTTAGAAAGTATTGTGGTGTTATTTTTCCATATCGCCCACCCCTAGTACAAGGTATGTTGCAAAAGATATTATCAAAACAAATCAAGCAGCTCTAAAAAGAAGCCATTTGGGGTTCAGCCATGAGCCAGTGATGTTCCTTAACTTCAGTTCTCCATTCTGCTCTGAACAAGCTTGTGTTTTTTCTTCTGTAAAACCTGATTCAGCTCACGAAGGCTAGATGTTTAGATAAAAAAAGGCCAAGAACTGAAGGTGTGAAACATCAACTTCCGTCATGTGTCCCATGGTGTGCCCACAGACAACAATATGCTTTTGAATGTCCCCATAAAACTGAGCGAAGTAAGGCTCAAAAAAAGGTTTCATAAAAAGTTCAATGTGATGATAAATGTCAGGTATGACCAGAATGCAGCCAATGAAAGTTTTTACCTTTTGCTCACCAAACTATTTTTGTGCAAATTCCTAAGTAATTTCCTATGAAAATACTGAGCGGTTTGGGCATTTACAACACTGGAAGCGGATTTTTCCTTTAATTGTGGCTCATACGCAACAGCTGTTTGAAATGTGGCATGAAAAAAACTGACTTGCCCTGTTAGAGAATCCACTGTTTATTTGACTCACAGAAACAAAAAAAGAAGGCTGAAGTAATCAGTGATCCATGATGAACCAGTTGGCACAAATGGCTCTGGAGTTAGTGGACAAGTTGAAATGCAAAAGGAATAAAATATAAATATGTTTTTTAAATGGGTGGCAAAGGTAAAAAAAAAAAAAAAACACCCTTCAAGCACATCAGTGCACACACTTCCATGAAGTAAACATCAAACTTCTCAGGGGGAATACTGACATTGCTCCTATAGGCTGGGGAAGCAGCAACGGGGGATTGGGGTGAAAAAAAAATTGCCCAATGTGCAATCAATTGACATTGGTCCAGGAATGTGCGTCCTTAACACATTGGCACATCAAGAGCAAAGCCTTCAGTAAGGGTTCACTGAAAACTCTTCCTTTCAGCGGGGGCGTGGACTACTGGGGTTTTTCTTTTCGTTGGTCTGGTCCACAATGCAAAGCACAATGACAGAGGAGCGGATACAGAACCACGACCTCCATGCTGAACATTAGTGCGATCATGCAGCCAGGAGTGTGGGTTTGAAATCTAATTTGCATCATTTTCTCCAGAGGTGTTCACATTTTGCATCTTTCATTTAGCAATGAAGCTACCAGGCTAGTGCTGCCAAAGTCTGTCACCCAAATCTGTAGCTACCTCTCCAAAACTCTCTCTAACCACTCCAACTACATCCAGCTCTTCAACGAGATGGTACAGAACTGTCCATGAGGTTTAGGATATAGCATTGACTTACTGTGAGCTTGAAAAAGTACCAAAACTGTATTGCCTACCTGAATGCATATGAATCACCTCTGGAATTAAAGTAGTAATCTACAATTGTGACAATTGTATTCTATCAATGAATCTGATCCAAGATCAGTACTTTCCAGTCATCTAATGGTGACTGCAATGGCTGCTGGGTGAAGTTTTGTTCTGATTTATAGTTCACGATGAGTCTCCTTGCACCACATTAACTAAGATCTGTATGTGGGTTAAGCAGGTTGAGAGAAGTTTTAGGAAGTTATTTATGGTTTTGAGCGACTTCTATTGTTGTTTAGCAACCTTAGCCTTGTAGCTTGAGTTCTGAACTAAAGCAGAAAAATTTGGGCTCCAAACATGTCTTGAGTGATCGAGCAGATCTGGGGTAAACAGAAAAATGTGATTTTCCAACAAACAGTTCCTTTAAAATCAGTACGACTTTAAAAATGGTAAAAGCGAAGAGTTAGAAAAATAACGCAGCCACTCAGACACCAGCCTGCGCTCTGACGGCCGTGGAAATGTTTCAGCATCTGGTGATCTAACCTCTACCTACGTCGGCTGCATCGTGTATGAATACTGAATACGTGTGGCTAAGCCTTTTTTCCACAGCAACACCGAACTCCTCAGGGGAAATGAAGTGTCTTTACATTTGTCAGTCTGATTCTCAGCTCTATTGTCCTGTACAGTTTAGCTTTTTCCTTGTTCCAGTGCCAGTTTAACTAATCCGATCTAATTCAACTAATCAACAAATGAAACCTCCCGTGTACCAGAGTGAAGAAAACAGGATAGGGCAACTCTGAGAACAGTATCAAAGACTGCCACAGCCAAGACCAAACAGGCTACTTTGGCCAGGCTGTAAACGTAGTGTGGACCTGTTTGGAAAGTTCAGCAGCCCCCACGTTTTTATCCGATTTCACTGGGCAGCAACACTGCATGAAGCGGCTCTGCAAATCCAACCCACACCGGATTAAAATGCTTTCCTAAATGCATCCATTGGCAGTTTCTTAAGGCTATTTTTTGTGGTGAGCTATGATTTTTCGAAAAAAAAAACAAAAAAAACCAGTGCATGCAGTGCTGTTCGTAAGAACAGAACACATTACTGGCACATAAAAAACAGGTAAAAGTCCAATGGATCATCATTTAGGTTTTCAGAAAATCCATGAAGTCATGGTTTGACCGACTCTGCCCCGCTTCCCTCCACAGGCCTGGGCCTTGTCTTGTGTCATTTCTCACTTCTGTGCCTTCACACTTCTGTCACTATTGGCTCATTTTGGAACTCAAGGCCTGTAACTGGTCCAGAAGACCACAGCGAGGACAGCGCAAGCACCAAGAACATAAACACTCAATATACGCTGTCTAACACGCCACAGGTTTTAAAAACAAATGTTTTAAAAATTGTACTTAAAACACACAAAACAAAAAACAGCTGCAAGTTTCTTTTCAGCGTTTTCTGTCTCCTTCCACGCCTGTTTTATCCCAAGTCTGTAATTAGGCTGCAGGTGCTTTTTCTTTTTTTTCCTTTTTTCTTTTTTCCTTTGAATTTTTTTTTTTTTTTACACGTCCAATATTTCCTCAGCTGTCCCGCCACAGCGTAGTCTGTAACGTCCTGTTCTCCAACTAATGGTGGGGTCCCAGAGAGCAGACAGGAAAATTTGGATGGTCATAGACTCCCTGATGAACCAGGCCACTGCATAGTCCAGCTTGGAAAAGGATGGAGGGCCACCCTGAGCAGAGAGAGAAAAGAAAAGAATGAACAAGCAGCAAATGAAGACTATGGAGAATGTCAGTTATTTTTTTCATTTATCTGAATGAGCTGGACCCAGTTTGAATCAATCTGGTTCAGCAATCTGCATTGCAGTTTTAGTTGGTTTAAACATGCTTTTTCAGTTCAGAAGCTCAATTTTCAGAGTATTTCAGAATATTTCTATTTAACTTTATATTGTACATCGTTTTTGTCTGTGTGTCTGTGTAGTCATTACATAAGTAATTTCCTCCAGGATCAATTAAGTTTTTCCTCCAGGATCAATTAAGGCTTTTCAGGTCCAGGATGTGCAACTTTTCCATTGGCACAAGGAACGAATAAATGGAAAAGGCCTTCACTATGTTATCAAATATGAAAATCGTCTTTGGCTATATGTTCACCTCAAGTGCAAAAAGCGCTCAAGCCTGCAACCAGTGTAACATTTTTTGTGCTTATGTGTGAGCACTACAAGCAAGGTGTGGCATTACCTGAACTCCTCGGAGCTGGATGTAGTCAGTAATGAACCAAGCCAGGCAGTGGCACATGAAGAACACCATGATATCCCAGCGGAACACGTGGTGGGCGGCCCAGCCAATGATGAGGCTCGCCACGAAGCACTCGGAGATGGGCTCGATGATGGTGGCTGGCAGCATGTTAATGCGAAGCTTGGCCCATCTGGATGGCAACACAGCGACATGAGAAGATGAACAAGGTATATGGGCCTTGATTTGCATACTGTTTAAAGTAAATGTGATTTATGAGTAGAAGATGTATGCAACAGTTTGGGCACCCCTGGTTAATTTTGTAACTGAAAATAAACTTAGTTAAGCACAGATTATTTGCTGGAAAAAGCAATACAAAAGTTCTGTGCAAAAATTGGTGCTCTCAAATGGTAATTACTGTTTAAATTTTGTCTGAAAAAAAAAAAGTAAAACATACTATTTGACAAATTTGCATGCAAATAACTTGCATATTGAAGATTGTATTATACAGTTGTGTGATACTTTTAGAAGAATGCACCCTTAGTAGTCTTACCAAGGACCCTTTGTTGGTGTAGGGTAGCATTTTGATATCTCTTATTATGTCATTTTTAAGCTGCCCTGTTCATAAACAATTCATGACTAATATGCACATTTAAAAATAATCGATAAAACTCAGGTTTCGCCATCTCCTATACGTTTTTGCTAAAATAACAACATTATGCTGTACAAACACTTTGATTAATAATTTAAGATGCCTGTATTTCACCACTGCTGCATTATCATGACTGTGTAGCTAACACAGTTAATACAGCTGAAGAGATTTCTCCTTTAAAACAGAACGTCACTTTTAACACCTTGCCAAATAAAACTATAAACTGTGACAGCAGCACAGTTGAAAATGGACAAGAAAATGCGCCCTGCACCAGCTTACACAACATCACAGCAAACAGAAGGGCAGCAGCAGCACAAAGCAGAGAGAAGAGGCCAGAAAGGCTGACTGCACAATACCTGATCATGCGTGACTGGAACTGGGCGATGGAGTATGAGCCCGAGTTCTGCATGGCTACCTGCGTTGCCATGGAGAATTTCCATCCTCTGCGAGACAAAAAGGGAAGGTGTTATTGGCAACCCAGAGGAAACGTGACAGTTGGTATTGAGTTATTGAGTTGACACACTCAATAAAGGCCAAAACAACAAAAAAAAGAAAATCCCTGCTGTGGAGGCCATTTCCACTAAAGTTCCCCCCTCCAACCCAAATAATAATCCTGGATTTACAAGCAGTGCTTCTGAATGAGTCATATTACATGATAATAATACAGTTTTTGATTTTGAATAGCAGAAACAATAATGCTTTGCTTGAGGGAGCATCAGCATTGTTATGCACAGTTTGAATGTTATGCCACTGATTATTATGGGAGAGACACTTCTTACATAAATGACACATCTCAATCAAATTTTACTGACTTTCCTGCTGCAGAGGGTAATGAATATGTATACTGTAAATAGTCACTGTGGAGATTTCATTTTGCAGCTTCAGTGAAGAGTCAGAGCTAACCTGTCAGCAATGGCTTTGGCCATGAAGTAATCTTCAGCGATGTACTGGGCGAAAGCGATGAGGCCTCCAGCCTGGTCCAGGACGTCCTTCCTCATCAGACAAGACATCCCTGTCACACACTTAATCCCCTTCACGTTGGCAGATATGTATGAACGAGGATGTGATGTTCCGAAATACACCTATAGGATTACAGACGGACACACCCGAGGATTACACAGAGGATTAAACACAAGTCTTACACACACACACCAGTAACTACGCAAATATAACAGGAGATTTACTGATTTACTGAGAGACTGAGATGCTGCACCTAAAGGGACAGCCCAAGTGAATATTTAATTAACGCAATTTTCATACTAACCTTCTTTTGTGTGACTGGGTTGTAATTGGTGTGTGTTTAAGATGATCTAAACAGACTCTTTGCAGGCAATGTGGACCTTATTCTGTACTCATCGGGCACTTATCTAAACTAGAGTATTCATTGTTGTTCAGTGACAGGCTTTGATATTAAATATTTAGTCACTATCCAAACATCCAAAGTAAAAGAACATGTCACTTAAAGGTCAATTACGAAACTCAAAAGCTAAAAAATGCCTGAATTCAAAACTGTTGATGCTATAGGAAAGTAATAGGCTGATGCGAATTAAACATCCCTCTGTAGTGACATTCGCCTGACACACCAAGCATGAATAAAAACTTAGGGGAACTTTAATACTTCACAATGGTCCTTAAAGAGCTACATTTAATTAGATCACATGAGTAAAATCTCCGTTAAGTTGTTGGGAAATTTGCAATAGGCTTGCTTAATTCTGTATTGAACTCTGTATGGCACTCTGTTTTATACAAAAATGAAAATGTATAAATTTAATAAAATATCTCAAAATGCTCAAGCCAGATTTTGTCCACTTTTGTAGACATCACACGTAAATTATAAAAGGAAATCTGACTTTAATTAATTTTACTCAAGATCGATCCTTCATTTTCCCTTTAAAGAGTTCAGTTGAAAATGCCAATTCTGGCTATTAAGTAAGAAAATATTTTTAATAAATGTTGAATCCTCGAAGCACACTGTTCATAACTAGACCAGCCCCCACATAAATGCATTGTAGTCCTAATCTGACAGAGGGGCTACAAAACCCTTAGAGGAAGGACTTTCCACCATAAGGCTCCAGCTCCCCCTCAGGGAGTGTTTCCACTTGGAATCCATCTGGCACTTTTGCGCCCTTGTGACAGATTACGCCCTGTGTTCTTCCCTCCCTGTTCAGAAGAGCCACAATTTTGCACATGCCCACATTTTCCACGCTCTGACACACCTTGGCACACCTTCTTCCCAGGGTGAGATGAGCTAACTGTATTATAAACAAACAATAACATCAAATAATACTGGGAGTGATGACTGTTGAACTAAATTACAGCATGCCTGTATTTACAACATAGAACGATTAGTCTCTCACAGTCGGCCCGCACCTGACCACGCAGCTTCACAATGCAGACTCTTCTGTTGAAATAACAAACATCCCTCACACACTCTAGACTACTCTCTCTGACGTGGACAAGTCTGGTACTGGATTAAATCAAAATGAGCGTTTACTCTCATAAAGACACAGACAAAGTCCAAACACAGGCCAGTCCAGTGTGCTTCACTGGTTTTTATTACAAAATGATTAAAAATCTCCAACAAAAAAAGTATATTGATATCATTTTTAACAATCTTAGGTCAGGCCTGATCTATGCCGAATAAAACTGGCAGATATGTAAAACATGTCATAAAATCTGATGTTATAAACCTTTCAAAGAACTTATAACTGAAGTGCTTTTAAAAGAGCAGAATAAATTCCAGGAAATAGAAGAGCTACAGCAAGACCGTCACTACTGATTATATTGGTAGCAGATTAAGCTACTTTTTATTTCTATGCTTATTTGAAAGTTAAATAAAATTGAAATAACTATACTTAACCAACACAGGATCTCCAAAATATATGACTGGAAATATATCTAATAAATTAATCGAGAAATATGTTAAATTCAATGCATAATAAGTATACATTTACAGCATTTGGCAGCGGATTTTCCTTCAAAGAGGCTACATTTTTTTGCGTATCACAGTTGTAGGTGAAGGTAGCATTGTGAGTCTTGTTGGTGTGGTAAGGTGAGTTTAGGTGGGCCCTCTGGGCCCCACTCTCCTACAGTGATGCTATCCACTATACTAACCAACCACTATGGACATTGTTTGGTTGATATGAACATTCAGTACTGATGAGCCCACGTATGAGCAAGAATATAGTTAACAGTAAATTATATTTCTCACTGCATCATTGAGAACTCGTTCTTTCCTGACAGAGTTAAAATCCTAGAAATTTGTGGCAAATAGTTTAACCAATACCAAAAAAATAACAAAGGTGGAGTAACAGAAATTTTTTTTTATAAAAAACAACACAAACCTACATTTATATTATGTTATTGTACTGTCTCTCATATTTATTTGAGTTGAAGTGTACTAAAAAAAGGTAAAATATTAATCAGTTTCCCTCTAAAATGATAGTTGCAGATTTTCTGAATTTTTTGTTTTTGAAATCAAATTGGTTTAATGTTGATGGGGCTCTTATGTGGAGGGCTGTTAGTTTGTGTGAGACTAATATTAGCTTGGTAATAAACAGCCTTGTCAGGAGTATTCAAACAAATCCCTGGAGGTCACTGACACGTCGCTGGAGAGCGTTCTGTCGAGGAATTCAAAGGTCAGAGATGACAAGGCTCCCTCACCTGCTCCAGTGTAGCGGCGAAACCTTGTCTGTCTGCCACGTACGGCAGGCCATGAACCAGTCCCACCTTCTCCGTCATCTGATTAGCCATATCTGTGAGTGTGTCTGGCCTCACTGTTGGAGATCAGCAGACCGTCAGCAAAGCAGTTGCTAAAGGCTTTTATACTTTAGCATTAAGACCTGCATTCAAAGACTTCTGTTCTGATATTTGCTTAGTATTACAAAAGTATATTTGTACACAGAGTATATAAAGTCCCTACAGATAGTTATCTGATCAAAGTACGCCATTAAATGAGCTTGATTTAACACTGTAATTACAATAAATTAACCCTTTGTTACTTTAGCAAATAAAATAAGCATGCCACACCATTACAAAAAACAACACTCCAAAATAAAAGCTTTAAGGAACAGGGCCCGGTTTCTCGATAACGAACACTCTTAGCGCGCTAAGAAGAACCATCCCTTAGGAAGCTTCTTAAGTTGCTGTCCCATACGTGCGATGTAACAGGAGACATCGATTGCTTGGGAATCGATTGTTCAGTTCAAATGCATGACAGCGTTAGGAAAGGCAGCACATTCTATGCAAGTGCAGCACATTCTATGCCTGAAGCACCCTCCTCTCCTGGCAGCATTGAGTCTGGAGACCTCAGTACTCCACCGTGTCCGGAACCTTGCCAGCCCGACCTCGCTGCAGCACAACACACAGACCATCATCATGCCGTTGTAGCGAGGAACTGGTAAAATTCTTAAATATGTCTGGACTATATTCCATCATTGATACCACATTAATAACGT
>JBBMFX010000033.1:1471247-1490351 GCA_037832545.1 Rhabdalestes septentrionalis | reverse complement strand
CGAGTCCCGATCGAGTCATAAAGTCTGATTATCGGCCGATACCGATCATCCGCCGATCGATCGGAGCATCACTAATTCCTTCCATCTACTTAACCAGATGTAGGAATTTAGTCTGTATAGTAAGGTAAAATCTTCCATTACATGGTTGGACACCAAACAGGCCTGGCTGATACATTTGGGGTAAGTGGGAAATTGTGTAAAACTTTGTCTGAGTCACTGTACAGAGATCCCTCTGTTCTTTTCAGCATTGCAGCATCCACAGACCGATGCTGTCGCAAGTTATAAGGGATAAGAGCATCCATTAAGTGAACTGGTGTAAAAGGTGAAACTTTTGAGACAGTTCATTTTGGCCTGATCCAAAATGAACTGTCTCAACAACCCCACAGAGTTGTTGACATCTGGGCTTACAAAGGAAGGCCTTCATTCAGCTCCATCCCCCTCCTTCTCCTCCATGCAATAGTCACAATAAAACCACTCGTAACATGAACTAAGAGAGAGCAGTGAGGAGAGAACGCCCTCTCTGATACTGAGGTTTGGCTCCGAGCCTCGCTAAAAGAGGGCCAGAGTAAGAACAGGCCAGCACTATGAGGACGGCCTGTCCAGCAGCAGACAGCACTCCAAACAGTCCTCCTGCTCACTGCTGCTACGTGTTGTTCTTCTGAGGCTGAGCCATTGAGACCATGTTGCCATGGCTATGGCTGAGTGACCTGGGGGCCTGGAGACAAAGACCCTTTTTCTGCATGACTGGGGACACAGGGAATCCACAAAGGCCCAGGGCACGGTAATAGAGCTGTGCTGAAAGAGTGGGGGAGTTTTAATGAATCATTGATGAAGCAGATCCCAGGCCAGTGCAGGACTGTTTTCTCTCAGCAAAAGGATAAGCAGCACCAGCCATGATCAACTGACGCGAGATCAGTCTTGCGAAAGGGAATCCCTGGCTCTCCATCTGTTCCGGCAGGACCCGATTCAACTGCAGAGCTGATTGGACTTGCTTGGGGCCGTGACCCTGCATGGTGCACAGCGTTAGTAATGTGAAGCAATAAAATGGAACTGGAAACCACTGGGAACTCTCACCAGCCAATAACAGCATAGTTTCAGTTATAAAGCCCTTCAAGCAGATCCAGCAAGTTCATCTCTGTCCTGTTATTAACCTAACTGGAAATGTAGGAAGGAATAAGATGGAAATCCTCATTTGCACAATAAACGGTAATGGTAGTGCATCAATCAGAATAGTTCCTGCTCTCCACCAATAACAGTTTTGAAGGAAGCTGACGAAAAACAAATTCATGGTCTTTTACGGGGCACGATGCAATGCAAAACCAAAATGTCTTTGTATACTATGAATTATTTTTGTCTGAAAAGGCAAACCTTTGTAAGGGAAAAACACCTCCATATTTTTAGCCCTCTGTGTGACACCATGCTTGTATTTGTTTTCTTCTACAATGTATAGTAAGGGCAGCTGGACTTAAGGCAACTTCGAGAAGGGGAGGAGCAGACATCCCAGATAAAGACGCACAGATAAACTTTAGACGCACAGATAAGATTTGTGAGCTAGGGTGACGGTTGGATGATGATACCAACTTTGTTCCAACCTGCAGACTGCATGCATTCTGTGTAGTGGGAGCACTCTTTGCAAAGAGAAGAAACCACAGGCTTGCAACCATGTTTTTCCTCTCCTAACTGACTTGAGTCAAGATTTTTTCAACAAAACACCCTAGGTTTCAAAGGTTTCTAAATGCATCCATTACCTCCCAGTCCATATAGTGCAGGTATGGAAATGAAGCAGAAAAAACTTATTCTGAATACCAGGTTTCTGTGCTATAACATCAACAAACATTTACCATGTCCGCCAATTCAGCCTAGCACCATTTAGCTCTCCATTCATGCTGATGTTAGATAAAAGCCCAACATGAAGCTCTGAAAAAAAGAGCTCATTTACAAATCAGTAATAAAGGGACAGTACACAAAATGAAATACAAATCATATGTAGAAAATACTGGTGTTATTTTACCGTGTAGACATTGTAGTAGTAAAAAGAAAATATTTTTATTTAGTAGTGTTACATTTTTAGAAAAACAATTGGAATATTTAAAAAATTACATTTACAAACTTCTTTTTAAATACGGCAGGATAAATCTAGTAACCCTGTACTTTGTAAATGAAGATATGCATTCAGCTCCTTCCCTTGGTCACATCTCAAATTTCTAACAGCAGCAATGGATATTAATCATTACCACTATCAAAACAAATAAAAATTTGTTTATTTGGTGAAGATAGTTTAGCTTCCTGCATCCATTCAGCTCCATAGTAATTTCTTTCCACACAAAGATTCACTAACAGACAGTGACAGACAGGCAGAACGATTATTTTCTTGACAAAGCCACAAAGCCCAAATGTGGTTTATCCCAGAACAGTTTAATGTAAAGGTACGCTAAGCCAAGCTGAAACACGGGCAAGAAATCGGTGGTAACACACTACATCTATGTTTAGATTTGTCTGAGGTCAGAGTGAAACTACTTGTTGAACGTGTTCCAGGAATGTACAGAAAAGGCAAAAAACCAAAAAACCAAAAAACCAAAAGTAAACATAACAGGAAAAAGCGCAAACAGACTTATTTAAATGCAAAAAACAGAAATCTCAACATGGGGCCCCTTTTGTCCAGTGAAAGCTATTAATCCTGACTTAAAAAATGACATATCACAGTGGAGAGAACAGATAATGGGTTCACTTCACAGGAAGCATGTACCGTTCACTCCTGTCGGGTAAATAAAACATCCTCACTAGGGATGGTATCGTTAAGGTTTTAACAGTGTTACTACTTCTATCAATACCACTTCTCGACTTGGTACTTTAACGGTATTCTTATCGGTATTATTTGTTGAATTTTTTACTGAAACCAATTGAGGAAAGAATAACAACACTTTAACCCTTAACTTAACCCTAAACTCAAAAATTTGGATTCTCTACAAATTAAGTGTAACAATACTTTAAATTGTTTGGCTCTTTCTGCCATTGTCACTCCATAAGTACGAGTTCTCCCGTGTTGTGTGTGTGCGCATGCAAGTTCTCCCGTGTTGTGTGTGTGCGCGTGCAAGTTCTCCCGTGTTGTGTTTGCGTGAGCTTTTTCCTGTTGTGTTTTTTTTATTCTCCAGTACGACAGCAGAACCGGTAATGTCTGAGTTCATCGATACTCCGGTCTTTTATAATTAGGCATTGAGACCGATTAAGTACCGAGTTTCGGTACCCATCCCTAATCCTCACACATGAAATATGTAGATTTTTCATGAATCACGTTGGTCCTAGAACCCACAGACCCACAGTAACACTAAACACATGCTAAACTCTGTAGTGTGTTTCAATGACAAGTGGAGGAGCAGCTGTTTTTAACTTGTGAGAAGCAAAAGAAACAAAGAAAGAAAGAAATAACCAGAAAAAAATAAGAACCTCATTAACACACTTCAGACTGTCATAATAAAAAGTTTTAACTTTTGTTGTGTTAAATAAGTTGACGTGAGAAAATCTAATGAATAGTCACAAACCCACATGCACAAGCATACAGCCACACAGTTCACCACTTGCTGATGCACTTCCTGTGCTTGGGCAAGCCTGTTATTTTTAATCTACAAAACCAAAATTATCAGAGCCGCACTGTTTTAACATCACATTTTTTACGAGTTGAGCTGCAGTTTGTATTCTGGCCTTCATTACAAATGTTACTGAAAATGTGGGGAAATTTAACGTAAACAAGGTCTCAAAAAGGTTTAACCTATACACACACTCTACACGCACGTACTATATAACCTATACACATTCTGGACCACGCTCACTTTCATGCTATCTCTCTCACACGCACGCACGCACGCACGCACACAGGCACGCAGGCACGCACGCACGCAGGCACGCACGCAGGCACGCACACACACCCCTCATGACCTGTGTAGAGGAGGCCTGAGGAAACAATCAAAACCACTACGCACTCATGTGCTGTGTACATGAAAACAAAAATACACCTTGAACAGACAGCCCTGTTTTTTGCCCAGAAAAAGTGAATGTTCTGTTCGTCATGATTAAAATAAACAATCACACAGCCCTGTTAAAACACAAAAGTGTACAATTAAAGCAGTATCATTTATAAATGTTGAAATGTAAATGGTGAAACTTAACTATAGGGTGTTCACATACGTGCTAGAATCAATACAAATGGCTCAACTCAAAAGTAGAAGTAGTACCAGCCCCAGAACTTGAGATAAGATGTCCACGCTGGTACGGGTAAATAACAGTAAGTCCTCCTGTAGCTACTTGTTATTCAGGTTGGAATTTATCTAGGTTAGTCATAGTAGGAGCATTGATTGAACTAAATTCAAGTCAAACAACATTAATAAACCAAAGGTATGTTCCCACTAAAGCTTTCAAGATATAGTTAAATAAGATAAGACTACTAAAGTATGTTTGAGTAGAGACAACATGAGAACAAAATAATGGAACACGTGAAACAGGCTTTAAGTCAGTGTCCCAAAGTCACGCATAGTCTTCAATAACAAGATGTCGTTGGTCTAATTGGAGTCATTTGTAACTAAAGTACTGGACATATGGTTTAACAGAAGCTTTGGCAAAAAGACTGATTCAAAATAAAAAAGAGCTACACAGTGTCACAATAGTACTTAGAATTAATTTAGAATATATGGAAAAGTTCACAAAAGCTACCATGCCCACAAGTCTATAAAATATTACTTAGATAACTCTATACAGATGGAGTTATGGGTGTAACAATGCATCATGCTAACTGAGAGTACACAAGCTACATTAGTGAACAGGAAGAGTAGGAAACTGCAGCTGAAGTTAAACCTGATAAGATGGTGAGGAATCGTCCTCCAAAGAGTTTTCCCAAAGAGTTATCCCTGCCTTCAACTGGTGACAAAAGAGCCTTTAAATTGGTCCACATTATTTTCCTAACAGAGGTGCATATATTCCTGGGCATCCAAGTTATTCTATGAAATATTTTTTTTAAATGACCAATTTCTGAGAATTTGTTACAGCACTTATCGAAACACGGGTGTTGTCAAGGGTGTTTTCATTTGGTGAAATTTTAATTATCGAAGATTACTGAGCATTTGCTGCAGCCCTTTTGGAAACATGAACTGAATCTTGTGTTCACAGTACTGGGTTTGCCACACTCCTATCAGTCATATGACTGCCTGTTTTGCATTCTGCTGCTTTTTTCATTTTGGAGGCCCCAGGTAGTTGGAGGAAAGTCCTTTAACAGGAAAAATTGTCGGAGTAGCTGCCACAAACATCATCGAAAGTCACAAAAGTCAGCATTCTTGTTCTTTCACTTCTCACACAGTGGCCGTGCCACATGTTCACAGAGCTTCGCGTGGGCTAAGCTGATCCAGGAGAGCGTTTGCACTATGGGCACACCAGAACCATGTACTGAAAGCTGCAACAGAAAAACACTCCATGTATAGTATTGGCTGATAACAAGCACCGCTTTATCAGCGTAAGAATCAATTTTGAAAAAATTCATGAGTAATCAGCGCCATACCCAAACAGAGATAGCAGCATGCTGGTAATACCTAAAGAAAACAGCTTGTCTAGTACTGCTCAGCGTGCCAGAGCTACTAATAGCACAAATATGACTGGGATGCACCTTTCTTTCAGGTCTGAAAAGACATGAGATAAAACAGAACACTGCAGAATCACTGGAGGCTCCGGAATAGGCTGTTTATTTTAAGAAAAGCACATTACTGAAAGTGGCTTCATTTCCTCTTTGTGATTACAGACCCCAGGGCATCGCTTCTGCTTTTAAGAAGAAAACAGCTCAGTTGCATCGGCACCAGGCGGCTTTATGATTTCGCATTCAATATCATTATATGGTCATTTGATGAAATCGTATTATGGTCCTCACTTTACCAGCGGTGATTAGCTCTAAATAAAAAAAGTCGCCCAAAAATGACCATTAAAAGCCCAGACATAAACATCAGCACGAAGCAATTAGTACAACTTTAGAGTAAGACTACCCTAATAAAGGGTTTATAAATGGTTCATAATCAGGTTTTTAACTTGGTTGTACTTTATAAACCACATATTTTTCCAGGTGTACTAGAGGTCGATATTGAATTTTACAGATACCGATAGCTATTTTGGTCCGTACTTGCCGATAACTGATTAATTAAATTGGACACTGGATAAAAAAAACAACTAAAAAACACAACACTCCATATACAATAGTACTGAAGTTTATTACAAAAAACAAACAAAAAAACAGTACTGACTCATGAAAATAAATATGAATATATTAATAAATATTGGGGTAAATTAAAGACATGCTTTCAAACTGAAACAAAAAGTAACCCGGAAAAACTATTGGCGTGGATTTTTGCACATAACCGATAGTTCAGGGAATCAACTATCGGTGCTGATTAATCGGCAAAACCGATATATCAGTCAACCTCTAAGGCGTACATTTTTGGGAGGATCTGGTGTTTTATTGGTAGCAGCATGTTAGTAAATACCTGGAGAAGTAACATTCTGAGAAATGGACAGGCAAGCGTAGCTAGCTGGCCAAACTGTGAGCCTCTATAAATGACAACTCATTATAACTGATTTATGGCTGCTTATTTATGATGTATAAACTGTCTGCAACCCAAATGAACAACATGAGTATAAACAATTTATAAACACTTTTAAGGGTAGTTTTATTGCAAAGTGTTACCCAGCAAATTAAACGTTCAGAGTAGAAGTGGTTCCAGGATTGGTTGTTGTCCAACTGAGGACAATGAACAGCAGCTGTCTTACCCGGAGATCATTTGCTGCTAGTACTCACTATTAAATCTACAAGAACAGTGAACACTTGTGTCTCCTCATCGCCTAAGAAGGAGAGAGATCTGATCTTTGATTCTCACTAACTGGCACCACATTTCTAAGTTACCTGGCCTACTAACCCTCTGTCTAAAACATTCTTACACAGCGACACACACAAACACACTCACGCAAACACACAAAGAGCCCCATAATTTAAAGACCTCACACTTTCAAAGCTGTTAACACAGTAATGGTACATTAGGGACCGAATTTTCTCAGCTACAGTCGAGTTAAGAGAGAATTTTGTCAGTTACAGTTGAGTCCAGAGAGAATTTTTTATAAAGAGTCAAGTTTAGGCAGAATTTTGTCAAGAAGAGTCGAGTTCAGGCAGAAATTTGTCAGATGTATAATTCTGACAGGCAATAGTCAAAGAGAGTTTTGCTTGCATTGAATTTTTTCAGACAAAATTCTGTCTGACTACAGTCATCTCGGCAGAATTTTGTCACTGTGGCTGGTTCACAGAATATTTTTGTTGGACTACCATGCAGCTGAGATGGCACTTTTGCTGGGCTACAGCTGGGTCGGCTTTTTGCCTGCTTTTGGGTTTGGTTAAAAATTTCATGCCTGAATAAAGCTCTACTATAGACACACACAGCTTTTTGCTATGCAGCCGACAGCAGAGGCTGATGAAGCAGGAGGAGGAGGATGAGGAAGTCCCCATCTCTCTGAATCAACATCAGAGCTGCTCATCCAGCTGTCTGACAAAGACCAAATGAAGCAGAAAGACCCAGCAGTAGAGGTGCAGTGCAGACCCCAACACAGCAAAGCTACAGCACAAGTTTAGTTCTGGACACTGATAGACATGTATTTGTGGGGGGGAAAATGTCAGTATAGGCTGGATCTTTATCAGGTGCCTCACTGGAGTCAACGGCACTTAAACCAAGAAAACATTGTGATTTGTTTTACACTGGAAATTCCTCCACAAGCTGTTCATGCCCTCATCTCCCCACAACTTCCCACACAACACTGTTTTTAAGAAGCGACACTCAGTATTAGAGGTTTTGGCTTTAGTAAGGAAGATGGAGATTCCACTACTATCCACAGACTTGAGTTTTTATAGTGATCACTGCGCCTGCCAACATTGTTCATCAGAGTATCAACAACAAATCCACAGCCTCGAGCAGCAATTAAAGCAGAAAATGTCCCACAGCTGCACTGTAAACAGGAGGTACTGATTTTAAGCTAGTGGGATAAATATGCAATTTTAAAGGGCTCAGAGGCTCCATCCATTCAACAATACTCTTGTAACTAAACAACTGAAACAAAGTATAGGAAATCATTTTTAAGGGGCAAGTTTTAGATTTCCTAAGAAAAATTAAATGGCAGTTTGCAAACTTGCAAAATATTCAAAATGACATTTTGCCACTGGTGTGGAATGAAACATTCAAGAATAATTAACAACTTCAACATATTCAAGTAAACACCTGCGGCTGAATAAAGTGATAGTGAGATCATGTTCCCATGCTCCCAAACTTGAAAGATCTACTTTTTCCAGTAGCACGGGCTGTTTTGGTTTTGACAGTTGGCGTCTTCCTTCAGGCTTTTTTCAATATGGATCTCGTCATCACATCAAACTGTTAAATCACGAAATGAAAGTCTGGATTAATGTGTGATTAATCCAGACTTGCATTCCTGTTTTCATTTGTGACAGAAATGATTTGATTAAAGTTTGAATATATGAATAAACTATTTTGGGCAAAGAGTATTAAATAAGTATTTTGTCTAGATACACGGAACAAGATGCCATCACCTATAATGGAACACACCAAACCTTTACAAGCTATAACTGCAAATTTCCTGAACCCAATGAAAAACAGTCTCAGTTGGTATCACAGAGGGGAAAGCCACAATAACCTTTAAATTTCCCAATATGAAATGAAAAAGCTATTTTACTACTAATAAATAAATTATAGTAATGTAAACATTGTTTACTATACTTCACTATAAAACTTTCAGACAATAAAAAAAAATGTATTTAGAGAATATATACATTCTAATTATCTTTTAAAAAATGTTTTAATTTGAACATAAATGTAAATATACACATACAGTGTGAACACACCTTCTCATTCAATTTCAGTTTTCTTTATTTTCATGACCATTTACATTGTTCTGATTATTGCTTTGCACACAGGTGTTTACTGCTAAACACCTCTGGGAACTCCTTCAAGACTGTTGGAAAACCATTTCAGGTGACTAACTCTTGAAGTTCACCGAGAGAATGCCAAGAGTGTGCAAAGCAGTAATCGAGCAAAGGGTGGCTATTTTAAATAAACTAGAATAAAACATGTCTTCAGTTATTTCACCTTTTTTTTGTTAAGTACAGAACTCCACATGTGTTCATTCATAGTTTTGATGCCTTCGGTGAGAATCTACCAATGTAAATATAAATCTAAATATACATGACAGGCAAAGCAACATGATTATTAGATCTCTGTAAAAATTCATTTACACAAACATTTAGTATTACATTTAGGTGTTCAGTAGTATTGCGATGTTATATTTTATGGCCACATTACATTACTGTTGAATAATAATACAAATGATTTACTCTCACATTCAATTGTAAAATAATTATATTAAATTGGTATATTAAATAATATTGTACCCTTGTGAGACAATCGTCAATTTCCGTGCATGATGTGTGCCTTTCAAAGCAGGAAGAACCACTGGTGTGCTTCAGTGATAGCTCAGATAAGCTAACAAATGCATTTGCAAGGAAAATAGTTTGCATTGCACCTATTCAAATGCAGAATAAGGCAAAGCAAACTTTGATGCAGCAGCACAGAGGAGAGTGCAAACACTTTGGTTCAGCTAAACCCTGCAGCTCTATATCGCAACACAGTAGCACAGTGTTTCCCAAAACCCCATCCTTGCCTTACACAGTTTGAGGTATTCTCTGCCTTCGACACACCTGACCCAGCTCATACAGAGCCTGATAATTAGCTGAATACATACGGTCTACTGCACATGTACTCAAAATATTTGGCCAGTCGCTCAAGTATGTTAAAAAAAGAAAAACAATGTGCATAACTGTTTGTGGTTTAATTAAAATTACATCAGCCCATGAATGTAGCTAAGCATGCTTCTCCCACCTGATTTCAAGTGAGAGGTGTTTGCATCACCCATTTTAAGCTATCCTTAACCATTAAATGCTTGGTAACAGACAGAGAGTTATGGTATTTTATTGTCTGTGCACATGTTTTATTGTAATGTTTACAAAACAATTTAAACAAATTGCAGTAATTTAGTATTTTTGTACTATTTTTTGCAGTAAATTTCCCCCCTCTGTAATACCAACTCAACATGTTTTTCATTGGATTAAAGAAAATGTGCAGTTTGTAATGGTTTGATTTGTTCCATAATAGATGATGGCATATTGTTCCATCTGGAGATGCAAGCAATCACTCAATCATTGAGAGCCGCTGCTGTAACACATGGTCCAATAGTGGAGACCACACTTACACCTACACAATAGCCTGTAAGTAGGAATAAGTGCTGTCCTGCAATTGCACAGGTTACTACACACCTGCTTGCAGCATTGTAAGAACATGCCCTAAAATTTCCCAAGTTCAGTTGTAACAGGAGTCATCCGTTGCACTATTCTAGTATGTGCAATAATAACAGACGCGTTTCTTAATTAATGGTTTCTTAACAAAGGTTTCCTGAGGCTGTAGGAGCAGGTCCTTCTCAAACATGGTAGTGATGACATGGTAGAGGGCTCTCCAACATGGTAGTGATGACACTCCACAATAACTGCCACATTATCTTCCATATTTTATTAATCTTATCAATGTTATCCACAACACTGTCCTCCGTTTTAACCGGCTGCACATCAATATCATATCAGCACCAAATTTAGCTTAAAAAAAACTGCACTTTTCTGCACTACCATTACATTTTTAATCTTTTATTGATTTCATATGTGTCCTTTAATTTAATATTTTTTTTTATTCCTACTATTTTTATTCTTTACATTCTTATTCTATTATTGTAAAGGGCATTAAATGACCTTTGTGTACTATTTAGGCCTATAGAAATAAACTTGACTTTATCAGGTACTACAACTAAAATACCCAGCACAAGGCCGGGCAGAATGCAACATCACAGGGCGGCACATAATAACACTCAAAGCCAAGCGACACTACCCTTTAATCCCACTGGAGCTACCCAGCATCAATGAGTCACAAAGCAGTGGATGCAACATAAATGTTGATTCCTGGACCTCTAAGGAACGCCCATCAATGCATCTAGGCTAGTTTCTATGTTACACCATCAAAGTCAGCGCCAACATAGAACAGTGAAAACAAACCCTAAGCAAAGCGTGCAATTCTTATGGCATTTTTTCTTTATTTTTTTGTTTGTAATAAGGCAATCAAATTGTTCTATACCTCACTTTGAGCATATTTATTTTTTAACACATACTTTTTTGGCTCATAAAATGTACATTAATTATTACGGAAATAAAACAGCCATGATACCTGTCAGTATCTGCATACTGCTGCAACTGAAATTAAAGTTTGTTGATTAAGACCCCAAATGACTAGTGCCATAGATCTCACAACAAATATATACTATTTAGATTATATTATATTATATAGATATTTTGAATGTATATACCCTCAAAATAGATTATTTTATTGTCTGTAAAACCGTATTATAATAAAGTATACTAAACAATTTCAACATATTGCTGTAATTAATACTTTAATATTTTTAGTAGTAAAATAGCTCATTTTTTGTTTTTGCTTTCATATTGAGATGTTTATGGTTTTTAAGGTTTTCCTCTTTGTTGTGAATAACATTGTTTTATCAATGTTATGCACAACAAGGGGCAGCTGAATTGGCCCTGCAATCAGAGGGTTGGGATTTGAATCCCAATTGCTAGTTTAACCACTTAGATACCTTAGAGAAAGGTGCCGTCCCCACACAATGCCCCCTAGGTGCCTCACTAGCTGAAGCCCAATGCTTCACTTGGTGAATGGGTTGAATGCAGAGAAAGAATCTTACTGGTTGTTGTACTATCTTCCTTCGTAACCAGCTGCCCATCAATGTCAGATCTGCACCAACTGTAGCATTGAAAATCCGCACTTTTCTCCACAGCCTTCTTTTAAACATCTGCACTTCCATTACACTTTCATACTTTTTTATTGATTTTCTCTGCGTCCTTTAATTTATTTTTTTTAATTCTCACTATTTTCATGCCTTATATATGTATTCTATTGTAGTAAAGCACATTGAAGTCCATTGTATTTGGTAAGAAATAAACATGACTTATCAGGTAATACCACTAAATTAAATTTGACACTGTTGTGTGGGACCTGGAGACGTGTACCGCCCAGCACAAGGCAGGATGAATGCAACATCACAGGGTGGCATGTAATGATCTGACACTCAAAGCCAAGCAACACTACCCTTTAATCCCACTGGTGCTACTGAGCAACTATGAGTCACAAAGCGGTTGGTCCTCTAAGGAACGCCCATCAATGCAACAGTGGAAGAGCCCGCAAGTTCAAAAGCCTAATGACGATACAGAACCCTCTGGTGAATAACATTAAAGCTGGGGAAGGCACTGAACAAACTGATGGGAAAATGATTCAGCCTTAGGCTAGTTTCCACTTTAGACATGTGGTTACCCCATCAATGGCAGTGCCAATATAGAGCAGTAAAAACAAAGCATGCAATACCTATGGCATTATTTCTTCTTTTTTATCTTTTCTTTTTGTCTTTTTTGCTTATAACAAATTAATTTTAATGGCTCATACCTTTGGGTAGTCCAGCTCGAAGAACGTCTCAAGGTTATTTACTAAATTGGGGTCCACTCCTTTCAGGGGCTTCAGTAGTGAGACCCCCGCAAGTTTGCTATATGGCTGCTTATCGGTGGTCTTCTTATTGAGATACAAGCGGCTGCAAAGGAAGAAAGACATATGATTGTGGTTAAAACAGCATAGAGAAATATAGGCAATTTCCAGTCCTTTAAAAAGATCATGGTGTCTACAGAACCTACTAATGCCCTAATCCTGAAATCAAGCTGAAATGCACTTTCAAGGTCTATGCTTTGGCTCTTGATGCGGTCAAGAGTGTGCGCTGCACCCAAACTGTAAAGTCTATATTTCAAACCAGGGGCGTCAGAAGCATTTTTTGTGTGAGCGGGTGAGTGGGGGGAGGGGTTTGGGGTGGTGGGTGTGGTTGGGCGGGTGGAGTGGTGCGTTGATGCCTGCGCCAAATCTCCTGTCAATTAAGTGGACTGGATCCTATCGTGGAAGATTTAAGATTCAAGATTCAAGAGCACTGGGCGATCTAATATTTTATGTTAAATGTAGGGGGGCCCAAATGAATATTTATGAAATGTGCTGAATGGCAGCGATGCCCATGTGTCCAACGATCGATTCTGAGGTGAAATGTGCTCGAGCCACATTATAATAGCTGAAGTTATATTTTTCCAAAGCTGAAACAGTATACAAACCAAAGTACAGCTCAGAAACTGAGACCCAAAAGGGTGACCCCATCACCTTTAAGAACCAGCTCAAAACAACTTCACATGCCTTTACTTTTTTACCAATCTGTTTATTACATTTGGTGTGTTCTTTGTACAGCGTGTTTCAACCTACACATCGTTTTTCCTGTTTTGAGTCTTTCCACAATTAAGAAAAGGCCATGCCACCACATGTTCCTCAATTGGGTTACATCTGCTGCAGTGTTGCTGTGAATGGTAGCTGCATTTTGAAATTTTGAAAGTTGGCTAAATGCTTACCAGACTTGCCTCAGACATATTCATGTATTATATACTAACACATGCTAACTTTCACAGCAGAAAGACACTATCATAGGCTGGTTGATATTTTGTGAGCTGTTCCAGCCGTTTATTAGGTTTGTGAAATTCCATCACCACGTCCTGATTTAAATTAATGAAGGACTGATTGAATCTGACATGGTTTCTGATGGAAACTACAAGTAATACATGAGGAACACATTGATATACTGCAGATAAAATCACTTTTGCACTATACCATATGTGTACACACACACACACACACACACACACACACACACACACATCCCTACATTGACCCACTGAGCACCTGTAGTACAAAACTGTAGTACATCACATTCTCTGCACTTTAACCTGTTCATCAATGATCCGGACCCACACAGGACCACCAGTATGCAGGTCAATGGACAATAGTTTGTCGGTGCAAAGTCAAAGTGATTTGGTAATGATAATCTGCCTGCACTGTGATGTATTTCTGAGTGAATAACAGTGTCAGAGAAGGTCTCTGAGCATTTTTCTGCACGACAGGTGAGGGTGGGGTGGGGGGAGGGGGGTATGATGGAGAAACCTGACATTACTGATTAATATTACTTTACCGCAGCTGCTCAAATTGAGCACAGAGATGAACAAAAAAAGCAGAAGCTGCATTCGGAAGTCTGGCCTGGAAAGCTGTCTAATGTGTTCAGTGTAATTCTACAGCTGCCCGAGCTGCAGTGATGAGAAGGGCAGGTGGAACAGTATTGTGTGCCGACTGTAATGTGAGCGGAACTAATTAATTTTTCCAGCTACCCATATACAGGCACAGCACGTTGAAAAAATAGAAAGGAAAAAGTCCCAACAGTTAAATGAGAGAGGACGTCTGTCTCACAGCCCCAAAGTGAACCGACTGGTTGAGCCACACATCCAGTTTCACTCAGCCTCCCATAGTTTCGTTGAGCACGTCTAGATGAGCACATCTTCACAACTGGAACCAAACCTTGTTCTCCAAAATGACAAAATAAAAGCAACATGGATTTCATGGGAGTAAAGACTCATGCAAGTAGTTCCATTTTTATTAGTCTTTTCATTATAAGATTGACACATTTTTAAAAAAAGACACCAGAATTAGCTTTGTGTGAAACATTATAAACAGTTTGGAAATATAATGTCAAGTCAAACATTTTGCCACACATTCAGATTTGAATAACTAAAAAAAAAACTAAACTAAAAAAACACTCAATGTTCTTGGCTAATACATTTTCTGTATGTTCAACATTTGTACATTTATTTGCCAGAAAATGTCCTTTTTTCAGCACTACTGGCCTATGAAAAGCTATATAAAACTATGGATCACCAGACAACTTTTACATATTTATTAAGCGATAAAATAAGAAGTGATTAAATAGAGAGGGACTATCACAGGCTGGTTGATATTTTGTAAGCAGGTTCAGTTCCAGATTTCTCCTCGGTTCCTCCAGTTCAGTGAAACAGTGTACGAGTGCATTTAATGTTAGATAGTTTAGAATTTGACAGTGAAGAGGTTATCAGACATGCACTCTTATAGATTCATTCATCTTATAAATGAAACTTGTTTTATTTGACATATTTTTTGTTACAGATATTCACTCAACAACTTTCCAGTATTTAATAAGAATAAAATCTGCAGTCTATGAAATAAATGCATAAGTGGTGTGCAAAGACATCAATCAATCAATCGATCGATCAATCCATATTTATTAGCCAGAAAATGTCCTTTTTTCAGCACTACTGGCCACTACTGGCCTATTTCTGCACATCTATATCCATAAGATCACTGGTATTTTTCAGCATACATGAGGCCTTCTCATCACCAAAGAAACTGCAGGAAATGAAGGCTCTTGATTTGGTGAATGTTTCTGCAGATGGGCCTATTCAAACCAAAATAACCCCAAACAAATTGGAATAAAAAAAAAGAATAAGGAGCTTCCAAACCACAGTGGAAACGAAAGACCCCCACCACAGCCCTTTATCTCTTCGTCAGCTCCACGGCACCATTTCATTTTATTCGCATTTGCACGGCCACCTGGGAAGAATCTGGACTTTTTCTACAATGTGGTTTGCAGACAAAGTGCAGGAGGAGCTGAGGGGTTTCTGAGCAGCAGCATCAGTCAAGACTGAGAAACCAGCAAATACCAGCAAACACCAGCAAACAGCAAACAACAACAAACATCAAACACCAACAAAAACTTTCAAACTCTATCAAACACCATCAAACACCATCAAATATCAACAAACACCAGCAAACAGTATCAAACACCAGCAAACACTATCAAACACCAGCAAACACTATCAAACACCAGCAAACAATAGCAAACACCAGCAAACAATAGCAAACACCAGCAAACACTATCAAACACCAGCAAACACTATCAAACACCATCAAACACTATCAAACACCAGCAAACACTATCAAACACCAGCAAATACTATCAAACACCAGCAAACACTATCAAACACCAGCAAACACTATCAAACAACAGCAAACACTATCAAACACCAGCAAACACTATCAAACACCAGCAAACACTATCAAACACCAGCAAACACCAAGCACTACGCCACTGGAAACCAGCTTCAGAGTGTTCAGACAGAAACGGCTAACCATTTAAGCACTTTACATGATGGCACAACACTGTAGAAGATGGTGTAGATACCGCCATTCTAGTGTGAAAGGGGGTAACAACATTTCTAGAGCTGTATGAACAGAGGATAACATAGTCTAGAAAACCGTGAACAGGGGTAACAGACCACTCTAGAACAGAGTGAATGACGGATAACTTAACATTTTGTGAAATCTTGAGTGGGGGATTGTGTAACATTCTAGAACACTGTGATTGGGGAATAACATTTCCGAACAACAACATTCTAGAACAGTGCAAATGGGGAATAACAGGAGATTCTTGAACGTATGAATGGTCAAAATGTGACATTCTGTAACACAGTGAAAAGGGAAATAATGTAAGGTTTTATAACAGTGTGAATAGGGGATAACATTCTAGAACAGTAGAAATGGGGAATAACAATAGTATAGAACTCTGTGAATGGGCGCTACATTCTAGAACTGTGTGAATGGGTGATAACAATGTATAATTTAAAACAGTGTGAAAAGGGAATGCAATCTGAAACAGTGAATTTCTAGAATAGTGTGAATAGAGGGGGAAATGTAACATGTGGAATGGACAATTAATCATTCGAGATGGAAAAACAAACATTGGGAGAAATGCCTTTTAGAACAGCCTGGATGGGAGACACCATTTGACATCAGTCTGGATTGGTGTGAATATCATTCTCGAAAAGTTACTTATGAAAGCACACCCTGAAAGCAGGCCCACCATTACCAAAAAACAGTTGTAGGTTAATCACAAATGGTTATGAAACTCACACTTAATTAGATTACTGTGGAAAAAGCTAAGAGAAGAGCTCTCTTACAGTAAGGACTTTTTTTTAATCGTTCAGAATTTTAAAGGCCTCTGCTTGGTTTATCACCTAGTTCAGTTTCTTTTTTTACTCTAAGGTCAGTGTTATTAACCAAACCTTTATTTAATTACTATTATAGGCCCTAACATGTAAATGTTTACTGTGGAAAATTACAGCTACAAAAACACACTGGTGAAGACTCAATGCAGATAAAGACTGCATTCTAAGGACAAACACTGTTCAGAAAACACAGAATTATATTTTAGCAGAGTACTGAGAGCAAAAGGTTAAAAGGTTGGCAGTTTGATTTCCACTATGATCAGATGTTGTTGTTGTTGTTTTTTTTACCTGGTGGTTAAGGAGCTGCCATACTAATAAGAAGTTTTTGGGTTTTAATCCCAGGACTGCCAATGGCATCACTGAGCAAGATACTGTCCCCACACATAACTGGCCAATGCTTCACTTGGCTGAATGGGCAGAGAACAATTTAAGACTCTCCATACTGTGTGCTGTGGTGTAGTGTGTTCACGTCTAACAAGAACTGCCACTTTACACTAAACACCCAAGTTACAATACCAGGATTCGGACAGAACACAATAAACAGTGTTGAGATTGGTTAGAAGCCTTAGTAGTATAATGCAGCAATTTTCAGTATCGCAAAGACTGTTGATATTTAAAACAATATGTAGAGCAGGAAAGTTTCCGAAGGTTGTTCAGTTCATGAAGACGTTCAGGCTGTGTTTATCTTGACTGGTGCCAGCATGCAGTAGAAGCTCCCGGCGTCCATTTATTTCTTGAATGTCAAACAACAGGGCTTATCACCTGCACAGCAACAGGGGCTGATGGAGAGAGACTGATACGAATAAATAAGAGGTAGAAACATGTGAGAAAGTCATGATACACAAAGCCCTCACCTTCTCACACTTCCACCAGCCCTTCTTCTGGTATGTGACCTCCACATATCATGACGCCTAAGATTAGCAAACCCGACTTATCAACGGAAGCCAAAAGTTATCCTGCCATGTTCAGAGTTCTGGAGCCAGTTTCCAGTCTGGGCCCGATAAACACTGACTTCATTTACAGTCTGTATTTGCCCATAGTTAATTAGTGCCGCATAATACTGACATTGCGAAAGGCTGTAATATGCAAATAGGCTAATATCTAACCAATCACAGTTTTTCTGACAGGATGACCAATCACAGCTCCAGTTGAGTATGAGTACTCGAGGTTTTTGTGTAATCGACAAAAGCCAAAATTTTAGTAACTAAGGCTAAACTTCTGTAGTCAAAATAAGATGTATTTAAATGTGTTGTTGTCTGACATCACAAAAACCGTGATTTGAAAACGGGCTGTTTTCATTTAGATATATTTTTCCAAATATAAATGGTTTGGATGGGAGGAGCAAAGGCACCGTTCAAGACAATATTCACAGACCATTACTCTATGGTGAAAAACATTGCAGTATGTAGCAGTAAAATTGCAATACTGATCATTTGTCCAAATAGGGGAGCTCTATACTTAATTCGAAATAATGCAGTGCTAAATAAATGTATCTCCAATTGCATTTTCTTTGCGAGTGCACACCATTTATGGTGATTCTGTGTGTGCAGTTCAGTGAAAAAAGGCTTAAATAATGTCCACAGAAACGCTCCTTAGTGAATGGAGCACTTCTAAAAGGCTCTAGGTCATATAAGGACTGCTCTGCTGGACGTGTCGCTCTTACGCTCTACTTAATATGAGGGGCAACATCGCCTTTCCTCTCTTCCTTGCACTATAAAAAGCCATATGATGAAATGGCATACAAAGTCATGTATTGTATTTTTTTTAAATTACATATTAGTGCTGTCAAGCGTTTACAATTTTTGATCAAATTAATCACATGGTGCATTTAATTGCACATACATACAGACGTTAAAAGAAGCATTTTTTTGTAACCATTTATTATTGAATACAAGCCTCTAACTTAGGCTACAATGGTCATGAAATTTTTATCACTGACTGAACCAAACCTATGAATTAGGTTACAGTATATGACA
>JBBMFX010000033.1:1455662-1471147 GCA_037832545.1 Rhabdalestes septentrionalis | reverse complement strand
ACTATCACACATTTAGACTGATTTGTGAACAAAGTTTGAGAGAAATGGTAATATTGTGTATCTGGAATGAATTTTAGTCTTTAAGTCCATCTCATGAAAAATCGGAGCAGGAACAAAGGTGTTGCGTTTATATTTTTGTTGAGTGTATCTCCTTCCTTTTGGCGACATCTTTTGCAAATTCAACATTTGTTTCCACTGTTATAAGGATCACACGCAGCTCTACCTTACCGGTAAACCCACTTCTAACTTCTCACCCTCCTCCCTCCTCCCTTACTGACTGTTTAGCTGAAATCAAAGCCTGGTTTTCTTTAAAATTTCCTTAAATTAAAAAGTGATAAACTGAAGTTCTCCTTATTGGTACCAAATCAACATTATCCACAACCAACTCTATTGATACTGATAAAAAAGTGTCTTTATTGATATTGATCATTGCTCCGTTTTCCCCTCTCCACAGGTTAAGTGTCTGGGTGTCATCCTCGATAGTACACTTCCTTTTCAAGCTCATATCAATAACATAACCCGATCTGCATATTTTCATCTTCGTAATATCAACTGACTCCGTCCCTCTCTCTCCCCCTGTGACGGCTACCTTGTCCTCGTCCTCATCCTGTCGTCCCCGGTCCTTGTCCCCTGAGTATTAGTGTTCCCTTTTCCTTTCCCCCCGTCTTTCCGTTCGTCCCTTTACTTCTGTGCACCCTATCTCGGTTCCCTCGTTTCCTACCCAGTGTGTCTCCTCGGTTTGTATCGCGTCCCATTTATCCCTGTCACCTGTTCCTCGTTTCTGTTGAGTTCCACCCGTGTCTCGTCTTATTTAAGCCCAGTCGATCCCATTGTCCCTTGATTCTGTGTTACTTGTCAACTATCGCTGGTATAATTCCTGTCCTCGTTCTGTGTCAGTCTTGTCCTGGCTTTGTGTATCTTCTCTAGCTGTTTGTCCGCCTCACATTCTGTAAGCCAGTGCCTGTGTCTGTCAAGTATTGACTCAGAGTGACTGTACCAGTCTCTGCCTCATTCTGCCTGTTAGCGCAGTCTCGTTCATGTTCTGCCTCGCTCCTGTTTCCCGTTTTTCCTGTAACGCTAATACGTTTAGTCTTTTCCCTACAGGCCAGTGTTCCTCCCGTTTTGTCCTGAATCCAGGTGCAAGTCCCCGGCACTACCCGTACCTCATCCACGTACCCCTGGCCGCGTTGAGGTGTACTCAAGCCGGTGCTTTTCCGTTCGTTTGAGGAGCACGGGTCTCGTATTTGTGTTAACACCTGTCTGGTGTCTGTCTAAACACATTTGTGTTACATTAAAAAACCTTGTATCACGACTACTGAGTGCGTCCTCCCCTTTTCACTTATCCACGCGGAGAGATCCGTGACACCCCCCACAATGCTGCTATCCTCTTTCACAGTCTTGTCACTTCTCACTTAGATTATTGTAACTCCCTGCTTATTGGTCTCCCTCACAAAACTCTACACAAGCTTCAACTGGTTCAGAATTCAGCTGCCCGCATCGGTACCAGAACTTCTATCCATCATATAACTCCCTTTTTTGCAGCAGCTCCACTGGCTCCTGGTTAAGTTTTCGGTTGTTTTCAAAATTATTCTGTTAAATTTCATGGCCATTCACAGCCTCGCCCCTCCATATCTATCGCACCACCTTCATATTGCCACTCCTTCTCGTACCCTCAGACCGTCCTCCTCTATCTGCTTGCCCTTCTCACTACTATGGGGATCAGAGCTTTTAGCCACTCTGCTCGCCAACTTAACTCACTCCCACCCGAGTTAAGAAACATCAATTATTTTTTTTACAATTTAAATCCACATTCAAAACCAATCTGCTCAAGCTTACTTTCTTTCTTAGATTCATTCACACTGTGTAAATGGTCTAAATTGAATATGCCTCTTATGCTTGTCTGACATATCGTAGATGTTTTCTATATTTATTACTTAACAATGTTTCTATTTTTTATACATTTTCTTGTTTCTTTTCTAACTTGTACACCTTGATCTTGTGAATTTTGCATTATGATTATTATTTTTGTTCTGTACAGTGTATTTGAGTGTTCTGAAAGGCGCTTTCCAAATAAAATATATTATTAATAATACTTAACTTAAGTATAAACTGGACTGTACGACTTTCACTTGTATTACATTGGAACAGTGGTATCTGTACTTCACTGAAGTAATGTATGTGAGTTCTTTATCCACCTCTGGAGGAGATGGAGGAGTGGATGAAGCTCAATTTCTTTCAGCTGAACGAGACCAAAACAGAAGCCATCTTGGTTGGCACACCACATCATCTCCGCGATCCCACCATCACCAGTATAACTTTCTGTGGCCAAAACACCCCCCTGTCCACGTCTGTAACCTATTTGGGTGTTAAAATAGATCCTAAAATAATATTTGACATCCACATCAAACATCTCTGTAAGACAAACCTCATACCTCCCAATGCACCCTCTGTTCTGTAAATACTCTGTCACACTTTGAGATGGCTAAAATGAAAGTGCAATACAAATTTTAATTATTATCATCATTATTATTATTAAGAAAAATGAAGAGGAAAAATGAAAGGTGAGGACTGAAATTATAGGTGGGGGTTCCAGGGATCGGTGAATTGGGTTTGGTTATGTTAAATGATCAGGTGACGTCCAAGTGTCAAAACCATGATATGTCAGCGTCCGATTCAGCAGCACCGGCTACAAAAATGAAGAGAACAGCAAAATAAAATCAGAACCATTTCCACCCATAACATCCATCCAAGATGTTCGCACAATGGCAAATAATACGCACCTCATCTCCATCAACTTTTCATACTTCCACAAACCGGCGGCCTGTGCCAGGGTCATAGCGTGTGACCTAAAAATCAATACAATAATCAGTATTTATGAGACACTACACTTACGGCTGGGGGTGTGGTTCCAGGGATTGGTGGATGGGGTTTGGTTATGTAAAACAATCAGGTGACATCCAGGTGGCAAAGCAATGATCTGCCAGCGTCCGATTCAGCAACACCGTCTACAAAAGTGAAGAGAAAAACAAAATGAAACCAGAACCATTTCCACCCATAACATCCATGAAGTTCCCACAACTGCAATCTCACACCTCATCTCCATCAAATTTCCATACTTCCACAAATGGGAGGCCTGTGCCAGATCTGCCTCTCGCAACATCTCTTCCAAGAAGCTCTCGACTTCAGTTATCCTCGGAATAAAAGGAGAGGTGCCATCCAATAGTAGGTTTCGAATGGCAGTCTCATGAATTCAGACCTGAAAGTATAATCTTGTTTAAGAAAAGGAAAGCCAAAGCTCCATGGTTTCATACTATCGAGCAGAGGGAGCACCACAGCCATGTAATGTAACACAACAAGTGCAGTGTGAATGGGATGCAAAACTTCCAGATGATTGTTGCACCATAAGTATGATATTACTCAAGAGGCAGTTCCTAGCATTGAACACCATGATGTGTAGATTTTGGGTCACTAAACTGAAGGTAAAGTGCAAGTGCTACTAAAATCCTATCCAGGTGTCTAGAGAAATTGGCCAAATTCTACTTTAAAGGGGAGTAGAGGAAACAGGTCAGTCTTACCCTGGGCACCTGTGGAAGTGTGTGCATGGTTGGTCAGCCTCAGGTCCTGGAACACCTTCAGACCCAGGTGCTGGACCAGGAAATAAAGGGCTTGATGAAACTGCTGCTCAGTTCCTAAGAACAGAAAAACACATTCAGCTTATAGCACTATCCACAGTCACCAGTCAGAATTGGCAGAACACAGTGGCCCATACAGCTTCCTCACCTATGACACAGCAGATCTGGAACTCTACAAGTCTCAAACAGGGCTGATACGTAGTGCTCCAGTGCTCTCCCAAACAAATCTCATATTCCTCCATCGTCTCCCAACCAGTATGCCAACGAGATGCTACTAAAAACAGATGTAAAGTGAACAAGAGCAAAGTCAATATTAGTGGGTGAGCGAAATGCTATACGAATCTCAGTCACTAAAGAAATCCTGAGACACTGCTAGTAGTCAGTAGAGTTTGCTCACACTTGGCGCCTTCATGTCCACACACAGATCCCAGATCCATTCCAAGGGTCAACCTGGCTGGCATTCAGCATGTGTGCTTCTTCCTCCAAGATGGAGCAGCTGCCAACTGGATCTATTGGGTTCACATTTGAACCTGAATGGAAAACTTGTCATTTAAAAACACACAGCCATATATATACTTACAATGTTACATACATACATACATATTAGGTGTGTGCAAAGTGGCCGCTATTCGTATCTGTATTTGTTGAAAGGGGAAAAGTATTTGTATTTGTATGTTTATTCAAGTAACATTCATAATGCAGCGTGCAAACCATCTACTCCGGAACGTGAGTGTGTGATAGGGGGGTTCCCGAATACAAATATTCTTGTATTTGTCAGAATACTGTATTCGTAAAAAACTACTTATTTGTGCCTTTCCAAACACCGTGTGGTCAAAAGTATTGAGGTACCTGACCATTACACCAAAAGGCACTTTCAAAACTTTCCCACAAAGTTGGAAGCATGGTGTTGTTCATTTAAGATCAAGATTAAGATGTCCATTAAGATTGTTCTTCACTGGACATAAGGAACCTAGGTCAAACCCTGAAGAGCCGTGTCCCAATACTTATGTCCCTAAAACGTGTAATTGTGTGTGTATATTTTATATACATATGTACCAAAGTGTTCACTATTATACAACCCATCACCTTTTTAGCATATAATCTCAGCTGAAGTTCAACTTCCCAGTAATCTTTCACTATTTTCAAAACACATCAGTGCCTATGTACTCTTCACAGAGCAGAAATCATGGCACTAACCTTCAGGCTGATCAGCCACTGCCTGGCTGGTGCTGAGTCCTGCTGCCTCACACTCAGGTATCATACTTTCTGCAGGTACCACAATTTTTACACTAATGTCAGTCACTACTGGTGTAGAGTGCAGAGGTTCATCTGCTGATGTCTTTTCTACATCAACCTGGGTGTTGACCTCTTCAGCAGGCCCCTCAGAAGGTCCCCCTGCAGGTCCCTCTGCCTTCTACAGCTCCCCCAGGAGGTCCCTCAGAAGGTCCCTCTGCAGGTCCCCCAGCAGGCCCCAATACGGGTTCCTCAGCAGCTCCCTCTGCAGGTTCCTCTGGAGGTTCCTCAGCAAGTCATTCTACAGGTTCCTCTATATCATTCTGGCAGTTGATCTTCTGTTTTTTCTGATATCTGTACCTACGTATTTGAATGCATCGTCCTTAAAATCCCTGTTGGTGTATTGGTTGGGAATTTTGCTGCTATAACAGCTTCCACTTTTCTTGGAAGACTTTCCACAAGATTTTGGAGTTGGCCAAGGACGTCACAATCTCCGTTCCAGGTCATGCTGGATGGGGTCAGGACTCTGTGTGGCCGGTCAAGTTTTTCCACACTGAACACCTCCAGCTCAATTTGTGCAAAATGTCCACAAAATTAAACTGGCGGTGTGTGCCCTGTGGTGGGCTTTAAAAACAATACACTCAATACCTTTGAATAAACTCCTTATTTTTAAACTGCAGTGGCATAATATATATACATATTGTTATGCAAACTATTAGAGACAGAGCAGATGATATTTTCTTTTACCGCTACATACAAAAGTTTTTTCACTAAATCTCACCGAAGATTGTGGGCATAGGATTTTTCATTAAGTTTAATGCATAAATTCATTCATCTGTTTCAATCAGTGAGTATTTAAGTGTTATTCTTCATTTGTACAAATCTATACTAGACTGAAACTGATACACACTGTTCTTTTTTGCAAATCTACACAATATCCGAAACGATCTATTGATTTTCGAACCTCACATACTGTTGTGTTAGGTTCACAGGGTGTAGAGGTAAAAAAGAGGTGGGTAAACAATTTCAGTGTTTTTACCACTACACCCCATGAACCTAACACAACATTAAGCCTATTACAGTACTTCAAACAGTTTGAGGCATTTTATTAATTTACTGAATACAGCCAATACTCAGGATGTAGGTCTACTGTGACTGATTTATTGTATTTGTTTGAATTCAGTGTATTTCTTACATTTGCACCTGAAAAGGCCTTATGTGATTCAATTATAAATTTCGTAATCTGAGAATCAGTTTAATACTCACCTAATTGTACCATCTATGTGTTATGCATTAAATGTTTTAAAAGAAACTTCTTTCTTTGCATATGTTATTGCATTTTATAAAAAAATTTCACCAAAGTAAAATGTGTAGTACGACCATAATGAGACTGTAGAAGTGTGTTGTGATTTTGGTGGTAGTAGAGTTGATAGGAGAAAAGTTATTGAATGTTATTCGTAATAAGTCTTTAGAAATATTTCTTAATGTTTAAAAATAGACTACGGTACATTTCCACAAACTAAGGGGTGTAATATGACCATGATAACATTCTAAAAGCCTTTGGTGATTTTGTTGGCTCATCACTCTTTGAAAACTTCCCCATAACACCTGCTTAAGCCAGTCTTCTCAGCCACGTCTGAGAAAACTCACATTTCCCCCAGTTTGCGAAATACCTGTCAATATTGTGGGGGTCCCAATCTCCTTAGTGTTACGCAGTGCCTATTGAAATTATCTCAATATACTGTAGGCCTGTAACCTTACAATATTTAATGTATGCAAGACAATCAGTATAGCCTATAGCCTGCATGACAACACGCACAATTATTATTATTTTATATAATCCCATATCCTATAGTAAAAGCAACACTGGCATAGGAGATTGCATTGACTAAAGTTGTGTGGATGCACGCTTTTTTTTATAACAAGGAGAGGCAACATTTTGCATTACACTGTAGACACGCCAACAACTGGAACCCATCTGGCGCACTTACAGGAGTATTCGACTGAATGTCAGGTACAAAAACATGGTTTAACACATACACAAAGCAAACTGAAAGCAAACCAAGTTAAAAAAGCACCATGGCGGGCGTTCGCGCTCTTTCACACACACACACACACACACACACACACACACACACACACACATCACCACGGCGGGACGGCCCCAACGTACTTCTGGACTGTGTGGGAGACGGCCTTCTGTTCTGGTAGTGATTGGCCCACTGTGCTGCTGCACCAGCATCTTCGTTTCTATGTGCCAACTTTTTGGATGTAACGAACCCAAAGTGTGCTAGTAATACACTCTGTAGCTTCGCTTGCTAGCCATTTAACTACTTCTTTCTTAATCTTAGCCTTTCGTCTTTCTTCTGTTTGGCGCGCACGTGGCTAATTTGCATACGGACACAGGATTGGCTGGCACTGTTCGCCAAAAATATTTCTGAATATTTCTTTAAAAATCTGAATATTTATGGTGAGCTTAAAACATTTGTGATAATTAGTAACAAAAGTCTTTTTGGACATAAAATGAGACCCCCATAAAATGTTGATTTTGAAGCTTTCATGGGGTCTCATAGGTTGATCTTGGGATTTATGCTTTCAGGGGGTTTCATCGGTTAACCCCCCCCTAACAAATCAAACTGCGCCTACTATCTTTTACTATCTTTCAAGGGCTTTAATTTGGGCTGATTTAATTTACTACGTTTTACTACTGCACAGAAACACTGTGAATATAGCATTTCTCTATTTAGATTGTTGTCAGCATATTATAACATATGTTCTACTTATTTTTAGATCTTGTTTAAAGACCTACAGGCAAATAATTTTAAAAATATATTTTTAAGCAGTGATCTACAATCCAGTGTGAACACAAGACATAAGTACTTAAATATGAAAAAATGAATATTAAAAACTGACTGAATCCTCAGACCATGATATAATCTTTTGGAGTGCTGCCACACTTCAAATTTCATCCAACTTACCTGACTCCTAAGGCCATTGTGGGTTGAACACAAAGTAAAAATTAAGAGCAGTAAAGAACTGCTCACTACTGTTACTTCATGCTTGAAAAGCACTGAAATACCAACAGTAGCAGGACATCCAAAATGAAACAAAAGACATGGAGCTCAATTTTCTTAAATACAAATGAGATCTTTATTATTTGGCAGCAAAGAACAGGCCAGTCTGAAGGCAGGCTGACTCTCCAAAGTTACAAGAAATCAAAATGTAACAGGAAGAAATTATTTTCAGTCCAGCTTGACTGCTACTTCCTGCATGACTTTCTTTTTCCTGTTGTCTTGAAAGCAGCTGTTCTCAGCAGGTAGAAAGCTCAGAACTGTCCGTAGTTCTGCAGGCTTTAATCAGAAGTTTGTTTGTTTGTTTTTTTATTCTGATGCATGTAGCGTGTTACATGCTTCCAGAAGTGTGGTGAGAATAGATAAAGTAAATTATGGCCCTTGTGCCATGTTGCATAGGTCTAAAATCATGATCCATATGCTGGGTCAATTGTAACTAGGGACCAGTGTTCCTCCTGCACCTTTGGTGTAGAACACATGTCAAGCTAAGTGAGATCAGCAACTGTAATTAACACGGTTCATGCACTCCATAGACTCAGCAGTTTCTAGGTATATGCAGCAGCTAGCATTGAAAGTAAGAATACTGCAACCTTAAGACCCTGGGACAACATACTGACATCTGAAACGCATCCTCATTTGATAGGAACGGTATGTTTAGACATACTGTAATAATATTTTCAGAGCTGGGCCTTTCCCTTGTGTCAATACCTAGACATGAACTAGCAAAATGGTTCTATATAGTACCCAAAAATGTCCTCACAGAACAATTTTTGGCCATATATATAATATATTTAAATATATAAAAGCATTTAGAATAAGCTTTCCATCAGCGCAGAACTATGTACAGTGTCTGTACCACTGCATTTAATAATGGATTCATGAAGACTCACTGATTTTCCAGTGTAATTGTGGTCTACACAGCACTGGGAATGGAGGTTCTAGCTTAAGCTTAGTTTAGGAAGAGGCCCTGTCTTTCCTTCCATAAAATATCCAGCCTCTCTCTTCATCCTGTCTTATTCACTTGGTTCTCATGCTTAGTAGTGGCAGAAAAGAAAAACACCAAACAAATAAAATACATAAAATCCCATTCTTTCTTCCATTTCTATGGTTTTTGCTTCATCCTCACAACAAAAATGTGAAAAAAAACTCTTCCTATTATCTTTTAATCCAAACAGTATAAAGTGCAACACACATTCAAGCGTGAACACAAAAAAGAAAAAACAACAAAAACAAAAAAAAACTCGAAATCTCTGAGCGCAGCCTTTAGAGCCTTCCTCCATCTCCTTCCCCACATCTTTTGCTAGAGTGGAAACTTCCGATAAGGGTGATGGGCCACATTCCTACACCTATTCCGTCACCAGGAGACTGCTGATCCACAAGCAACGTTTGGCAGAAGAACACACACCAGGGTCGGTTTGCCTGTACAGACTGTGAAGGCAGCTTCAGCCGGAGAAAGCCTAAGGATCCGCAGCCTCCTTTATGCACTCCAAAAGCCTGAGCATGACCATGAAGAGAAAAGTGTGGGACGAGAGTGCTAGGATGTCTCCATCATTCTGAACTCCTCCGGTTCCAATTCCTCCTCTTTTGGGCCCCTTCCGGGATGCGTCCACAGGCCCGCCTCCAAGCACCGCTTTATATGGTACTCCGCCACCTAGTGGAGAGACATAGAAATAGATAGATTCTTCAACAAAATGTGGAAACAGAGGTAAGGGGGGTTAATCATCTCAAAACAAAACCAAACATTAATTAAGCAAAGTCTAAACTAGATGTGTAGAAACAGAACTGAGACACATTATGCTGAAGTTGAGATCAGACTGTGGAGAGATTAATGCTCCCTTTAAGCAGATTAGAATAGTTACATAACCCTTAATAGGCAGGCTGTAATTTTCATGACCAGACTTGTGTGAGGAGAGACTCTATTTCCTTCTTTAAGGCAACAAGCTGGAACCTTGAAACCACTAAAGAATGCCCCCTTAACCATTTAGAAACATACTTGCATTGCATTTCCCTTTATTCATTTAACCTTTAATCAATGCCCCATTTCCAGTACAGACCATTTTAGTCAACTGGCCCACCTCTGACTACTATTCATGTGTCAAATGTTCACATACCGCAACACAAAACATTAGAGCTTAAAATGAAGATTTTGATCAGTTTGTATTAACAACTGTGGACAGTTCAACAATGTTGTTTTATCAGTACTGTAATTTGACTGATTTCTCTCATTTACAGTCATGGTAAGTGTCATGTGGTGATGTCAGTACCTGTGGATTCATGGTGCTAAGAACATTCTGGAGAATGTGCATGTCTTGCAGCTGGATACACCTCTTCAGTTCCTGTATGGTCAGAAGTCAAAAGGTAGTATTGCTGTTACTGTTACTTTACTCATTAAACTTCTCTTCAGCCACATAACAATGAAATGTATTGTATATGCTGGGGGAAACTTTTGAATAGCATGGATATCTCACAATTAGCTAAAAGCACATGCTGTAACATGCAGGACCAAGTGGAAATGTGGTGGTGAATACATCCCAGGCTGCAAATCTGCCTTAGTGCACTCCCAAGAACACACATCCAAAACGTGTGCTAAAATTACACTGGATGTTTAAGAATAACAGAAACTTACAGGAGGCAGAGACTCAAGAACCTCTTTGGGGTCAAGGTGGCAGCTGGTCGTGGTGCACTGCTGCTCCGGCCCCTTTGGGGTGTCCACTTTAGACTTCATGGCATATTCCCTTACTCTTTGTTTGAAGGCCTCTAGTTCAGTATGGAAGACGTCTAAATACCCTTCCTGCCCGGCCTTAAAGAAAACAAAGGAAAAACCCTGATCAGGAAATTTAACAGGAAATTATGAATGCATCAATACAGAATATACTTACAAAATAAATGTATTTCATTATTCTAATTAAAAATATGTAACTGTCAATACATAATATGATTAATGTTAGATTCCAAGATATATTGCTCTTCATGCTTTTTCTCCCAAATGTTGAAATAATTATTGTTGTGGAAAACTTATGTTGCATAATTTGGACTTAGTTCTATTCCAACGCCATCTAGTGGTCAGTTAGTCCCATTACATGGTGCAGTTTTTAGAACATACCTTTGGATGCATTATAGCTAGATGGTACATTCCTGTATATTCATACAAAGGTTCTATGTTTAATGATCAGGCAAGGTAAACATTCTCCTGGCATGTGCAATACATGTGAATATATTCTCATGTCACATTCACACTGGCCTGTATGAACTGATGAGATGACAGTAATATTTTTGTGTACGGCTCAGAGTTGGTGCAGTGGCAGTGACGGCGCCTTACTTTGGCTTTCTGGAAGAACTGACGGAAGCAGCCACGTGGATCCTGCTGCATGTTGCGTGCCATTTCCAGAATAAATTGCATGGCAACAGCCTGGTGGGCCACCTGCTCCATCAGAGCCTCTTTCTGTGTGTGTTCAGGAAAGAGAGTGAGAAAGCATGAGTGAGAGATGGTGCAGTCACCATCTCACCAGCAGAGCTAGAGCAAAATGTAGCAACACCTGTGCTGGGGAGTGAATTTGTTTCAGTGCAGTATATTTGAATTTTAAATTTTGTTTATGCACCATTTAGGTATGGCAAGAAGCTTTACAGCCTCTCCCTGTCAGAACCCCCTGTCTGCTGAACCAACAGGTCAGAGAGGTCTTGAGAACAAGATAGAACTTGATTTAAACATCAAAATCTGTAATTGAGGAAATGAATAAATAAACAGTGGTTCACCGAGTTTAAAGAATTTTGACATGTGTTGCTATAGTAACTATTCACTACTTGATCTGGCACCAATTTGAGAACATTTCCGTCAATGGTGCTGTGTTTATAATGCAGTTAAAAGAACAAAAGCAGAGAGACTGCGTTACTTTGTCAGCGTGAAGGCGGAAGCACCACAAGATCAGGTAGTTGGCCGTTTCCTCGCAGATGAGATGGGGACACTGGGCTAGAAAATGCTGACTGTCATCCCATCTCCGCAGCATGCCTGCCAACAGAACAGAGAAAGGAGCAGCGCATCAAGCACAGCGCTAGTCTTGCCTCGATATTTGTTAAACACAACAAAACAAAATTATATACAGTTGCATGCAAAGTAACTCTCCCAGTCAATGAATATCATGTTTAATTAAACCACAAATCCTCTACTGAGAAAACACACCTGTTTGTACAATTTCTTGTGAAAAGTTGTCAAAAAAATCTAAAATATGCAATATGTGTTTGCACAAGCCTCATTTTATGCCCCCAACCAATTATTCTGCAAATACACTGGGGAAACGGAAAGAGGAAGAAGAGGTACAGGTTTCTCTTTGAGATTTGGCAAGCCATATAATTGAACCAGTATATTTTGTCACAAAATAGGAGTATATGATCACTCCTCACTTACTACACAGAAGATTAAATTAGGTCACTTACCAAAATGCTTCAGGTGTTGCTCGTTCCGCTGGACGAAGGTTAAACTCTTGTCACAATCAACTTCAGTCCCCTTTGATTGGGAGTTGTTTATAATACTCTAGAGAGTTATAAGTCATTAGTATCCTGCTATTAATTGCTACAAAACTATGTAAACAGTGCCAGTTTTAAGGGCTCAGTGTTCTAGAAATATTATTTGTGGTTTATTTGCCTTGGAAGTTAAATAACTCCTGGATAAAACTGTGTACCAATTCTGAAAATTGTCAGCTTGTCAGTGTCAGTACCATGTAATTTCCTATATTTCAGAAATTACACAGCAACAAATGAGAGCACAAAACAATGAGGCCTTTACAGTGTTATGGCCTGCAGCATTTATTGTTTTCTTTTCCTAAATTGTGAGTTTAATTCTTACAACACCACCTTTAAAATTTATGCATTAAATAATGCTGTTAGTGTCATAATACATGGTTTGAATTCTGAGGTTAATATTCAATTCAGATTCTGATAATAGAATACAAAACTAAAAATGTATAGAATACACAGCAGGCTTCAGAAAAAGGCCAGGCATTTGGGTACTAGCATAAATAGAATCCCCCACTTTGGTTACTACTATAATAATTATTATTATTTATTTATATATATATACACAGCTCTTTATTAAGGTGGTGTCAACTTGTGAATGTGGTTGATCTGACTTGCAGTGAGCCAACAAACAAACAAACAAACAAACAAACAAACAAACAAAACTTCAGAGGTAAAACCTGCAAGGTATCCAACCTCTGCAGGCAGCTTCTTTATGAGGCAAGAGTACTGATACACAATACATTTTTGTGACAATGACCACCCTAAACACAGACAAATATCATCTTGGATTTTTTGTCAGATCTCCAAATTATACCTTTATGAGTACCAGCCCTGATGAGGACAGTAGCAGTGAAGGTTTGCTCATGGCAAGTCCAACTGTGTCCTAAACCACACAGACAAGTCTGTGCCACCTTATTTAATATGTTGAAGCGTTTGGTGATGTACTGTTACAAGAACAATTTTTGATTGACTAAGTGTTTGTTAACCTGAAAGCTCCTCACTAAACAGGAGGAGCCAGATCTGGTCCTTAAATACTACTGCTCAGTTTACTGAGGATAATCAACTGCCACAACACTGAAGCGTCACCTCAAAGCCTCATTACCACAGGACTGCAGCTTGGAGGTCAAACAGCTCACCTTATCAAAACCACCTTGCCCAGACTCCACACAGAGCACAGGGCTCCAGCGGGACTCCAGGCCTCCCAGCATGCTCTCCTTTCTCCTCCACTCTTCTTCAGTCTGGGAGAGGTGTGCAGAGGAGGCCAGAGCCCGGGCATGGGCCTGTTCAGCTGACTCACAGCCGTGCAGCTCCAGACCACACAGCTGGTCCTGAGCCTCCACCAGCCGCCAGCTGGACACGATAGAGGCCTTCACACACTGCTGCTGACTCTCGCAGAGAGACGCCATGCTCTCTGCAGTGGCCTGAGTGGGACAGGGACAGGTACCGGAACACAAACCAGTCAACAAATGATTTCCTCCATTGTTTTTGGCAATACATATGTAGCTCAATTTGTCATGCCATTAAAGCACCCTGAATTGTATTGTAGGCCAGGCGTTCTTGTCCAACATATTACAGCCTGCATATTAAAATGCAATGACATTAAAATCCCTGTGGGTGGAACGGTCAGGCATCACAATACTTTAGTCCATGATGTTATTAGGCATTAGGCTTCAGTATGACAGCTGAGAAACTGCTGGCACATTCAGATAAACCTGTTACTGTTGTGAACTCCTTATACAATCAGTACAGAAAGCAAATGCCACTGTTTGTTGCGGATGGAAAAATGGTGATGTCTCATTTAACAATAGTAGGTGACTTCATGGAGGATGTAATTCAGTCTAATTATTTTCTTGGAAAAACTCAAGTCTGACCCATGACATGTGTTTTGCCATGTTATTATATCCACTTTAAAGCCAAGATCTATCAAGTTCTCGAATTCTCCGAGCCACATTAATTAATGCATCACTTTCATCCTTACACCTGTTAAGCCCTATACTCCTGAACTTAAGTTAATGTGGACTTTAAAAAATCCATCAAGAAAATGACAGCAACACTATCAAAAACAAGCACAACACACCAAGCTCCTATTGAAAATAAAATCGGTATCAAAACAATACAGCGTTTCCCCACCTAATTTAGACCACTGTAAAGCAAATCAGAAGCATTTTATCCTTATCTGCTAAATTGTATAGGCCAAGTTAGCGTCTTGCTCTCTTTGAGCTTAAACTTGTCGCTAAGCTGTCAGCTTGCCAACTATTTGCTTCGATTACTGGCGGCTGTTCATTGTTTTGTTAATAATGACAAATTAAAAAGGTTATTAAAGTGGTTTAATAGTGTCCAGGACTCATGACAAATCGCAAAATTCACAGGTTAAGTTTACCTCCTGTAGTTGTGAGAGAGCAGCTGTCTGAGTTGTCGTTGGAAAAAATTGCTAGTTAGCCAGCTTGCTAAATGTTTACTTTAATTGTTTACCATTATTTACCATTTTGTTGTTACTAATTACGAATTAAATATGTTACTTAAGTGGTTTAATAGTGTCCAGGATTCATGGCAGATGACAAAAACCATAGCCTGTGAAGTTTAACGAAGTTTCCAAGTGTAGCTAGCTAGCCAGCTTGCTAACCGTTTAATTCAAATGTCTGCGGCTATATAAAATTAATAAATTTATTTATTTACTCTTGTATAATTAAAGTGGTTTAGTAGTGAACAGAACGTATGGTAGACCCTAAACCATGTGTGCAGTTTACCTCGTGTAGTTGTTGTTGTGGGACAGAGGAGATGGCTGTGTTGTGCTCGGTGTGGAGGCTCTGCTCCTTGGATGGGATGGGGACCCACTCCATCGCGGCTCAGTTTCTCATCCGAGGTCGAGAAAAGGCACCTGTCCGCGGGTGAGAGACTTTGAGGCGAGTCGCTGTGTGGACGGAGGGGGGTTGGTTAACTGGGTAAACGGACAAAGTCGTTCATAATCGTGTCTTTCACAGCATGGTCAGATCGGGCAACTAAATAAACTGTCTCCTGCTCTATCCAGACTCTCCCG
>JBBMFX010000033.1:1381396-1394468 GCA_037832545.1 Rhabdalestes septentrionalis | reverse complement strand
TTTTTTGCGGTTTTGATACCTTGACTTTTTAAAACCGCGGTATACCTTGAAACCGGTTATCGTCCCATGTCTAGTCTGTTCACACGTCTTATGGCTTCGAGTCACAAGCCGTTGTCTTGTAGCATTGAAACACACGCCACTTACAGACGTTCACAGCTGTTGTGTCTGTACATCTACAGCTCCTGGTCTTATTTGTATGTGTGTGTGTTTGTATGTTTGTGTGTGTGTGTGTGTGTGTGTGTGTGTGTATGCATGTGCGTGCATTGGGGAGTAATTATGGAGAATAAAGCATTGCTTGTTGCGAGTGAAACTTAGAAACTAGAGGAGGATGAGTGTGTTTGACTGGGCACACTCAATAGAACCATTCAACCACAACCTTACTGCAAGACTCTCTCTCCTTATTGTCATCTCTCTTTCTCTTTCCACCTTTCTTCCTTTTTTCCTCTCCTGTCCATCTCTCCATTTTCATCTTTCCCCTCTCTCTTTCCATTCTTCCTTTTTTCTATCTTTCTGGCCACATTCCCTGCTCTAGATTTATGTTTTCTTTTCTTTGTCTCTCCACCTCTTTCCTTTCTTTTCACTTCTTATCATCTTTCTTTGGCACTTTCTATCTATCTGCCCCCCTCTCCCTTCTGCTTATGCTTTTACTTTATCTCCTCTCATTTCTTGCTCTTTTTTCCTCCTAAGAAGGAATGAGGTATCTGAGAAAAAAAAAGGGGGGGGGGGGCAGAGGACAGAGAGGGAAGAAGGAAAACAGAAACCCCTCCTTTTCTCTCTCTCTCTCTCTCTCTCTCTCTCTCTCCCCTCCCCCACTCAGCCCTCCTCATTCCAGCCAGTTGGAAATGAGTATGTTAACTGATGTGGATTTGGGGGACGGTGTTTAAGAAAAGCCGAACAGGCTGAACAGGCCGTGTAACAGACCGTGCAGTTCAACTCCACAGCATGTTTTCCCTTGTCTTCTACACAACCACACTCTCCATAGCTCCGTTTAGGTCTGTCCCTCTCAACGGCCCAAAAACCCATCTACACCTCTATGCACCTCCAGCCAGGACTCCCAGAGGTTTTAAAATGCTGTGAGGAAGCTCTGTTTCCTGCAAAAGTCTTAGGGTTTTCAAGAAACCGTCGTCTTGAATTTGTTCCTACAACTAAGAGTGTCGTTGTGTGCAAAGTATTACATAGGAATACATCTCAATCAAAAAACACAATTATGGTATACAAGAATGCCTTGTTTTGAGAGAGGATGTCTTGTTTTCAGATGGTTAGAAGAACGAATTTTCTTCTCCTTGTTGGTGCCTGGTTGTGGAAAAAAGATTTTTTCTTGCTGACATACACAAGCGCCTAACAGTCCATATTTAGATAGCCAAGTTTTAAATCCACTGTTTTGTGATGAAACAGTAGCAACATGTACATGAATCTATCTCATCGTCCAACTTGGGGTTTATCTCCACTCATCCATGCTTAAGTTAGTTTCAGCCTGAACTGCTTTCTGAATAAAGCTAGGTACTGCAGAGTATATCTGCTGTACTGTGCAACTGGGAGATTTCCCTCAAGAAACCCTTCCATGAAACTCATCTCTCTGGGGCTTACAGTGGTCCTCAATGGACAGATACACCCATCTCTGCAGAAGAGCTATCTGGCTTCTTCATCTTTGGCCTCTTGTTTGCTGCTCTGATTAATGCCCTCCTTACCTGGTCTGAGTTTTCGTGGACCCTCTGTTTGCTATGGTGGCAAAATCTTTCCATTTTCTAATAATGTATTTAATGGTGCTGCTTGGGATGTTTTGGATTTATGATTTTTTCTTTTGCATCCAACCCTGATCTGTACTTCTTCTTGTCTCTGGCCTTTGTGGAGGGTTTCTCGGCCCTCATGCTATCACTGGCTTGGTGGTAGTACTTACTTAGTGGCGTTGACTCTGGGGGCTTTCAGAACAAGGGTATATATTCTGGGGTCATTTGACACTTAGATTGCTCTCAGGTGGACCTTATTTAACTAATTAAGTGGTTTTTGAAGGTAGTGATTGGGGCTTAAACACAAAGGGGTTGAAAACGTATGCACCACGTTTCAGTTTAGCATTTTTTAGAATTTTTTAGAACAACTGTTTTCCCCCATTTAACTTAATTAATTGGTGGTTTATTTTCTAGGTCCATCACTTAAAATAAAATCCAAAAGAGTTTCCAGGTTGCAATATAACAAAATATAGAGAACGTCAAGGGGGCTCTTGAAGAGAATAAACATCATTCTGGCAGCTGGTGGCTGAGTGTGATCAGAAAGTTGTGGGTTCGAATTCCATGACTGCTCAGTGACACCACTGAGGTACCCTTGAGGAGGGTACTGTCCCCACTCACTGCTCCCCGTGCGCTGGGTTCCTGGCAGCCCTCTGCTTCACTTGGTGATTGAGTTCAATGCTGAGAAGTATTTTCCCACTCGTTACACTGTGTGCTGTGCTGTGGTTCAACTTTAGGGGCCACTTTACATTATTATATAGTATGTCCCTATTTTATGCATATCAGTGTGTTTGAGAAAATAAGGGGGGACTTCGCAAACCTTGCTTGACTCAATTAGTACCTCATTAAATCATTATTGGAATATGCAGTGCTGGGTGCTCAAAAGTTCTTAACACACGTTCACATGTACATTTTTCCTTGGCAACAATAGCACACTCTAAACATAACCATGTTTTTCATTATAGCTCAAAATATTTACTGAAAATATCTACATTTTTAAAAAGTAACAACCCACTCAAGGTTGTATGTTACAGGGATATTTTACCACCTGAAAAGGTTTTTAAAAACTCCGGCCAAAGTGGAGATTTTTGAAAACTGTTTTTGAGTTTTTACGAGTGGACGCGAAAAACTGAGATTTTCAAAGACGGACCGCCTTGCGACATACTGTGGGCCACTCAGGTGACCTCACAATATGCGCCGTGTTTACATTAATTTGTCTACAAATGCCTGCCGTTTACAAATTACTACTTCTCATAACCTTGTTAGATGTTTTGGCATGTTAATACTCATGCATGGAGTTATTGTCCATCCAATATGAAAGACATAGGCACCAGCGCCAGCCACCAATGTTGTAGCCGATTTTGGACTAGACTTGGTCGGAACAGTGGTTGGTGGGACAACTTTGAAAACATTCTTTGCTTTTTGCAGCATGGTTGGTTGCCTACTGGAAACGTAATGATGCCCCTCCCACCAAGGCTTCTGATTGGTCACCAATGCTGTAAGGTTTGTATCGCCACCTGCCGCCGTGGCATGCTTTTTGCTTTTTTTTAGCATTTGCGTGTGGACAGAGATATTTTTGAAAATGTGCTAGTGTGGACGTGATTAAAAAAAAAAGAAAACGGAAAATCTACGTTTTCAAAAATACCTGTGTATGTGTGGACACGGCCTCAGAATCAGAATCAGAAAACTGGTCCAGCAGGAAATTTGCTACATAAACAAAGAGACACAAAGAACAATATAAAATATTATATTGGTCAGCAAGTGTGGTGGATATAAATACAATAGACTGCTGAGTAGTTTATTCATTAATGCAAATAGTGGTTTTTTTTTTTTTTCTAAACTGTGTCTGTAGTTGCATTAAACTGAGTCTGTAGTTGCATGTAATAATGACATAAGTATAACACAAGACAGGACTATTGCAGAAATGGTGACACAAGTAGTGACGTAAGTAGTGACATAAGTAATGATATTGCTCATGACTCCTGACTGTGATTATCACAGTGACATATAGCCTTTCATGTCACATTGAGAAAAATTAATCACACAAGCCTCAAAACTACAAAATAAACGACAAGAAAAGTGACATTTATACATATATGTATATAAATATATATATAGATAGATATATAGATATATATTTATATATGTTCCATAAAAATATGAATCCTATTAATATTCTATCAAAGAAACGTCTGCAGGATGTTAAAGATCTCAATATATTAATCTTAGTGTAAAGAAGTGTAAAGAAAGTGTCAAAAATTGCTGCCACTATATATTGCAGCATTAAAGCACAAAATTGCAAAGTACAAAAAGGGGAAGGTACTGCAAATAAATCTCTATTCTGAGCTAGGTCAGTTTTATAAATTTTTTGCAGCAAGTTTTAATGCATTCTTTTGGAAAGCGTTGGTGTAGTGGTTTTAGGATAGTTAAAAGAGTCATGTGCATTTTTTTATAGCAGTCTATGTATGAGGTCAGACCCTGTACAGACCCCTGATGTTTCGTCCAGGAATCTAATGACTTGTGTGAAGAAGCTGTTGTGATGTCTGTTTGTGGTGGTACGGATACTTCTGAACCTTTTTCCAGACATCAGGAAGGAAAACAGTTCAGTGAGAGATGGGAGGGGCACACCGATGATCTTATCTGCTGTCCTCACCAGCCGATGAAAGTATTTTCAGTCTAAGCTGTTGCAATATCCAAACCAGGAAGTGATGCAGCTGCAGAGGATTCTCTCAATGGTCCCCCATTAGACAGTGGTGAGGATATGAGGTGGAAGGTGGGCCTTATGCAGCCTCCTCAGAAAGGGGAGGCGCTGCTGGGCTTTCTTGATGATGGTGATGATGTTGAGTGTCCAGCTGAGGTTGTCCATCAACTGCACACCCAAGAACTTCACGCTGCTGACTTTCTCCACTGCCGAGTTGTTGATGTGAAGCAGGGTGTATGGAGCGGAGTTCCTCCTGAAGCCGATGACCATCTCCCTTGTCTTGTTGATGTTCAGGGACAGACCACCAGCTGTCTGAACTCTCTGTATGGGGACTCATCGTTGTTGTTATGAGCCCCACCACGGTTGTATAATCTGCAAACTTGACAATGTGTTTTGTGCTTAATTGGGCAACACAGTCATGCCTCAGCAGGGTGAAGAGCATGGGGGAGCAGAACCATTATAGCAGTTGCAAAGATGGACCAACTCCATATGAAAGTTTCTGTATCTGAATGAGCACAAAACGCAATTAACTTTCAAAATAAAAGGATTTTAAGTAAATAATGATTTAATGCGATAATAATTTGTGAACGTGCCAAGGCCTAATGAAAACATTTACTACAAAAACACAAGTGAATCAAACCATGGTGAGTCCAGAGACTTCACATGTGAGCTCAGATCCTGCCCAGATGCTTTGTAGCTGGCATTGTGGTAAACACACCCATTTCCATATATCAAAGCGTAGGCTTTGTTGGAGCTGTCATAATAAGTTAATAAACAGGTTTGGGGGCTGGTGGCCTGGTGGTTAGGGGGTTTCCTTGCAATCATATGGTTATAGGTTCAAATCCCAGGACTGCTAGTGGCACTACTGAGTTACACTTGAGCAAGGTACAATCCCTACACAATGCTCCCTGGACACACATATTGATGAATGGGTTAAATACAGAGAATGAGTGTGTTCTGTGGAGTGTTCACGTGTGACTATGTGTCCTCTCAACTTTGTTTTTTCTGTAACAATGAGGGCAGACGTTATATTTTTCTGAAAAAGTATAAAAGATGATTGACTCCTAGAGTGTCCTTGTGAATGCTGTTATGGTGGATGTAGTTCAACTTGATTTATGATTAAATGCACAGAATAGCTTGTCAAAGCTTGTGTAAAAGCTTAGTCAAGGTAAAAATCCATTTATAAGCACAGTCTGACTTCACAGCCTTAAACACCCACCTCATGACCCACATATGTGCATAAAATTCCCTCATTTCAAGATATCGGTTTCTATTTGCCGTCCATTTAAAGGTGTTGTGGTTTCTATGTCTGATAACACATTCAACACAGGGGCCATCTCTTCCACCCCCTGATGTGGAAACTCTTTTGCCTTTCTTTCCTTTGTGTTTGTCTTTGTGTCAAAAAGCATGCCTTAACCCTGCAGGCGAGACAGTGGAACATTTCATCTATATTATTTTGCATTTATTGGGCGTCTTTGAAAATTCAGTTAATGTGCTATGATGGGTTTGCCTTATTCCTATAGTGTTTGGCAATATGGCAAAAATACACCCACCAAAGTTCACCGTATTTCAAGAAAAATTCACAAAGACACAATATAAGTGTAAAGTGACCATTTTGTCATATTTGAACACACAACATCACACCGTGTGAACAGCACAGAATTCTTTCTCTGCATTTCACCATTTCACTAAGTGAAGCAGTGGGCAGCCAGGAACACAGCGGCCAGATTTTGGACGGTACATTGGACTAGCCGTCTTAACATACAAACCTACAAATTTCGGATCGAATCTAGAAGTTGAACCTCACATCTTCTGCTCTGTAGTCAGACACATTATCCATTGTGTTGCTGACACAATATGTATTGACATGAATGTGTCATGATGTCATTTTTCTTATATATGGAAAGTTAGAATGGACAAAAAAGAGACCAAATCCAGTTTAACAGGACTAACATGCTCTTTTACTGGAACACACAGCCACTCCGTATCACTGAAACACTGATATCCATAATCTGCTAAAGAAAAGGCATATTGAGATATAGTTTGACAAAGATGAACACAGATTAGCTCATTTATTGCAAGCTGTCAATACATTTTTAAGTTTTATTATTGACATAAGCTACGTTTCCATGCAAACATTTATTACATTTTTACCAAAACAATTTCAATGCATCAGAAAGTCTGTAGGCAAAATCTATTTATGCAAGATTTCCAGCACATGACAGAGCATAGATGCGCAGTCGGACTAAGGAGGAGCTGATGGTGCCTTTAAATATATCCTAGCTCTTTCACTACTTACATAATAAGACAACAAAAAGACTTTCTAAAGAGACTATGCCCAAACAGCTCTATACAGCAGAGAACATGCTACAGCTCTGAAAACTATTAAAATATGATAAAAAACAAATAAAGGAAACAAAACATTTGTATTTTCTGGGTCAAGAACAGTAAAGGTACACAAGTTGCGACATACATGAAATATAAGGAAATGTGTTGGAACAAGTGCTTCAATCACTGAACCACAACTTCGATGACAACAGCTTTTGTGCAAGAAATAACATAATTACACAAAGATTTTTTAGCACCAAAAGCAATTTTCTTGAAGACAAGTTTCTGGGCAGCAAAAAGCACAAACATTATTTTATCTGCTGCAGTTTCATGCTCATTCCCATGGTGAAGGAGTCCCATTCTTAATGTTATCCCATATGGACTGTACTGAGCAAAAGTCTTAAGTTTACAAAAATAATATTTACTATTTAGATGACCAGTTAGTGTTCTGTTCACATTAAACTAACTAAATATACTAAACCAATCTAAAATAAATAAGTACAAATGATGTACACTAAATGGTGGTTTTACATATATTATATCAGTACAGGATTACTTGTAGTTTCTATCAGAAACCTGGTTTGACTTAATCAGTCCTTCATTAAATGAAAGTAAACTAGGAGCTTCTCATCGAATTTTACAGATCCAAACAATGACTGGAGAGAATCCTGGAACTGAGTTGGTTTTCTCCTCACCAGCCTATGAAATAAATGACTTTTTTCCACAAACAAAACCAATCTTGACACTTTTTACTCCTTTCTATTTTTTTGCATATATTGTTTGCATTAAGGTTAACCTTGCTTACTATTTCAGGTAAACTTTTAGATTGACTTGAGAGCATAAAGTAGTAAAATACTTTTGAAAACCTTGCAAAGCCATTTTCCAATGAGGGCCCATGACGTTGTTTTTGAACTGGTGCCCTCAGTATCCTGTTTACGTCATTGCTTGCATTAGCATAAAGATATACACAGGAACACAATGCAGAAAAGGGTTCAGCAACCACATCTTAGTATGACAGACTAGCCTACATGTATGGTCATTAGCACTGATTTGTATCAGTTTTCTGAGAAATGATTGGCCTGACACACGTATCTGCATGGTGTTAATGCCATTCTATAGTTTTCAGACCATTTTTTAGTGAAAAATGTATTAGTTTCCACTTCAGGAAGGGCTAAAGACAAAATGTAACAAAAGAAACTGTCATGGAAATATCCTCTATGTTTCCACCACAAATGGTGCCTGTGTTGATGTGAGCATATAGAGCTCAGTGGAGAAATCATGTGCCGTAGGTGTTTCGCCATATAAGTAGCTTTCTTAAATGGGAAATTCTTAGTCTCAGATGTTCCGTGGAAGTGTGTGTGTATGTGTGTGTGTGTTTGAAGGAGAAGTGAAACCTGCTGACTTTCTTTGATCCTATCCAGTGGTCTGAATCTGTTTGAGTTGTCGACCAACCAGACACACACAGACTCACACACATATGCACACACGCACACATACATCCCCTTTGGCTCTCTACATATTTACACACCATCATTCTTCCCACAGCAAAGACACACCACTAACCAGTCCCAGTCTCTCTCTCTTTGTCTCACACACACACACACACACACACACACACACACACACACACACGATAAAGACACTTTCAATTCATTTACCCAAACCGCAGCACTGTGGGAACGGCCTACATTACAGCTTTGCTGGCTTCGTCCAGCTGGTAACTTCATCCAGCCACTCATGGTCTATGAGAAATCAATTACGTTTAAACACATTTGCACTGGATGTCTGAGTAATGGACAGATCACCGGCGTTTCGGCTTTTCCAGGAAACACAAACGTCGGGCTGGTGTGTCACCTGTGTTCGACTGCTGGGGAGTTCTTTCAGAGTCATATGGCCCATTCACACAGTGCATTTGACTTTCACGCAGCATTACGAGGCTCACTGATGATGCTAAAATGTGCTTGTTGGAGAATGTTGGGGTGAAGTGGGGGGAGATATATCAGCGGTGATGTTTCAGTGCATAAACTCTTTAAAAAAAAAATTCAGGGTATAAATGCTGTTACTTGGGTGGTCTCTTTAAGAATACATCAGTACCTTTAGATTAGGGAACATAATTGCGCCTCATTCCAGTGTAGATATATTTCTGAGTAATACTGACTCCATACACTCCAGATTATCTATCCAAAGTAACTGAGTGAAATGATTACAGTCATTAGAGAACAAGGACACTTGATTACTCAGCATCCGAATTATTAGTATTTTCTTTGTTGGAGGTTCTGCAAGTTTGGGTCGACAGTGGAAGTGTATTTAAATGTGGTAGTGGGCAGAGTGAGGTTGTGTGAAAAGTGTTTGGGCCATGGAAAGGGGGTGTGTGAAGGTGAGTTTGGTGGAAAGCGGGTGTGTGAAGGTGAGTTTGCTGGAAAAGGGGTATGTGAAGTGGGGGTTGATGGAAAATGGGGTATGTGAAGGTGGGGTTGGTGGAAAGGAAGTGTGTGAAGGTGGGGTTGGGTGGAAAGGGTGTGTGTGAAGGTGGGGTTGGGTGGAAAGTGGGTGTGTGAAGGTGGGGTTGGGTGGAAAGGTGGACATGTGAAGGTAGAGCACAATGCCTCATAGCTGACAGTATTGTGGCACAGAGAGAAATTTAAACAACTCTTTTTTTCAAGAAATTATCATACTAATGTGTGGAATGTGTGTGAATGTTGTAGTAAATAAGAGAGGTTTTCTATGTGTCAGTTGTGTCCAAATAGTAGGTTAAATGACAATCATTTCATGGTAAAAATGAATATGAGACTGTTGCATATTACGCATTGGTTACGGCTTCAAATATTAAAAGAGAATAAGTAATATATAAATTGGGAAAATAACTGCAGGGTTCGGGTTTTATTGGCTAAAGTAAAGATTGTCTGGTAGGAATCTCCCTGAAATCATCTGTTGAGCAGGCCTGACTGTGGGCTTTGGGAGAAACCTACATGAGTTATTTATATACACTCTCAAAAATGTTCCTAACATGATGGTCACTAACAGTTATGTTGGTTAATAATAATTATATAACACCCAGTTACACCATCAAACCTGCAGTTTGTTATTACAAATGCACACGTTTTGTACATGGTGATGTACAATTCATCCAATCTGCACATTTTTAACATTTCTATCTTATGGAGAATCTTCAGACAGCTCAACACAGCTTTATTATGGACTGTGAATGACCTTCAATTTGCAAAAGAAACCCAGAAACCAAGAGTGGACATTTAATCAGTCTTTTTTAATCTGAATATACATTTTTTAAATGTGTGTAATGGTTTTCTTTTCACATTATTGCTACCAAATTAATTGATTACAACAAAAAAGGATAAAAACAAAGACAATTATTGTGTACATAGTAATGTGTTCCTTGTGGAAGTCCAGAATTACTTGTAGTTTCCATCAGAAACCTAGTTTGTCTCAGTCAGTCATTACATGAAATCAGAAGCTGCTGATGGAATGTTACAAATCCAAACAATGGCTGGAGGAACCGAGGAAAAATCTGGAACTGAACCTGTGTTGTCCTCATCAGCTCACACAATATCAACTACTTCTTTTTAACAAGCAAAACAAACCTTGATACTTTTTACTGCTTTCTTGTTTGTTTGCATTTATTCTAATGTTAACTTTGCAATAAGAAAGTCAATCACACTCTGAGAGAAATGGCTTTTCAAAAATTTGCTTTGGTGCCTAAGACTTTTGCACAGTACTGTATATCAAAATATTACTTGTAATATATTCTTAGTAATACTGCTAAAAGTTCATTGTGTACCATTTACTCCCTGGTCCATATATGGAAACTAAGCTTCAAAAACACTTTGCTTTCAAGTGAAGTTCATTCAAGTCACGTCAAGTCAGGTAGTCTGTATTATCATTCCTCAGTATATTTTGTAAACTTAGGGATGAAATGTTGTGTTTCAGGTCCATGGCTCCATACATCTGTCATGAAAAGCAACACATTAGCCTGAATTGATTTTTTCAGCCTTCAGAAATGTAGTTAGAAGAGTTGAAAGACGCATTTTAGCTTTATTAACAAATACAGCCGTTTAGTCTTAACGCAGAAATGAATTATGCCTGCCTCTAGGGAAAAAAAACCTCTCTCTTTAAGTGAGGATTGTCCAATAGGAATGTCTTCCTCTGCTAAACAGGACTGACTCTGGGAAAATTCCCAGATCCTAGTTTGAAAGCTCCTGGGCTGGGTTTTTAAAAAACATTCTAAAAATTACAGTTCTACATGTTTTTAATGACTCAAAAGTTCAACAGCATAACTCACAAAAAAATCCTTTTCTGGCATATTTTGGAAAGTTCCTGATACAGTGTTCAGTACCTACCAAAGTGGTCCAAAAAAGGAGAACCTGCGACAGGGTCATGGACACTTAAGACTCAGCGATGCATGTGGGAAACAAATGCAAGCACAGAAGAACTACTGGGGTTGGGAATCTGCCCCTATGATCAGAAGACTGCCAATGGCACCGTTGAGGTACACTTGAGCAAGAAAGAATCCCTGCACACTGCTCCCTGGGTGCTGTGCTGCTGGCAGCATTCCTCTGGGTTTAAGTGCAGTGAACAATTTCACACTGCTCATATTGTGTGCTGTGCTGTGGTCTGTTCAAATGGCATCTTTATACCTACATTTTACACTAATATACATATCTGAAAATGTGACTGCTGGCAATGATGGAAGGTTGTCAGAACACACAGTGCATTACAGATTGCTGCCTATGAGGGCTGCGTGACTGCAGACAAGTCAGAGCCATGTCCACCAATCAAAGCACCTACAGTGGGTATGTGAGCATCAGAACTGGATCAGAAATGGAGGGACGTGGCCTGATGTCATGAATCCTATTTTTTTAAATCATATGGATGGCTGGGTGTGTGTCATTTACCAGGGGAAAAGAAAGAACCAGGTTGCGCTATGGGAAGAAAGCGAGGTGGCAGAGATTGTACAATGTTCTATTGGAGAAACCTTGGGTTCTGGCATTAATGTGGGTGGTATTAAAACACACCACCTAGCTCAACATAGTTACAGAACAAGTACACCTCTTCCTGGTAACGGTCTTCTTTAATGGCAGTGGTCTGCAGGATAGTGTGCCCTGCCACACTGCAAACATTGTCCAGGAATGGTTTGAAGAACTTGATGAAGAGTTAAATGGGTTGACTTGACATCCAGATTCCCCAGATCTCAGTCTGATTGAGTGTTTGCGGGATGCTCTAGACAAACTAGTTTGGTCCATGGAGGTCCCATCTGAAACATTAGGACACCTTCAGCACACCTTTAGAGAGTCCATGGACCAGATTTCTTTACTCACAGAGCATTTGGCAGGTGGCTGAAATGTCATGCATGATCAGTGTATGTATGAGTGTGTGTGTGTGCATGTGTGTGTACAGACTCACACCGAGTTGCCTTCTTGGCTGAGGAGGTCTCTTATTATTAGTCTACGTGCACGGACGAGGGTTCAGTAGGCGTCATAAATTTTTTTGCTGTATGCTTCTCAGTGCTTTGTGCAGCTTTATGAGAGAGACTGCGAGTGTATGTGTGTGTGTGAGCAGGTGATGTGGCCCTGGCCGGAAGGTCACTGAAAGCCGTCAGTTCCTTTTTCCTCTCCGGATATTCCCAGCATTCTCTTGCCAGTATCGGCGGCCCAGAACGCTGGGAATCTGCGAGGCAGGAAGCTGGACCATGCTGCTAGGGCTCAGGGCAGAATCTGCCCCGTTTGCCCTGGTCTGGGAAGAGTTGCCCTTACCGAAATCCTGACCTTTACCATAAGTGCGCCAAACATACAAGCTGTCCCAGGTCAACAGCCTAAACCAGAGCAAGGAAGATGGGATGAGTGCAATGCATGGTTCAGTCGACACTGACATCTGCTGGGCACTGCTAGTATTATAACAGTAGACAGTCCATGGTTGAGTGCCTCAAAATTAATTTCATAATGTTGTTTTCCCCTTACATCAATTGCCATTGATCAACCAAAGCATGATTAGTGTGAACTGTGCTTCTTTAGTTTTGAAATCGACATTATTAGTATTAACAATGTAGCTAAAAATAAGCTGAGCTTTAAGTCAACAGGCTAGCATCGTGCAAACAGCATGTCTAAATCCACTTTGAGCAGGTATAATATTCTGAAACAGACCAGCTAATGTCGTTTATGATACTGTATTACATAGTTATTTATATAATTGTTCAAAAGTCCATCGCACAGTTAAAAAACAGTCATAGTAGCTGATGGCCTGTTGATTAGGGAGTTGCCCATGCTATGAGGGTCATGGGTTTGAATCAAACACTGCTCCACAGGTG
>JBBMFX010000033.1:1361277-1381296 GCA_037832545.1 Rhabdalestes septentrionalis | reverse complement strand
ACACACACACACACACACACACACGCACACACACACACACACACACACACAGATTCTGTATTTGTGACACGCATTTCTATGGAAGTACAACATATAGTGAAAGGAGCCCCTGAGGCAGCCCATAAGACTTTTAAATCAAGTTATTAAATAATTCAAGGCTAGACGAATGTAAAAAAAATTATACAGAAAAAATTGAACAAACACTAAAATTTGAAACTAAAATGCATTTCCACAAGTAAATCTGAGGAATGCTATGCCCGGTTGCTATGGTAACTGTGTCTGTTGCCAGGTGGTTGCTATGGTGCTGCTAGGTGGTTACCAGTTCCCATAGCTGCTAGGGTAACTTGTTTTCTAGATAGTTGCTATGGTGCTGCTAGGTAGTTAATTATGCAGCTGCAGTCACACTAATAATTGTTGTGATGATGCAATCACACGAACAGTATGCAAAAATGTAATAGTGTAGAAAATCTGTGTGCTGTAAAGTGTGTAGTGTGATAGTTTACTGGTTGATGTACAGACTCAAGGGTCCATTCAGTCACTGTACAGTCCAGTGTATAGAAAATCCACCATAACAAACACAAACCTGCACATGTACCCACACACATACACAAAACGCATCGAGTGCCATGTCTTGCTAACCCTCAGTGCGGCAAGTCTGCAGACACTCTTTCTCCGTCTGAAAGTTGTTCTCGTTGCCCATGCAGCCCCCAAACATGAACTCCTGGCAGGTCATGAGGGAGGAGTTATAGTAATAACGCTGGAGAAGCCCAAAACATGGGCCAGGGTCCGGCTTACCCTTACAGGACTCTACACACACACAAACATACACATTTATTTTTCATACAACCTGATCTGGGCAGCTAGTCATATGTCCATACATTGTCAGGACCTCATATCTCCAAAACTGTAACTGTATGAATGGAAGTTAAGGAAGGAAGGATTTTACTTCATGCTTTCTGTGGCCTACTCAGAATTGTGGGAACTATCAGCACTTCTCATCAAACTGCAGATTTCTTATGAATCTTAATTGTTTGGTCTTAAGATTGACAATTCATTCAAAGCTATGAGGCTAGTATGTAAAATCTGTAGTTATGAGAGAGAGGGACTGAAATGTGACACCCACACAAAGTGTCGAGAATAAGACTTGTTCAGAAATGGATCATGACTCACCTGCTCCTTTAAACACGAGTGTATCATCTCCAGATCCTTCCTCAGGTCCTGGCAGAACTGGAGCCCTCCTCGCTCTCACCTTCACCAGTCAATAACAAAGGATTAATTGAACTTGGAGGTCCGAACATGGCTTTAAATTAATTTTTAGGAAAAAACTGAGGATGGTGAAATGATAGTCTCAATTAGGGATCATTAAAAGTGTCCGCCAATTTTCAGTTGCTTTTTAAACATTAATTTTAAGGGCTGCTGGAATAACAGCCAAGGATTTTGCATTTCATAGCAATGACAGAAACTTCACAAATGAACTGAGAGTTAAAAACTGCATTATCACCTGAGTTTGAGGCTGTGGGGTGGTCTGCTCCCCTGGAACACATTCACCTAAAAGAGAGAGACAGTGTGTGTGAGCGCATGTATTTATCTCTTAATGAGGAAGGTAAAGAAGGGATATTAGGGCAGGTAAAGAAGGGATGAACGAAGTCGGGACGTTTTGTTTTCTATAAAAATATGGCACAGTGCGTGTGTTTGTACCTTTGTTCTGTTTGATGGAGATGGAATCTGCGCTCATTCCTTGCTCAGCCACTAGGTTCTTAAAGTCCTCCAATAAAGTGGGCCGCAATTCCATCTTGCGTCCTGCAGATGTCAATAACACACATCAAGCTAAAAAAGAATAGAATAAAATAGAACAGCACTGTACAGAATAGATCAAAATGGAATAAAGTAGAATTGACTAGAATAAAACCAAACCAAACAGAATAGAATAAAACAGAAAAAAATAGAACAAAATAGAACAAAAGAGCACAGAATAGAATTATACTGAAAAAAACTGAAGAACAGAATGGTATAAAATAGAATAAAAAGGAATTAACATGAAACAGAACTGAAAAGAACAGTACAGAATAGAATAGAATAAAATAAAACAGAACAGAATAGAATAAAACAGAATAGAATGGAAGTAAAATAAAACAACTGGACAGACCAGAACAGTATAGAATGGTTTTTTAATAGTAAACATAGTAAATAGTAAATTGTACTAATAGTAAATAATAAGCACATGTAATATCCCATTCATCTTCTATTTACATGAAGCAAGGAATAATTGTATTCATTTTCGAATGAATGAAATATGGACAGGAACAGCATTATTGCATTGCATGCAGCTTATTTTGAAGAGACATTTAAACAGCTCGCAGCCGTCTGAAACATGCAGCATGCCATGCAGTGCGTTCAGCCTTTGAATATATTTACTGTTTTTGGTGGACAATGATGAAATGGAATGTTTTTGTGTATCAGGACTAATCTGTGTCACATAAAGAGAAATAGGAAATGTAAATCAAGAAGATCACAAGCTTGATAGTTTGATACACATTGACAGTTTGATAGATAGTCCATGGACTGATACTGTCCTATACTAATACATCAGTTTGTAAAGTGAAGATTTGTCATAAATGAACACACCACAGCACACAGTGCAAACAACAGGAAATTCTACTCAATGTTCATTCTCCAAGTGAAGCAGCTGGCAGCCAGGAACCATGAGCCCCCGCGCCCGATGAGCAGTGTTTGGGAACCATGCATTGCTCAAGAGTATCTCAGTGGTGCCACTAGCAAGGCTGGGATTCAAACCCATGACTTTCTGATCACAGGGCCAACTCCCTCACCACTAGACTGCCAGCTGCCTCAAAAAATAATGATGGCAATAATAAAAGTTTTTATAAGCTCAAAAGCCTTATTGCCAGTCCTGCAGTTTTACTGAATCTGGGAATGAACAGCGCCTCTCACCGTACAGCCTGACGGAGGTGGTCTTGTTTCCTCCTTGCCGCTGTTTCAGCATGACCACCAGTGCGTACTCGTCGTAGTTGGTGTGCACCACATAAGCGTCCACGTCGGCTGACCATTCTGTATGAACACAGGACCATCAGGGATCAGGCTGCATGTTTTTAGTGTGCATTTTAGTTCATTTAAATTATTTGACCACACAGCTGTGGGAAAAAATATTGCTTTTGTAGTTTGTAGGAGAGTGTCTGTGTAAAATGTGCACGTCACTATAGAATTTTGATTCCAAACAAAAAATGTTTGGAGAAAATGAACAAATAATTCATGTGAATAATAGATTATACCTTGGAACTGTTAAACTTCACAACAATCTTACATTATTTTACAGTTGCAGCAATTAAAATAGTTAAGTGTGTGTTGTGTGCTTGTGTGAGCTCTGTTGCATCCCATCAGAAACTGAATCAGGAGTGAAGCTCCTGGAATACGTCACAGAGAGAAGCTGCTCTAGTCTGCACACGTTGCTGCACTTACAACACAAATGGAGGCGTTTACTATTTTTCACACAGATCACACTGCACTAGTTCATAAAAGAATAGCAATTTGTGCCTTTTACACACACACACTGCCTCAAATTGTACAAACTGTGAACAGAATAAAAAGGAGAAGGGGTCTCTTAGTTTTTTCCAAGGCTGTATTCACATTTAACATTTCATTCTAAAAGGAGTTTTCACTTGAATGTGTATCTGACAGGGTGAGTACTCACTGACACTGCGGTAGTAGAATCGTCCAGGTGTCTCAGTCAGCTCATAGTTGCCAGTGATCAGTTTGCACTCTCCATGCCTGCAAAGTCAGCAGTAGGGACTGAGGGCCTGTTAAATGTTTTGGAACATTTTGTGTTCTTTTTTTTAAGTCAGATTTTTACTGTTACCTTTCATTTCAGTGTATTGGGATTGAGGGGGGGGGAGCAGAGAGGAGACTGGGGAGAAAAAAACTTTTTCACAGGACACAGAGGGTAATTTACAAAGGGCTCCTCAAGCGTTCTTTACTAAAACTCTTAAAGAACTATCTGAATGCATCAGTAATGTTTGCCTTGCCTTTAAAATATTAGCTTCAGAAGGAAAGTATCAAGTGTTTGTTTTCTACGATTTAAAACATTTTTTAAAATGTTTCTTTAAAGAACATTTTCATAAATGGATCTGAATAACACCAAAAGAGTTCTAGTATTTTGGTGCTAAGGTTCGTAGAGGTTGTAAGTTCCATTAGAATAAGGGCAATGTCCTTCCTCCATCGCTGCCACACGGGATTTAGGATAGGTGACAATAATTTTGCCCCAAAATGCACTATGTTTAGACCCCCCATCTGGTACATCCCAGGGAAACTGGGCTACAGTTTTGTCAATCTGACAAAAGTCAATGCCACTGGACCACAACATAACCAACAGCAACTTGACTTGTGAAGCAGAATCACAGTACCTTGTTAACACGGTTGCAATTTAACTGTTGTTCCCCCATTTGTTTGATCATTTTTCAAAGGTTATTGAAGGCAACACGCTGATTTATGGAAAAACCTGAAGAGTTATGCCTGTTTGGATATAATTGCAGAGCCAACTTCTGAAAAATGTATCATTATGGAGTTTTTTGTAGGTTGATGTTGATTTTAAAAAGTGTCTTAAACGTAATTGACAGTGAGTATTATGCTAATTTAGAAAATGACGGTATGTTCAAACACTGGTAGTGCATTTATATGTCAACAAATGTACATGTGTGTGTGTGTGTGTGGAGTGAGAGCAGGCATTACCTGGACATGATCCTCTTCATGCTGAGAATGTTTGGTGAGCTGCTCTGCTTCAGCTCCAGAGAGCCGATGGGAGAATCTCCTTTGTGTTTCTTCCTCCATGGGCAGTTGGATGCTGAGGCGATATCGTACCACTTCCCCAAAAACTGCAACACAACAGGCCGAGTCAGTGTAAGCATACATGCAGCTTGAAAAAAGGAAAATATTGGAACATACATCCAAAAACATCCAAAAAGGACATATAAAAAAAACCAGATCAATTTATTAAAAATTTAGAATGTCAGTTTCGGGCAAAGTATAAATTTCTTTAATGTCTAAAATGAATATAGAATCAGAATCAGACTCATTACTGACCTGGTATATTGGGTGTTGTGTAACAGACACTGTGTGCCTACAGACAGATCCGCTCTTTGATCGAGCGATAAGCTATTGATGTAACATGTGTGTCTAACATCTAGTCATCTGTTCAAGGAAAAGAGACTTTTTGGCCATTTAACTCTGTTAACTGTCCCGTTTTAAAGAACAATTGTTTTACTTTCTCTCTCTCTCTCTCTCTCTCTCTCTCTCTCTCTCTCTCTCTCATCTATTCATCAGCTGCAAAAAACTAAAAGTCTTTTTTTATATTTTATTTAACATTTTTAAGCGCCATTTCATTATGAATAGAAAAACAAAACATTGAAAAGAACTTCCAACAATGTTTTTTCTTCTCTAAATTCAGTAGTTCAAAAAATGACAGGGGCAACATGGCGATTTCATTATATATTGTTTTTTTATTTCATTTTCTAACAATTTTTCCTTATCTCTCTATTTTCATTTCATAATTGTAACAGTTGTTCAACTTGCCAGCTTTGTACATGTGGAGCCTGACCAAAAAAACAAGACCATAATTGGAGTTTCGAGGTTTCCGTCCGGCAAGCGGTGCATTATTGAGCACTATTAATATATTTTTATTGTTGCGATTGTAGTTTAAGTTGATATTATCATTATCATGAGGATTGTTATGGTGTTTGTGTCTCGGAGCAGGCTCTTACCCGGTTGAGTTTGAAGTTCTCCTGGGTTTGGAGTAGCGGTTGTGAAGGCAATGGACTGGCCTGCAGCAGAGCCGCACAGGCCAGGAGGAGAAACAACATCTTCATTTCTGCTGCCTTTGATCGCACTGAAGCTCCAGTCTGTTTCAGTCAGACAAAACCCAGCACTTTCCTCCTCCTCCTCTCTCAGAGGACATCGACCTGCGGGGCATGTGTGCTTTGGCCATGCCAAAAACACCATCCAAAATCAGGCCGATCAACCACACAGTGCAAAGGTCTGTGTCTATTGACGCGTCTTTTCTGTGTCTGTTAATTCACAAAACACTGGAAAACACATTAAAAACTCAAGTTGAAATCCATCCCAAATACAGGTAAAGAGGGATGAAGGATAGGATCTAAATCCAGGTTAAGACTTGTTCTGCAGCACCAAATTTGCCTGACTTTGAGAGATGATTTTGGATGTTATTTATGGAAAAATCTATTGGGTAACTATTGATTTCTAGTGTTTGTTAGGAACATGAGGCTTGCAGCTCCAGTTCTAAACTGTAGAGGAACAACTTGGACACTGAAAATGTCCCAGCTGATCGATTAGATCTGGGATAGGTGGAAAATTATGAAAACTGTTAGATTTTCTTTTGCCATTTTTAATGCATTATCAACCCTTTTGATGTAAATAAGTGGTTGTTAATTTTCCAGAGCACTTAACTGTGCATTATGCACCATAATCTTAACATACTCCCTGAGAATTGTCCACATAATGTGCTTTATTCACTCTGATTCTGGTCAATATCTCAAATGTAAATCTCTATTACTGTAAATAAACACATTAGAATGCTTTGCTTTGGTCTTAGTTTCTTGTGCCTTATTTTCGTTTGGGGTTTGCATGAAGAAAGGACAAAGAATGGACACCTTATAGATCAAAACCACTGACAGAAAGCATGTAGTTTTAAAACAGCAAGAGCTAATCATATAATTATATACTACATTATTCATAGCAGCCTTAAATTTCAAGCAGATTAACATCACAGGGCACATTTACACCCTACATCCATCTTTCAAGCCTAAAGCCTGAAAAATCCTGGTTTTTGTAGCTTTAAATGTAATGAAATCACATGTAAAACTTAGACATGTTCCTCAAATAGCTGAATTGTGGTTACCTACAACGCTTGAATACCTCTAAGAATGATTCTTACCTTCTCTTACCTATGTTCATTTTGAAATGTGTAAAAGATTATTATAAACAAAGGTGGAAAATGCTCAGTTCAATTTAGTTTCAAGGTAATGGCATGGACCAGGATGGCCGAGTGGTTAAGGTGTTGGACTTAAGATCCAATGGACATATGTCCGCGTGGGTTCGAACCCCACTCCTGGTAATAAACACAAGTTTGGGGGCTGGTGGCTAGTGCTTGGTAAAGAACAATTTCACTGTGTTCATGTGTTAGCATAAGAGAGGCACTTCAGTAAGTCTATCAATTACTAGCCCCAGACTTAAATTGGCTTTGAATGCATTATAATGATCATCTATACTGAAATGTTAGAATTTACACTATGGAGACAAATATATTGGCACACATCTCTTAATTGTTGGTAAGGACAATCTGAATGCTTCACCGTACCAAGACGCCATGCCTCCAACTTTGTGGACACAGTTTGGGGAAGAACCTTTCCTGTTCCAGCATGGGCACAAAGCAAGCTCCATAAAGACAGGATGGATGTGGAAGAACTTGACTGGCCACTGAGAGCCCTGACCTCAACCCCATCTGATTTCCTCTGGGATGAACTGGAACAGAGATTGTGAGCCAGACCTTCTTGTCCAACATCAGTGCCTGACCTCTTAAATGCTCTAGAGAATGAATGGGCACAAATATCCACAGAAACTCCAAAAGCTTGTATAAAGCCTTCCGAAAAATGGGAAACTGCTATAGCTGCTAAATGGGGGAAACAGCTCCATATTAAAGTCTATGTATTTTAATGCATGGTCATTAAAGTCTCTACTGATGTAACAGTCAGGGCTATCAGTACTCTTGACCATATATGCTATCTTCTTTAAATGTGAACTTCAAAAGGAAAAGACTGTACACATTTAAGTAAAGTAAATGTTTATTGTTCAGATTTCTCAGATAATTGACAAAACAATGACAGGTTTACTCTGCTACAGACATAAATGATAATGATATGTTTAAACTCATACAGACAGAAACCATAGGAAAAATAAATACCCAGTTGCAGGCTGTTCAGGTGAATATAATCATATTTTTCAGGCTTCAAATGAACTACATGTAACCTTAATTAATCCTGTGATCAAAATGTCAAATCAAATCAAATCAAGTGTAAGCTGAAGTGTGATTTTGGTCCTTTAAGGCAATGATTCAGTAAATCAGTGAAGTTCCTCCATTTGATTCAGCAGGATGCAGTTGTGTAGGTGTGTTTCAGCTGAGGCGCACTTGCTGAGCAGATTACCTGTAAGAACATTGAGAAAACAAAATAAAAGTATTTATAAGAAACAAATATTCTACTTTTGACACAGACAGCATAACAAAAATGCAGTGAAAACTGGTTCTCTTTTGTTGTTAATTGTTTTTAATAGTGTACATTCAGGTGAAAAAGTTTTTATAGCACTGGTCAAATGTCATGTTTTTGTTAAAATAAGTACACAACCTCTGTAGAGAATACATGTGTGCTTTTAACACATTGAAAAATATTAATAATGTAGGTTGTGTGAAAGTTATGGTACATTTCATATTTGCCATAACATACGTTTTATTGTTTCTGATATGTTTAAAATTTGCAGAGAAATTAAAATTTTAGATTGGATGAGGGGTTCTTCAGCTCTATTTATCTATTCATCTCTCTAACTATTCCTATTTAGCTGTCTATCTTTTTGACTATCCATTCATCCATCCATCCATCCATCCATCATCCATCCATCCATCCATCCATCCATGTATCTGTCACACTGTATTGCACCTGACAAAATTGCATTTGGTCTTGTTGATATAGGTACACATATAGGTTCCAATTTGTGTGAAAACAAATTCTACTCACTCAGGGGCTTGTGGCTGGGCAGTTGACTAATAAAAGGTGAAAAAAAAGAGAGAGTTAAAGTGACAAAATTATATTAAATCAATGTATGTATTAAGCATGCACCAGTGTTTTATATCTTACTTGCAGGTGCTGGCGGGATCACAATTGATGATTCAGGGAATCCCCTTCGCATGGCGTACCTTTTGAACTTCTCCAGCAGCTCAGGCCTCAACTTCTGAGCGCGGCCTAAAATAAGATTAAAGGCTTTAAGGTGCATTTATCTTCCAAGCACTTGCAGGCTCCCCATACCCTGATGGCATAGTTGACCCTGCACCCAGGCTGTCTGTGAATGTTCCGCTCAACTTACCAAACAGAGACACCTGCGAATACTCCCTGTTGAACTTCTTGTACTTGAAAAGTAAAGCATACTCATTGTAGTTGGTCTCCACCACCGTGACGTCTTTCACTATCTTGTGACCTGCAATAAAGGAAAGCCAGGGAGTTCGCGGAAAAAAAGAGCAGCAAAAAGCAAGTGTGAAGAAGAACAAATGCCAGTTTTAGACAGTTTTACTTCTACTTTGTTGATATCAGTCATGTGTTGGGAACTGCAATGAATGATGTCAAATTGAAATAAAACACTAGTAACTATGTGCATACACATGTTCCTGTTATTTTAATGTTCATGGTTTTAGAAGAAGAGTAGTACTAACGGGTACTGTAGTATGTAAACACTCCAGGCACGGCAGTCTGCGCATATTCGTACAGTTTGCTCGCACAAGATGTACCCCTGCAGACACACACAGGGACAAAGGTTTACACACTAAAATGCATTCAGCAGGCTGACCAAAACTGCAACCAAAGAGTCTTCAGCCACAGTCTGTTAATGGTAGTTTTGAGGATCTCCTCAAGCTTATTATTCAGGCCCACTTACAACATTTGAGTGTTTTGATACACCAAGAGACACAATTACATTTTACACGGTCCCCTTCCATATATGTAAATGATTTGTTCTGTTTGAAACAGTCAAGGTTAAAACACTCCTTATATCTGCATAGGTGGACTGTACAAATTGTTTTGTTTTTGAGTTTAAAGTTGTAAAGTGCATGTTTTGATATATTTATCGGTGTCTATGCACCAAACAAACAAAAAAAAAACGAAAAAAAAAAACCTACAATTTGAATGTTCATGATTTCCTCTACAAGACTTAATGAAACATAATGAGTGGTCAATATGTTTTGCAAAATAAATGTGCTATAAAACCTAAAAGAGGAAAAAAACTAACTTTGTTGTCCACACTGTCATGTTGGCATTTCCGTTCTTGTCGGGTTCCACTATTCCCATAGTAATAGTGAGCTTGCTTCTCAGTTTAGCAAAGCTTGGAGCATCATAGGCAAGACCAATACGGTCCCATGCACCTGCGAACTGAACACCTCCAAACACACACACACACACACACACACACACACACACACACACACACACACACACACACAAACCAGTTAAACCTGGAAACGATAGGAAACAAGGACATTGTGCTGGCAATAAATGCAGAATCAGAGATAGAGACATGTAATGGACAGAACAGTGCTTTAGGGCTTCAACACACTTGATTAAACACATATACTAGGTTTCCTGCAGGCTTAGTGGTTAGGGCATTGCCCCTGTGAGCAGACGGTTGTGGGTTTGAGTCCCAGGTTAAATTCAGAAAAGAATTTGGCGCAGTGCGCACGGTGTTCTGTAGTGTGTTCACAAATGACAAACAGACTACATTTCAGACTCACTTTAACTGGAGAGTAGTATTAGTACTACTACTGTTTTTAAGAAGTGTGTAGAACAACACATTAAACCACATTCATGAAGAATCAGCAAAAATCAAAATGGAAAATCAAAACTGCTGTATACTTTATGTCAAAATTTCATGATGACCCATCCTTCTAATCAAAACGTCCATCCATCTTTCCATCTCAGTCTGATCATCGTCCCGTCAATTGCCATGTGTCTGCCTAGACCAGAGGACTTGGCGGAGAACCAGCATGTTTTTGTTGCAAAACCAGAGTTTAGCCGACCCTTAACCTGGGGAGTGTTTACTTCTGACTCTACTCTGTCTGCTGCTCCGGTGATTTTAATGTTGCATTACTAAAGATGGAACATGTGGGAGGAGAAGATGAAAGGTCATAATGTGGGAGAGAATGAGGTGGTGCATCTGAAAATATTATCTGAAAATGTTATTTAAGAAAACCTGACCAAATATGAGGACGGAAAATGGCTCACTTCGCTTCTTGTAGAAGTTTCTCACAAACGTGTTTGATCTCTTCATTGACATTTCAGACCACGCCCAGAAACTACATTAATGAAGAATCAGCAAAAATGGATATTCCACTCCAGACACCAGGTGTTCATATCATTAAAAAACAACAATGGAAACAGCACAAAATGGAGCAAAACAAATCTAGGGCAGAACCGTCCCGCATAAACAAACATTGCGCTGTACTTGTATGTGACTGCTGACCATTTAAACGTTCTTTCTCAGAGTAATTAATTTGTCTTATCAGCACTTTGAGCTGTCAGTGCAAATTGTGGAGAGTATCTGTTTCTTGGAGTTGGTCATCAAAGAGCACAAGTGGGGAAAAATTGGAAATCTTCTTTTAAATGGTTAAATGATCAGTGATTGTTAATCTATAGATTAAATAAATTCAACTCATGAGATTATCCTTTTGGGCACATTTCTTTCAGGAGATTTATGGGAAAAGTTCTCTTAACTTCAGCCTCATTCAAAAAAGTGCTGAATTACACATTTTTGTTATTTTTTTACATTGTGTGAATTTTTTTTATTTTTATACTCTAAAAAGTAAAGTGTAGGGTCAATAGCTTGCTCAAGGGTACATCAGTGGTGCCACTAGCAGTCCTGGGATTTGAACCTATGACCTCATGACCGCAGGAGCAACTCACTAACCACCAGACCACCAATGATTAAAAACATAATCCTGTTCAACAGATTACACTGAAAGATTTTCTTTAAATGGCACTTTTTTAGAACTGAAGTTATTATGTTTCAGCTGTGCAGAATTCATGCTTAAGTCCCTAGTTGGAGAAACAAAGGTGACCACGGTGGAGAGAACCTCCCAAAAGATGAAGCCATAAATCTCAGGAGGAATCAAGATTCAAAACGGAAGCTGGTCCTTCTCTGGTAAACACCAGGAGAATGAAAAATGGACTGTTGAGATGACCAACAAAGACTGTATCAATATAATACTTACTGTGCAGATTTAATTAGCAGTCAGTAGCTAAGAAAGTAGGGGCAGTTTGAATCTGTATTGACTTCTCAACCTCAGCACATAATGGAAAACAAAGCATAACCTACAGACTACCTTCCATTCTCCTTTATTCCAACCCTTGCAGCTTTTCTTGCACACACTGCTAAATGTTCTTGCACGCTTGTCAATTTTCTTACGTTTTTCAAAAATATTCTTACTTAATTCAATCTCTATTTAGTTTGATTGATATAAAGTGATCATTTCTGTCATTTGTGAGGACACAACAGCGTGAACATCTTCTTGATATTTAACCTATTCACCAAGAGAAGCAGTGGGAAACCAGCGATATAGTGCCCCGCGAGCAGTATGTATGGAGATGGTACCTTGCTCTAGAGTACCTCAGTGGTTCCACTAGCAGTCCTGGGATTCAAACACACAACTTTCTGATCGCAGGGGCAACTCCCTAACCACCTGGCCACCAGCTGCCCCGAAATATTGTCTTGTTTGATCAATATTTTCTTGTTAGTTCTGTGCCCCACAACAAGTGGGTACTGGCAGAAAAACCCTTTACGGTATGTTGTACTAAGTAGGACTGCATGTGGCCTATAAAACACTTGAACTAAAATCTGCTTTCAGATACAGTCACTGTTTGGTTTCAAAAGCACTGACAGACAATTACAGTTATTACAGTTTTTAAAACTCATTAATGACTACCTGAAATTCCGTCAGGTCATTTACAATATTACAATGTTACATTGCAATGTTACGATGTCACATCAAATATGTTCCCATTGTTAGACAAACAATAGCAACAGTCATAATAGTTTCAAAACCCTCGTGGACTTTATAAAACAAAACAACCAATGAAGAAATATTTACGGTTGTGTCTATCCTTCTGTCTGACTAACCTGTCTATCCATCTACACAACCAGTCAAAAGTTTTTGCACACACTAAGATATTCTACAATTTGCCTGTTACTCACTTAATCTTTACTAAAATAATATTTACTAAAATCAAAATTCTGCTCACGAATACATTTTAGTTTTTTTCTCAATTATGTTTCAATATTTTATTAATCACTACTGACCTGCAAAAAGCCACCTTATATAATTAGAGTGTAGATCACAAGTATTTTATATTTAATGAGCGATTAAATGATAGCCAATGGGATGAAACAGTTAGAGTGCATTAAAAGTTATATGAAAGTCTAGAATTTAACTCTGAATCACCACACATCCATCCATCCATTCATTCATTCATTCATCCAACCATCTAACTATCATGTATGTATAAGAACATATATTTTTTATTTTCTTTTAATAGCAACTTCGTTAACTCCAGGGTCATTTTACCAGCAAAAAAGATAAAGTAGACAAACAGCATCTCAGCCACAGAATGTTAAATACAGAGTAGGTGACAGAATCAGGAGGTGGGAGAAGAGGTACAGCACTGACAGAGCAGATCTTTTCTTAATTGAGTTTTGAAAGGCGAGAGGATGGATGAGTGAGGGAATTCCAAAATCTGGAGGAAGCTATGCTAAATGATTTGCCTCCCATTGTAGGTCATCGAAATCTGGCAACTTTTTATGTATGCATGTGTATGTATGTTTCTAAAAAAAAATAATGGTTCACACATTCTAAAAGCTGTGAATGTGAGACCATTTTCTTGTCATCATATGGGTTTTTATCAAATGCATTTCAAAGGACACTCTGGCAAATGTTTTATATTTCACAACAATTAGCTTGGTGTAGTATACAAAACTTTATTTCACTTTCTAATAAAGCATCAAGAAGTGTAAGAAGAAGAGGACAGCGAAAATAAACGACAAAGAAAAAGAAATGAGGAAGAAAAAAGAAGATGAACAGAAAGAAAAGAGATAAAGACAAAAACAAGAAGAGGAAAAAAAGAAAAAAATAATAGGAAGAAAAAAGAAAGAAGAAAGAAGAAAGAAGAAGAATTTCTACCCTCCTCATTTCCACATCAGCACACAGAAAAGGTCCCTCACCCTGTTCAGGTCGAAGTTTTTCTGAGGTTTGATTTCTCCGTAGGTGTTTCCCAGGAGTGCAGCCAGGGCGAGCGTCGCCAGGATGATCTTCATGGTTCCAGGAGAGCAGAGGAGCGGAGGCAGGAAAACAGGCCAAGTCAACAGGAGTAAGCAGCCAGAGCTTGTGTAAGAGATGGTGCCAGCCTGCAAGGCTCCACCTCCAGACCAACCAGCCAATCAGAGACACGGATGGGCATCTAACAAGAGTTACTTTTCACTGAAGGTTAGTAGGACATGGAAAAAGAAATGCTGGGTCAAAGCACACACTCAGCATGTTTCATATACAGCAATATTGCTTTTTCCATCCGTTGACTGCTCACACTTCACATTTTGGGCACAATCATCACCTGTAGGATCTGTTTACAACAGAATGAAGAGTTTGCATATTTAATGCAACTCACAGTGGGAAAGGTACAGCGAGTAACTGTGTTGGAGCATAAAGTACGGGTCAAAATCCCACTCAGTTAAAAGTGGGTTAATGGAATAAAACATTTAAACACACTTAGGTATGGGATGTGTTATTGTTTTAAACACGTTTTGGTGGTGGTGTGGGGTGCATCAGTTAGTCCAACAAAAATAAAGGACTTTTTAAGGTTTGAAGGAAACTGTGGGAAGTAAGAAGTATGTATTTTGCAAATTATAAGTATTCAATTCCAACTATTAATTTACTCTCAAATGTACTCCTATATTTCCCAAAAATGTCATCACAGACCTGATGTGTATATTTTCACTGTGTTAGACAAGTGTCAATCAAAAGAACATCCAACAGCATGCACCAATTTATATATTTTTTATTAATATTGATTCAGATGCCACTTTTTTCTTTTCCAGAGCATGATTTACAGCTAAGTCTTTGAGACAAGAGGACTTCAGTGCGACACTGCACACCTCACACACCTCCCCCTTACACTCATACACACAAACACACACACACAGTGCACTATTTACTAACTGAGCCACTGGCCTTTTCCCCCTTTTCTGGTCTACAACTGCATGAAGTTGTTCCTGAGTACCAAACAGAAAACAAGAAACATAAAAAAGGTGCATTTATGACCAACAGACTGATTACAGTTACAAGATCAGATCAGAACTCCTTTCACATTGACATTCTTGATTCCTGGGCAGCAGGTTTTGCTGTGATCTGCTGAATGCAGCGGGTCCCGGGTGGCTGAGGGCTCAGTAACACACTCATGTGGCAATAAGGAAGAGATTTTCTGGGTTTATAAGTGTGATGTACACTGCAACTCTTTTGGTGAAAAAACAAACAGGTTTCATTTATTTTAGACTGTATATCAGTCAAGCATTCATCTCAACAGGCTGCTACACTATCTGGACATGGAGAAAAGTATTGGGGCGCTTGTCCGTCACACCAACAAGGACTTTAATGCCATTGCATCCTCTTTGCTGCTATAACAGCTTCCACTTTACTTGGAAGGCTTTCCACGAGATTTTGGTCAGGCACTGATGTTGGAGAAGGCCTGGCTTGCAATCATCATTTCAGCTCATCCCAAAGATCCTGGATGGGGTTAAGGTGAAGGCTCTGTGTGGGCAAGTCAAGTTCTTCCACACCGAACACATCCACCTATGTTACGGAACTTGCTTTGCACAATGGGATACAGTCACGCTGGAAAAGAAAAGGATCTTCCTGAAACATAAATTTGGACACATAGCATTGGCCCAAATGCCTTGATATGGTGAGGCATTACGATTATTATTCAGTTGAAGTAATGGGCCTAGCCCGAAACCTAAAAAAACAGGTGTGCCCCAATTCTTTTGTCCATATAGTATAGCTTAAGAAAACAAACCTGGCCCTCAAAAAACTTCAGTAGGAAAATTTTCATCAAACATTGGTCCTTTGTGTTTTAGCAAATAAAGCTAACTTAAAAAACATTACTGTGTCATCCCACTGCAAAGCAGAAAATTAAGAAACCAAAAGATATCGTAGATAGCAACAGGTAACATGACAAATAAAAATAAAAATAAAAGAAAAACACATTGGTACATCAGTTTGGAGTGAAGAAGCCATCAGTGTCAGCGTCTATGGAATGAAGTACTAAAAGGATTTTGGTCAAATGAGAGGAAACAGCACCCTCTGCAGTATACGATAGGAACTGCATCCTGGTCCTCCTGGGCCCACAGGTGGATTAGTGTTTCCCAATCCTATCATAGGGGCCCACTGCTCTACACCCTAGTGATTTCCCTGCTACCAGCACCTCTGATCCAACAATTAGACTCATTAACAACCTGCCTTGCAAGATCATGACACATTGCACTTATATAACTGCATGTGTGACTAGCAAAGAATCTTTAAAAGAAGGAAAGTCTTAGAGCAAGGGAAAGACTAAAATGTGCAAAAGTTTTAGGCATCCAATAGCAGGCTTGAAAAATCACACACACACTTGTTAACATTTGCAGTCCTATACAATTCCCTTCAGCCTAAAAGCAGCTGTTTTAAACACAAAAATGTTTGAAAACTTTATTCAGCCTGAATGGTCATGGTTGGTCACAAGTCATGTCAAAACCCTCTGAATCCATTTTTCTGATTTCTTTTTCTGTCCATTGTAGAGTGTGTGAAAACACTGATACCAGTAGACATTTATGACATGTACCATGGAGAACATCTTTAGTTCTCTTAGAAAGTTCCCCTTTTTGAGGTTGTTACAACCATGACAACATGCTGGATGTAGCAACTTATGAACAATAGAAACCTTGAATATAAATGATCTTAACTAAAATCCTTTTTATATTGATTTGAAGTATTAAAAACATGTTTATTTCTTTTTAGGAGGTTTTGTTACAACCGTGACAATATGATGACCAATAGAACATAAACATACAATGTTGTATTGATGTGTAATGTTAACACATTCATTCCTTCTATAAAGTCCTTATTTTTGAGGTTGTTTTATGACAGTGACAATATCTTGGATGTATGCAAGTGTATTTGTTTAACACGAAAACAAGCCTCTGGAAGTGGGAAGCTATGCTCAAGAGGGGCCTCAGCAAGGTTGCCTGGCAAAGAATCCTCGCCATCATAGGACTGCATGTGCACGCACACGTGCATTCAAACACACACAAATACACACACTTGAGTGAGACTCATTAAATTGTAAACTGATGGCTTGATACTGAGTCCCCAGTCTGCCTCAGGCTTGTAGTTCATGTGTGTTTGCCCTCTCTCTCTCACCCATGAATACAAGACTGAAAAAAACAAGAACAATCACAAACACAATACAGGTCAAGCCATTACATTAAAGAACAAATCTCTCTTTTAAAAAATAATTTAAATTACAACAAAAAGGAATTAATGCCACAGTTCTGACAGTGGGATGTGCTAGATGGTTCGGTGGCACCTGATAGGTTAAAAGCTAGGGCCTGAACAATATGTAAAATATGACCGATATTGCAATATAATTTGACACAGTGGAATTTAAATTTCATATTAACTACTTAACTACTAGTTTTAAAAAAAGTTTCTTGATAGATATGACTTGTCAGTTTTCTTTCAAATTTCAAATCTAAAAAGAAGAAACTGGTCCTCAGTATTGTCATTTAAAACAGAACTACAAAAAAAAAATGCAATTTTGGTTCTGTTAATTTAGCTCTTTTCACATAAACTGTAATAGGTAATGCATATACTCATGGTAAATGTACAGATCCATTTTAACTTTAAAAAAGTGTTAAGTTTTTCCACCTGGTTACAATATAAGGTCATAGGTAAGTACACGGAGCCTCAATATCGGTCAATTTTATCAGCCGACTGATAAATCGGTCAGGCCCAAACAAAAAAAACCCCAGAAAACCCCCCATACTTTTCAACCTCACTGACTAATGCCATCACTGCCCTGGCCTCAACCGCGGGGGTCAAAGAATAAAAAAGCCCAGGTTCACTTCAGCCACATAGAAATCACACAGCTCACTGTCTTCCCTTTGTACTGAACTCATTTCAATGAGGGCTCTGGCAATTAACAGAAACAGTGACTCAGATTAATGTAAGAGCTGTCACAAGCAGCCACTTCTTCCATGTGCACACTCACATACTCACACAGATATAAATAAATTAACAGGCGTCATCATCAGAAATGGGTGCTAAAAGGGAAAAATCAGGTCCGTTGCTTCGGCTCTGTGGGAGAATTCAGCTATCCATTTTTCGCTCCCACTGTCACTAGTAGACACATGATATTTCGGCTAATAAAGAGGAGATTTACTTCTGGTTTCTGGAGCTTTGGGACAGGACACAGGCTGAAGGTAGTGCTGAAAGTGACACAAATGGATACCAATTTTAATGAGGGTGGTAGAAGGGACACGCACTATGGACGGCGTCAAACTTGGTCTATTTTTTTTTTCAAAGATCAAACAGAGGTGCCCAGATGTAAGATATATTCCAAGAGGGAGCGCCACGGTCAAGCATGATCAAAGACTGACGAAGAGGACGAAGCAATTGGAAAGGGAAGATGAAGAGGTTTCGGAGAAGCAGACCAGGACCAGGTATGTAAGACCAAATGCTGAGCTCACAGTAAGGCACAGTGCTCTGTTTGTGTTGATCATTCATGATGCTGCAATTTAAACACAAAATAAGTGGTGGTAAATATGACGGAGCAGGTGTGTTCTCTTTCTTCTCGCCAACTCTTTCCAAGAGTCTCAAGCTTGCTCAGCCTTCAGGCGATGCTGCTACGTAGGTGGTGGAGGTGGTGTTCTTTAGCACTGGACTGCATTCCTTTCGTAAGCCTCCATGCTAAGACTTTTAGTAAAATTCCGCTGGCAAACATGAAAACCAACATGTCAAAAAAAAAAAAAAAAAAAAAAATAATTCAAAGCAAACCCTTTTGAGCCCAGTCTGCACAAGGCTACTGTACACCGCCTGTACAATCCATATGCTGCCTTCCCCATTACCTAGTAAAAAAACAAACAAAAAAAATGCAGGTTTTATGCAGTGTTCGCCCACCAAAACAAAAATGGTTCCCGATACTGGCCTGGTGGAGACAGCTAGGCACAGTTATAGCAAGCACACAACAAACAGACAATGCAGCGCAAAGGCCCGATGTTAAAAATACACGTACACAGTGACTTACAAATAGAGAGTAACCTATCCTACAACTTAAATATTTTTGGTGCATGTATAGAATTAAATAAATAAGTGTTCTTATGGCTGTCTACTGCTCAGTCAGCGCTGGATTTTATATTGCACGACAATCCATGCAGGTTTGGTTACAACCAGCATCTCCATTGCTGAGCAGAAGCAGGGCTTTGGGTGCATTCAAGTAGACTCTCGATTTTAAACCCATATACTGTATGCAAGTGAGTCACCACTTCTTTTTTTGCGGGCCAGCAGCCATTGTGCAGATTAGGCAGGGGGAGGAAAAGCTTCAGTGTTTGACATGAGCGTGTTTTCAGTCTTTGCGATGCACTCCGGTTGTCAGAACGGATGAACGGGACGTGGATCTTGAACGTGATTTGCGTGTGTTCCTGTTGCCCCTCACTGTGGTTGCTGAGGTAACGAGAGGCGGGGCATGGTGGTGGGGAACGGGCAGAAGGCGGGTTTTACTTCATGTGAACGTGGGCTGGGTCGGAATTGGCCTCTCATAGTTTTTGCTTCCCTGAGACGATGTTCCGGTGGAGTTCAGCATCCAGCTCCACGTAGCGTCCCTTACTGCAGTCCAGGAAACACAACTTGTCTGAGACCACGGACGGGTCAAAGCCCTCCCGACGCATCTCTGTCTTCTGGAACTTGAATGTCCCTGAGGAGAAATATTGAGAGAGGAATTAAGAATTAATACTCAATGCTCTCCGACACAGAGACAGAGAGACTTGGACAGATAGCTTAAATCGCAACTTGCCACTTGCTAACTGAATATTTTAACCTGTTACACCGCCGCTAGGGGGCTCCGATCCATATATGGCACATTTAATTTAACTGTTTATATTGTGATT
>JBBMFX010000033.1:1324213-1340172 GCA_037832545.1 Rhabdalestes septentrionalis | reverse complement strand
AGAGATGTTGAAAAAGGAGGAGGAGAAAAAGCGAAAAAGAGAAAAGCAGGGATGGGAGGGGAGGGGAGATGCGTAGAGTCGCGCCACAACAGCGCGTGTTCCTGCGCGTCAAATCCGCGCGCAGTAAGAGCTGCGCACGTGCTGTTATACCAAAAAGTGTAGTTAATCGTTTGATGTGAAATACTCATCTAAACCATTTAAAACAAAACCATGTCAAATCAGACAAGGCTACTTAAAAGCCAGACGTACCCTAAAAGTCGTGATTTGCTTGTTAATAAACACACATTACGTTGACATATACAGTATATACATGTATATAAATATAGGCCCCCTTACTTCCAGTGAAGGACAATCTTAATGCTTCAGCATACAAAGACATACCAAGTTGATACCATGCTTCCAACTTTGTGGATAGAGTTTGAGGAACAACCTTTTCTATTCTCCATAAAGACAAGGCAGAGGGAGTCTGGTGTGTAAGAACATTACTGGTCCACATAGAGGCCCTGACCTTCACCTCCTCCAACATCTTTGCGATGAATTGGAACAGGGATTGAGAGCCAGGACTTCTTGTCCAACATCAGTACCTTGATCTCATAAATGCTCCACAGAACTAACAGACAAAAATTCCCTTCGAAAATTTTGTGGAAAGCCTTCTGAGAAGTGGAGTTGGTACCTGTTGGTATCAAGCCTCCCAATACAATTGTCTATATAGTATAAATACATTCCTCCTGGTCACCAGAATAAACATACCATCAAAACTGTAACAGTAGGAGTATATTTCCAGTTTTATATGGGCTAATAAGAGTTTTTGAGAGGTGGGAGAAAAAAAAATCCCACGTGGCACAAGCCAAATAACTTTTGCAACCCTAAGTATGAGTTAAAGGCCTTGAGTAAAGAGAATGGTGTGAGACATTGAGACATTGAAGATAACGATAGCACCCCTACAAATGGAAAAAACAACAACAGACAGCTATCTCTTAGACAACCTTATCAGTGTTTTCCACATCCTGAGCTCTAATCTACATCCATCCCCATCATATTCTTTATCTGTACCAGGCTGTGCTTTTAGATGTGCCTTATGATCAAATCCAAGTAGTACTGAACTTTTACATTATTTTTTTTACAATGAATGTGATTAAAAAGTGATAATGAAACACCAGTCAAAACAGGACAAAAGCTGGTTTATTACAATTTACATTAACAATATTGTCAGCTATGAATGAAAACACTCAGCAATTGCTGACACCTCCAGTTCTGCTTATATTAAATAAAAGAATCCAATGCAGTATTTAAACTCTAATCCAGTTCTAAAGGTAAAATCAATGTTTTGGTATAAACTTTGTGAGGTCACAAAAAAAAACATATTTACATCCATCCATCTATACAGGCTATAGCCTCAAAGTTATATGCAGGATTTACATGGAGTGATTGAGCCTGGACTGAATGAGGAACATTGCAGCAAAAACAATCAGAACAAAGGTCAACCAAAAGATTTATATTTACAAATGTACATGTTTTGATTGTAAAGGTACAGCAACAAAAAACACATTAATTTCTAAGGAATACAGACACAGACAGACAGACAGACACACACACACACACACACAAAATGTTAAGAAGACAGCACTGTTCTTTAAACACACCTGTATTATCATAACTTTACCAAAAATTGGTAAAAATCTTAAATCGTTTCACCAAGAAACCAAGTTATGTCAGCAAATGGACTAAGTCACTCTCATATTTTCTAGCCGTCACTTAGTCCTGCACCGTTGAGGTGGTTTCAGTGGGCGTGTTTATGGGCGCTGCCTTTGCTGTGCAAATTCTTTTCAGGTGAGTGGACCAACCATCACCGTTCTGTTTTCAATTCCACGCCCAGTATTGGTAGTTCGTGTTCTCTGCATGAACTAAACCACTCATAGGTATGATCTAAGGACTCTTACCTGCCCATGTATAAGGGTCAAAAGAAGTGCAAAGGTAAAACTGACACTTTTTCAACACAATCACAACAGAATAGAAGTCATTCATGCCATGTGTGCTATTAAAACTTAAGCAATGTAACAAAATGATGGTCTGATGTGAAAAGGGCTGTACACAGAAATGTATAGTCAGAACTGTTCACAGTTGAATGAAACAAGATGCCAATGGGGTTTAACATCTTAAAGCTCCTGCTCTGAAAGTTATAATAAGAAATGCTGTCAGATACCTGAGATTCTGGTTTACAGTATTTTTGAGATTCTCATTTAACAGATCATTCCTTAATATAAGTCTAATGCAGCCAGGTCACTCCTTTAAGTTAAAAAACCCCAAATAAGGGAAATAAGTGTATTGGTAATTATAACTGCTGTACAAATATCACCTGGACCCTGGCACCTCCTCCAGAGATTGTATTGGTTACACTATCCTCTCTCTCTCCCCCACAGCCAAGACTCCCGACAATCAGTCGTCAAGCTCCATGTCGAACTGGCTGTACAAGTCGCGTGTGGTCACTCCACGCAGGCCGGCTGCGATAGAAAGACAAAGAAGATCAGTTGTACTGACACACAGAGGAAAACTGTGACACGGCACAAGTCCGCTCTCACTCACTATTGCTCTCTCTCGCCCCCAGGCCAGCTGGAGTCATGCTTTAGCCGCTGTACAGAGGCCGTCGACAGACTCTGTATCTGAATGAGCCCTTTATGTAGAGATTGCATCTCATATTCAGCTGGGTGGCATTATTGTATTCCTGCATAAGCCAGTGTAATGTAAATACAGCCATGTGGGATTCTGCAGGATAATAGCAGTGGGAAATACTGAAAAAAATATATATATTTTTTGTCAATTTGATAAGAAAGAGGAAAATGTGACAAATAAATACTCTTCCCATGGAGTTTAATTTGCCTGTCTCACATGGTGAGATTACTGCTCACTTCTCTCCTTGTTTTGAGTGGCTGATTCTTTGTAAAGGCTCTAAGTCTCTCAAATTAGTGGGTCTCTAATGTGCCTGCAATCCAGCAGCAGCCTCACCCAGCCTGCCGAGGAGAGTCTGTCCGACGTCCTTGATGTCATTGTACTCATGCAGCAGATCAATGTGCTGATCCAGTTCCTCCACCTCAATGCCTCTGTAAAGACAACAAAAACATCCCTGATCAGTCCTAAACCCTGAAGACTTGTTCAGATTACTACTTTTGCCATATTCAACATCTAGTTACTGTCCAGTTTCTGTAACTCTGAATAACCAATGAAGAAGGTATGAAATTTTATGGAATAAGCATAAGAAGCAACAGACCCTCTAGTATACCGAAAAGCACCTTCATGGGTAATTGATTTTCTTTTGGCAGTGTCATGCGTGGGGGGCATTTTGTGTTCCACAAATGATGCCAACAATACTAAATATAAATGAATGCTAAGAAACAAGTCATTATACATATCCAGTATATATCTACCCAACATAGATAGACAGACAGAAATGCACACACACAAACTCACTCTTTGTCTAACAGAGCAATCTCTGAGTCCAGCTCGGCTAGTTTCATCTGAAGTTCTTTGATCTCTTTGTCAATACAGACTGCAGAACTCGTTGGGATGGAAGCCTGAACCTTGAAAGCAAAGTGATGCTCTATTTAAAGGGCTGTAAATGGAAGCTAAACATTCAACAGATTGCTATCTGTGATCAGTGATCAGTGATTGTGATGTATCCGTATATATACACAATGACGGATCACATTTTTAAAGCTCTTTTAAAAACTTTCAAATGATCTGCAGGTACCTTATGTTAATGCACCTTGTAGAACAACACATAAATTGATCAGTCATGCAGTGAAATACCCCTTTTCCTACCCCAGTACATTCCCTATCAGACATGAAACTTAAAACTGAATTGGGAAAATTAAAATACTTACTGGAGATTTGAAACTGGAATTCACTTTCTTTGATATTGAAAAGGGTGTTCTGCCCAACAGAAAATATAAATCGGTAATCAATAAGGTTTTGAAACACTTAAAATCAAAACAGCTGAAAAGTAAGAAATTTATCTAAGCTGTGAAACTAAATGTAATACAAAAAGAGGTGCTGGTTTATTGCATATATTTACATCGTTGGCATGTAATATTCCCAAAATATTTTGCATCATAATACATCGGAGTTGGTACAATGTTCAAAAGTAGTTAAACATCCTATTGCTCAGCGTTTAAATAGGAATACTGTCGAAACTGAGTATTGTTTAAACGTCTGTAGTAGCACAGACGCTTGTTGGAATTTTACTTGCTTTGTACACTCACTGGTCACTTTACTGGAAGTGTATTGTGAATACGTCCCACCTTTGTCTGCACATACTGGATTACAGGCAGAGGTGTGACCAGAATGTCAAGTGGCGGGGCACTTAACTTATTTGGGGGGGCAAACAATTTTCTTTGGCTGGACAGAGCATACCTCAGGGGGGCCAGGGCTTGTCCCTAAGGGGTGGTGCATTTCCCCCCAGCCCATTCGTAGACACCCGCACTCCCCCTTGATTACAGGTATTAACATTCAGGATATTGGACCAATCTCTGGACTCACTGCCTTGTGAGTGTCATCTTTGAACAGATTTTAGGTTCCACTAACAGCAAGACGACTTCACTTATCGTGTTTGTTCAGACATCCGACTTGATAAGCCTCATATCAGTGTCAGTGTCTGAATAAATTATGAATCTGAATATTGTTAATGAGTCTACAGTTAGTGCCCAACCGAAACCCACTGTCCAGCTAGATGTGTGTTTACCTTTTTCGAGCTGCTAACAGTCCTCCCCCTCTCTGCGGAGTGAACTTCAACGTGTTTTCAGCGTTAGAACATGCCTTCGCATCCTCTTGCTGCATATCTGAATCCATTATGCACTACACTAACACCTACCTATGTTGTTATTGTCGACATTTTTCCTGAACGTAGAGAAATGAGTAAATAACAGCGTATATTTGTTAGCTCCCTAGCTCGCCACTTAGCGCCAACGCTTTGGAACGGGCAACGTCACTCGTGAAGGCATAGTTCATTGGATGTTACAGGAATTAGGGCGGGGTGTGTGTGACACCAAACTTTCACGCTAGTCTTTTGACAATCTGTTGTTTAACATATTTATATCCACAACAGGCAGAAAAGTATTGGGACGCCTGACCATTCCACCTAGAGGTTTATTTTAATGACAAAGCGTTCAAATACATATTCTTTACTATGGAGCTATAACAACTTCCATTCTTCTTGGAAGAAAAGCTTCCCACAAGATTTTGGAGTTTTTGTCCATTCATTCTATCATTTATGAGGTCAGGCACTGATGATGGATGAGATGGCCTGGTTCTCCGTTTAAGTTCATTCCAAAGGTGTTGGATAGGGTTGAGGTCAGAGCTCTGTGTGGGCCAGTCAACTTCTTCCACACTAAAGTCATCCAACCATGTCTTTATAGACCTTGCTTTGTGTACTGGGACACAGTCATGCGGGAATAGAAAAGGGTCTTCCTCAAAGTGTGTCCACAACGCTGGAAGCATGGCGTTGTCCAGAATGTCGTAGTAAGGGGCCTAAACTAAACCCTGGAAAAATGTAGCAAATATTTTAAGTGGCATGCCACTATAATTCACACACAGACCGTTTCTAAACCCAATATAATAACGTTAAACAAAGACACGTGATCGCTGCTTTTTATTATCTCTCTACTTCTTCTTTTTTTAAAGGTATTTTTGAGTCTACGTTTCACCAGAAGATGGCAGCATTAACTAATGCGGAGCCCACTGCGTGCACTTAAGAACGCCTTGAGAGAAGAACTGAGGTAGAACTACATTTCCACATCATTGCCTTTCATAGTTTGAGTCACGATGCGTTCTGCTTATACTCTACTCTCTTGAGGAATAAAGACACACTCCCAAGAATATGTTTACAGGGCTGCCAACGTTTACCAAAACCTTTGGGTGCTGCCTTACATCCCGAGCTTTAACCGGGGGGCGGTGGTACTTTCTTCTTTTGCCGAGGACTGCTGCGACATTAGGTGGCCCACCTACCGTTGAGGAGTGTGCACAATGGGATAAAGTAGAAAAAAAAGATTTTCAGCGTGAGAAATCGGAAGTGTGGCGTGAGAGCTTGTGAAAACTGCCAGATGCGTGTGTCTCACGCTCATTGCGCGAGAGTTGGCAGCCCTGTGTTTAGAATATGAAAAAAAAACTCAAAAGTGGAACCTCGGGTCCAAGAGATCTTCTGAACTGAATAGTGCCGTAAAGATCACACATATTCACAGGACAGTCTTTCAACCCAAAAGATCAGTTCAAAAACAAAACTGCAAACAAGGAAAGCTGAAAGTATCATTTAGAAATGGACCAAATTTCAGACTATGGTGTGTAAGTTTGAGAGACAACTGAAAAAAACTGATGTGAATGGTGAATTCTTTAGAGCAGATTTTCAAACCTAGAGGTCAGCTCTACTGCTACTTTCTTGAATTTCTTTCATGTGATCCAATTAACCAGTTATTGTGTAGCCTTTAAATGTTTTTGCCAGTGCATGGAAACCACAGAACTGTGCATTTTTTTGTTTTGCTTATGTTTTGCTTATTGTTTTTTGGCAGATTTCAATGTTCATGAACCAAAACATTCACTAGAGTGTCATGAGCAGCATAGACTAAAGCCCAATTCAATAAATGAAAGTGACATACCAAGCAAAATGAATAATGAAACATAGGAAACAAACATAACTGTCCTTCAGTGTTGGCAGCCAGGAACACAGCATCAGGGTACCTCAGTAGTGCCACTTTCTGTCCTGGGCTTCAAACACACAACCCTCTGGTTGCAAGGGCAATGCTGTAACCAATAGGCCACCAGCTGCCCCTGTATGACATATGTGCTGTGGTGAATCATAACTATTATAGTTTGGACTGTGAATATCAACACAAGGCCAAAAAAGCGATAGAAAAAAACCTTTATAACACAAATTTGTACTACCACACTTTTCGGTTAGTAGATATATTTTAAGCAAAGCATGAATTATGTGTTGGCTCTTCTAAAGTAAACATAGACATTTTGAAACTTGCAAAACACATTTCAAGTTTTATCTGAAGCCTGTAACAGACATTAATATATATTTGCATATATTGTAGTTTCACAGTGACTCGTTCATTAAGAGCTGCAACTGCTGTTCTTTATTTCTAACAACTGACTGAAATCTGGTTCAACTATAGATCATATTCAGAGTTTGTGATGTAGCTACAACTTCTAGATGGCTAGAGTGATGTTTATTCTAATAAAACAGCCTCTTTCTTTGTAAATAAAAATGTGATTGGTTGATTCCAGTCTCTTTGTAAGTATGCTGGTGGACAATCTGACACATTAGGACATCATTCCAGCTCCTGAAGTACTAATCAATAGGACAGCTCACTTAGCTCTATCCACCTAGACACACTGCAGAGAAAAAATCCCAATTGGACTGTTTTCCAAGAATGAATTCTTAACAAAATAATATAACAAGAGTAGAATGGTTGCAACTGCATTTAAGTGCAAGCATCATTCAACTAAATGGAAATTAGCTAATCATTACAGCCATACTTATTCAATATCCAGCAATCGTTTTTCTGTAAGGGCCCAACAGGCCTTGGGAGCTCCTCCTTTGCTTAATGCATGCTGTAATGAGTGGACACTGATGGACATAAATGCAAAAACGTTATTTTATCATGGGGCTGAGTAATGCACTGCTGTGCTACAGAATGCAATGTTAAATGTCCCTTTCAGTGAAATACTGCTCTCTTGAGTGAAATGACTAATAGATTTAAATGTAGAACACTGCTTCAGTATGTGAAGCAGTGTTCTACATTTTTCCTTTTTTCTTAAAGACTGGAGCGCGCAGATGGCGTCAAGGAAACTGTTTTACTCACTGCCTCAGTTCTAGCGTTTGATTTCTCCTAAAGAGACACAAACACGTGCCACAGCAGGGGATTATTCCACCAGAAGACAATTGGGGCTGATCACAGGCTTTGGCACAGGCTTGGAATCCACTGCACATGTGGAGCCCTCTAACAGATACTCTCAGCTGCTTTTTAAGAGATAAGCTCACTACTTTGTGATTTCCTGTACGTTAAAGGCATGCTGTTGGGCACCCCAGACAGACTCTCGATGACTAAGGCTTCAGGAGGCCTGTTTAAGCCATTTTTGTGTGTTTGATCCAGCGCACAGTCCACAGTCTCCTTGCCGATTGTGAAGTGGCCACAGGCGGAGTTTTTGACTGCATCCTCTAAGCCACTGATAAGCTGCCCAGGTGGTAAATTGCTGGAAACATTCCTCCATTAATAAGCACTTATAAGCATTAGTTAATGACCAATTAAGAATGGCTTCTAATTCGGGAAAAAAGTGAATATTTTAGCCTGCAAATTGATTAAGCCTCTATCTAGACTAAACGAGAATGGGCAAGTGTGCTACATTTGAATTTGCATTTTATATTTCCACTGCAGTTGGGTGGTTTTATGTAGCGAAAATTCATTCATTTTTACATCACAATTTCCCACCTCTGTCCCTTAGAATTAAACAGGATCATTTTTTTACTGTCTCTTAATTTTGATATGTCAACAATCTGTGTTCTAACTGGCTGCCTTGTTGTAAGGACTGCCCATGTTTTAATGAATGAGCAGTCCAGGCTGAAATATTTCTCATATATTCAGCATGAATGGATGAAATCAAACTGCCATAGAATGAGTAAGTGTGTTGGTTTTTAACCAGGCCTTTTTCACAGCTTAATTCGCACAAATAGACTCTTTGGACTGGGGAGTCAATGGTGAAATTTGAAAGTTCATAAATTACCCCTTTGTTTTCCATGCGACAGGCCCTTTAATGGCTAAACAGCTTGCAGTTTTCCCAACGACTAGGAATTAATCCACGTCCATGAAACTGGCCCTTAGTATCCCATGGCACCCACCTGGGATCAGCCCTCCAGTTGCTATCCTGTAGTGTGACCCACTGTCCGTTTGACAGTCTAAGGCTATGAGTAAGTGTGCACATGACACATCTGTGTAGCAGATCTGACCTTGAGAATGTTATTGAACATGACAGACACATCGGGAGGGGATGACAGCGCAGTAAGCGAGCCTGTGAAATGCAGTCTCTGTGCTGCCCGCCATTTCAACAGCGGCAGCGCAGGGAGCTGTCTGATCATGCTCGACTGACCGCTATCAACGGAAGGATTCCACTAAGAGAGAGAGAAAGGGAGAGAAGAGAAAGAAGAGATCTGCCCTATTCTGCCGGCCCTCTGAAGCCATGCTTTATTGATGCTGTCCACCAGAGCAGTGGTACAGAAACGTGCAGGATGAAAGATTCACAGCCCCCCATCTCACACACATGGGGTAATGGGTCTGGAGAGGGCTCCCTGGCGTCAGTGAGAACTGCGTATGAGTGCACTTGTGTCTACAGGCATCAGGCTTGCTGCTGGTTCAAAGACTGAGACATGGGGCCTGTACACCTCCCTTACAGACATCTGCACTCCTCAAAGTAAAGGTTCATTTATGATTCCTACATTTATTATAGAACATTTACATCATGTAGATGTTATTATTACATTATTCAGAGATTAGTATTCACTCACCATTCATTTCCACTGAAAAGTTCAACAGGGAACCAAAAGAAGCTGTTATTTTTTAACATTTGAGCAAGGTTCGGGATACTAAACATGAGGATACTAAAAGCTCTTCAGCATCAGGGCACAATGGAAAATGTTGCACATATTTGCACATATTGAAAGTTTTAGGCCTGAATGATGGGAATCAATTTTCAATTTATGGTATGTGGAGGTTCTGTAAACTACATTATCCATTTACAGAACCATAACTTTAAACAGTTCTGTGATCTGTGGCATACAAAACCTTTTTTTGGCTTTTTGAAGTGTGTCTCTTTATGGTACTGGTATGGTACTGTATTTTGTTACATTAAAGGAAATGTATTGGATGCTTTTGCTTTTTCTTTAGGGGCAAAGTTGGTAAAAGCTAAAAAATGAAGCCAATGCTAAGGCCTGTTATTAAATGGTTGCATTTATTTAAGCCAAACACTATTACTCCACACTACTGTGGGTGTTTGCAATCTGTTTTTACGCTTAAAATGGAAAACAATATTATTTGTATTACAAATAAAAAAACTTGAACACTTCCAATGAGAAACAAGAAAAATATATTTATTCGCACTTGGTGCTGGTGGCAGTGTTTGTTAACCACACCTCTAGGAGACATCAGTTAATAATATTTGTTGATTTGATGTTTGTTAACCACACTTATAGAAGGTACCAGAGAGAAATATGAATATATTGCATCAGATGGGTGCTGCTAAGAATGAACAGATAAGAAGCAAATCTGTCAAATCAGACGTTAGACTTGTTTAAAATTATTTGCAACCATGAACAAAAAAAAAGACAACATGCCATGTAATTTCAGTATAAAATGTTTATTTGGCAATTAATCATCAATTCAAATATCCTGACAGACCTACACAAAGAACTGAAATGAGAGCCCACATATAGCCATAGAGGCTTAAGAGATTAAATTAACAACAATAAGAGATAAAAACTGCCTAATTATTATGAAACATCAAAGTCGTATGGAGCTGATTCCTTTTTTATTAAGCCTCCACCATAATAAAACTGCCTGGTGGGAATAAATAGGACACTCAGCTTTCAGTTTATATAACTGCCGGAAATGGACAACCAAGATTATCTCATGACTACAGCAGAGCTTGTGAATGTTCTTTCTTTGCTGAATCTGTGCAGGTGTATCCTGCTGTTTCTCTTAGCATGCTGAATGAGTGTGTGTGTCTGTCTATCTTCTGCCTGCTGTGTCTTTTGGGTCAGGCTCCTCCATCTCTAACTTCATGTATAACTCACCAGCTATGCACTCTCCCTTACTTAGATGCTGAGTGCTGATTGGACGCCAGTGTTCAGGTCTCAGCAGAGCGAGAGAGGTGTAACTAATGGACACACAGAATTAAAAGTCCAATCTGCAAACCTGCGCAGTCTAATGTTGCTCCTGCATTCCTGCAGTGTTGCTCCTGCATGATCGGTTCATAATTACACTCCAGTTCTCAATGCATCAACTCTTTATAAAAGCAGTTCAAAACACTCCCCCTGACACACACCCACTAATCAGTCTTTATAACTCTTCTCCTGCCACCCACACACCCATCAGTCACTATTACTCCTCCTCCTGCCACACACCCACCCATCAGACCCTATAACTCCTCCCCATGCCACACACCCACCCATCAGACCCTATAACTCCTCCCCATGCCACACATCCACCCATCAGACCCTATAACTCCTCCCCCGGCCACACATCCACCCATCAGTCACTATTACTCCTCCTCCTGCCACACACCCACCCATCAGACCCTATAACTCCTCCCCCTGCCACACATCCACCCATCAGACCCTATAACTCCTCCCCCTGCCACACATCCACCCATCAGTCACTATTACTCCTCCCCTGTAACACACCCACTCATTAGACTCTATAACTCCTCCCCAATACACACACACCCATCAGAATCTGTAACTCCTCCCCCGTCACACACTCACCCATCAGACTCAATAACTCCTTACTTGTAACATATCCACCCATCAGACTCTATAACTCCTCCCCAACACACACACACACACCCATCAGAATCTATTACTCCTCCCCCTGTCACAAACTCACCCATCAGACTCTATAACTCCTCCCTCATCACACACCCACCCATCAGACTCTATAACCCCTCCCACAGTCACACACCTACCCACCAGACTCTATAACTCTTCCCTCATCACACACCCACCCATCAGACTCTATAACCTCTCCCACAGTCACACACCTACCCACCCATTCTAAATAATTTTTTATGTTAATAGTGAACTATTAAGAAGTAAATGATTTATCTATAATATTTATACCCAACATTTTGTGTATATTGTTTTAATGTATTTAATGAAGAGTATTTTTCTGCTGAGATTTTATTTAACTTTTATTTTATATTGTTTTTGTCTCTGTGTCACTATGTGTATCTATGATTTTGCTGATTAACTACATTTGGGAAAACGAGGGAAACAGTATGCATATGACTTGTTCCCAAACGAAACCTTTCATGCATAGAATACAATGACCTCCAAAAATCATTTGAACGTTTTTGACCGTATAACTATTGGTAAAAGTAATGTTATTTAATTGTGTCAGAGAGAGACAGACAGACAGACAGAGCATGAGAGACACTCATGGGACAGTAAGGTACATCTTGAAGAGAAATAACTCAACGCTTGTCATAAAACGTCGATACTCCATATGTCTGTCTACATGGGCTGGGTGCAGAGGAACTGATTACGGTTTTAAATTATTCATCCTTGCAAACGCTCCATATTTTATTGCTGGTTCGGGTCTGACATTACATTTATATAGCACATATGCGCACACACACAGGTCACCAGAGGGCTAATTTATGGTGTGCCTGCAACTTTGCTGGATGTTTCACTGGGTGACATGTGGAGCAGTGGAGAGGTGAAATTTTTAGTGAGTAATGATGCAAGTAGTTATGAGTACAGCATTACAGCAGGCCCATTTCGCCACACATTTTTCTACTGAGATGTAATTCATGTAGTAACACTGAAGGCCAATATTTGTAACAAATGATATATTCTACATAAAGCCAGGTGTTTTAATGTAAAATAACATCAACACTGGCTAAAAAGATTTTATGACAACTGATGTTGGAATAAACTATTATGAATGTCCAGTATTTGCGACAAGTGACATAATTGATATAAAAATCTATAGGTTTAGTCTAACAAGTGCCAGGTATAATAAGGTTTTCAGTGGTAAAATGACATCACAATTGGCCAAAGCAGCCTTTATTATTACTGGTGCTGGAGTAAACCGCAATGTTTATGTTGGTTCAAGTCTTAAAAAGTATGTAGGTGTCACTCATGGATCACCACTGTATACTCACTAGAAAACCAATTTTTTATTGTGTGTGCTTTTAACATCTAAATAATACATCGAAGACACTGTCATTAGTACAGCTATTGCGTGTGAAATGAAAGTAAATTTTATTGCCATTTCAGCTATATACATGGAAACCAACACTACAGAAATATAGTTGTGTTATTTATATGTGTAATAGATCAGCAGCACTTCTAAATAAATACATATACAGTCAATCTAAGAAAGTACAGAAACTCTGGAACAGGGTCCAAGAATATATATAAATTGGATTTTTTTGTTTTTTTGCATGTAGCTGCATGTGCATCATAAAATGATATTTAGGGGGGACAGTGTGTTAGAAATACTGGTTTTGATGCTGAACTAATTTAGTCCTTTGGGTCATAAATCCACCTAAATGTGAACTACCAAAATGTATTTAAACCACTGTACATACTGAATAGTGTAGGAAAATATGTAAAATAATTAATTTACTGTCACAAAAGGGTTATTTCACATGAATTCACATCTTGAGTGTAATTTTCATCGGTTCTGTGCGAAGCGAAGCTATCTACACTGCTTTTCTCCAAGACTATAGTGTAAACTGCATGAGTTATGATAGGACTTGAATGTCTTTTCTTTGCTGGACTCTTAAATGTTACCAAGGCAACAGTAATAAAGGATTATCAAAATCCTGGTAGAGTGGCATGAATTTACAGAGTGAAGATTTTATTTTAGCGTATGTAGCAAATAAAAACCTGCAGCGCCAGTTGACTGTGGCAGGTCTGCTGAATTTTTTATGACTGCTCTTCTTATTGTGAAGACTCTACACTCTTTCTCTCTCTGCTGCTCATCTGATGTTCTTAAACTCGGCAAAGTCTTAGTGTCTGTGCAACATGGTGAAGTGTCATTTTATACTTTGTTTCTGAAAAGTAAGACATTTTAGCATTCCTTGCATGAGAAGATGTTTCAAAAGACACCAGAACAAAGCAATTGGGATGTTTGAACCAATCAGGAACATTCTGTTAGAGTTACACTATAAGTACAAAAGTACTGGATACAGGTTTTTTTCAGGCCACTTACTTCCAGCCAAGGGCAAACTAAATGCTTCAACATACCAAGACATTTCGGACAGCGCCATGCTTCCAGCTTTGTGGAGACAGTTTGGTGAAAACCTTTTCTATTCCAGCTAGACTGAGCCCCAGTGCACAAAGCAAGCTCCATAAAGACAGGGCTGGATGAGTTCGGTGTGGAAGAACTTGATTGGGCACACAGATTCCTGACCTCAACCCCATCCAACACCTTTTAAATGAACTGGAACGGAGATTGTGAGCCAGAACTTCTCATCCAACATCAGTGTCTGACTGTATAAATGCTCTACAGAATGAATGGGCACAAATTCCCACAGAAACTCCAAAATATTCTGGAAAACCTTCCAAGAAGAGTGGAAGCTGCATAGCTGCAAAGGGGGGGACCAGCTCTATATTAAAGTCTATATATTTGAATGTTCATTAAAGTCCCCGTAGGTCAGTCGTCCCAATACTTTTGTCCATAGAGTGTATTTTGTCTTAAACTGCCAGGATGCCCTAAATGGCCTGAAAGTTAAAATCTATGAGAAAATTGGTCAATATTTCTACAGTCTGTGATGGGTCTCATGTCCAGTGAAAACCTTGATCAAAGACTGTGAATTGTTGCTTTGTTAATTTGATATTCGTAGTCATATAATATCTCATTTCTGATGATATATCTGCGTACAGGGAAGAAAGGGAAGTGTTTGTCTCTTACCTGAATCTTGTGCTTTGGAGGTGGGCATACAGGAGCCTGTTGTGTGATACAGGTGATAAATGCTTCAATAGCTGTGTCCTTGTCTCCTTGCCTGTGGCCAAGTTCAAAAGCTGGTCAGATGTGATTACTACTGCCTTGTATGGAGACCATACAATTTTTCACAGCTCTTCAGTGGTGCCATAGATGAAAATAAGTTGGCCATCAGAGAACAGCAAACAGGGCAATGAAAATGAGGAAATTCGCTTGCCCACATTAACTGTGATGAGTTCTTGTGACTGGTTCATTAATCCTAAAACATCTCCATCGAGGCATAATGAACAATGTCTTGAATTCAAATAGAATTAGACTAGTTGTTTGACTAAGCAGGAAATGTGAGTCTCCTTGAAGATTATAGCCCTAAGCTTTTTCTGAATGCAGCTCCTTTGAGCAGATTTCTATTCAGTGTTCACCAGAGATGACCAGATTTGCTGGTATCAGTAAAGGAGAACGAAAGAAACAATCAAAACTTACAGGAGAATTCAATTTAAAGGGTTTATTATGAGTATGCCCATGTAATTTCTATTTGTCCATTCATTATGAAATTTTCACACAATTTAAACTAGACAGTATTATCAAATGTAAACAGTACAAAGCGCCAGAAATGGAGATAGGAGGTTTTATTTTTTTCAGTAGTGTTATACCTCATTTATGTTATTTTTTTTGCTGTTTTCTTAATCGTGGGCATCCTTTATCTGACCAAACAGGACTGACGATTAATGTTCTCCTGCTAGTGTGCTGGACTTTTCAAGAAATGAAGTTAGTTCTATTTTAATTATGTTACTTTATGTTACTAGATTACATTATTTGAATATTGTAATTCTAACACGCAATCAGCAACTGTACTGATATACAATTTAAAGTATTTAAAATATTAAAGTATTCAAACCTTCTCAGTCCTACTTGTTTGATATAGGTGTAGTTAGCTCATGGGTGGGAACTGGCTGTGAATAAATTGGACTGAAATAAAGGGAGAAAATAAAAGAAGAGGCCAAGTAATTTTCTCCAATTTTATTATTAACACCGTGTTCATAGTTGTACAGTTTAAAATATGACAGCATGTTTTGAGTCACCTTAGCTTAAACATGAAAACAGAGTGCCAAAAAGCAAAAAACAAAATACAGCAATAAAGTACCAATGCAGAAAAAGAGAACACAATAATAATAATAATAATAATAATAATAATAAGAATAATAATAATAATAATAATAATTTATCTTGAATTTCCTTATCTGGCAGAAA
>JBBMFX010000033.1:1307317-1318899 GCA_037832545.1 Rhabdalestes septentrionalis | reverse complement strand
TGGAAAGAATGTGGAATGAAAATGAAATGTATATGTAAAGACAAGCAATGTTAAATGAACAGAAAATATGCAAATAATCCTTTAAATAAATGCTCTCCATATATACACTTTTGTGTTTTCATTTAGGCTATGAATGTTCACTACATGTCAATGTCAACAAAGGTAGGCCTACTTCCTGAACTTCAGCCAGCTCCTGCATAAAGCCAATTGTAGTGTATAAGTGGTTGACAAGTGGTGATTAGCTTTCTTGTCACCTGTCTTAAAATGTAAGGGATACTGGAGCTTGGTTGGGGTGGTTGGACTGCTTGCGGCAGGCGCTGGAAAATTTCCCTTATTTTCAAATCCAAAACTTGACAGGTATGCCTGACACTCATGTCTTTGGACTGTGGGAGAAACCGGAGACTCCAGAGCAAACCCACGTCACCACAAGGAGAACATTCTAACTGCACACACACACCGGGCCAGGCCTGGATTCAAACCCTGGGGGTGTGAGGCAAGAGAGCTACCCACGGCACCATTGTGGTGCCTACTTTCTGTCATAATAAATACAAATGAGATTAAATACAGTGTTAGCATGTTAGCACAAGGTGTTGTAGTAGCATCGCTGTAGCACTCAAGTCTGGTCTGGTCTTGGACTAGCACTGATTTGTCTTGGACTTGGGTTGGTATTTGGACTTGTCCACTCGTCTCAACAAATATTGTATTTGGTCTTGGTCCAGCTGTCGTATATCAACAGAGTGCTAGAAACATTAAAATGAACTGCCTGCAAAGCAAAATGAAAATGGCCACAATGTCATTGATTAGGGAAACTTGTTCAGAAAACAGGCACTGGTTTGAACATTTCAGAATCCATTTGGAATAGGTGTTTCCAATGACTGCCTGGTAAAAAAAAAGAATCAAATGCCAAACTCATCTCTGTGCACTCTGCACTTCATTTTGGCCACAAGCCAAGTTAATTAAGTGAAATGGTTCTACCTAAAGTACATAATAAGGCATAATCTGCTAATTTTGCTTTTTGATCATAACAAATAATAAAATTGTCATCTTAAAACAGCAGATACACTTTATCTCAAGAATCAGGCAAATATTGTAAGCAGCCCAGAAAAATGGAAAGAGGATGATTCTTTTGGGTCTTTGTCTTATTTGGACTCGACTCTGTTTAGACTTGTTTTCTGACTTGCACTCGAATAGTCCTAATCTTGGACTTTACAAAGGTGGTCTGTCAAGTAGTCATGGTTCACAACTTTACAAAAGAGAAGGTGAAAAGTGGGATATTACACTTTTAGCCCTTAAAGAATGAGAATGTGATGGAAATCTCCATCAAGATCTCAGGATTCTTTATTTTCACCGTATTAGCATTAAATTCGCCACAATGCTAGCTAATCTTCTGTATATAGGACATACAGAAAAGTAAATGAATTAGCAATAGCTTACTAGAGCCTTTTATTGCACTACCAGGAGCAGCACATCTGGCTTTTATACTGACTGAGTGGATAAAAGGGCATTTAATGAGAACTGGGGCACAGCCATAGAAAAAGTAAGATAAGACCAAGTCCTCATTTGCAGTGACTAATGAGGACTGTCATTGTGTTGTTCATTCAGCCTAATTTAAGTCCGCTGGTCTAGAAACAGGTAGCGTTTGAGAGTGCTGATGATAAAAAGATGTCGCACCGGCTTTATGTATGTGTCACAGGGCAGAGGCTGGCCATTGTAGCACTCGTTTAACTGGGTCAAACTTATAAAGTCCATGAAACTGGGAACGAGTCTGGTAAAGAGGAAGGACCATGCATCTAGGTCTATTAATTATGCAATTATTGAGTATCAATGGTAGGACACTATGTGCAGCAACTGAATTAGAGAAGATATCTTATTAGTTACACATTGCCTTGTCTCTGACCTACAAACATGCATGTCCACTTTTCTATGCTGCTTCCTGATGTTACAGATTGGCAAAAATTGGATAACATGCCATGTTCTAGCAGCATGATCCCGGCAGGGGAACTGTGTCACTGTCGCAGGGCGCAAATTTGAGCTGACTGCTCGATTATGGAGGCCAAGAGAGGCAGTGTGAGTGTTAGTGACAGTGAGCCACTTCCTTAAGAAGGCATGGGGTGAAAAGTAAAAATGCTAGCATGGGTTTAGAAAGAGGAGGGTACTAACACTCGTAGCTGGAAAAGAGCATTACACTATTTCTTTGAAGAAAAGGAAGTTTTACTGATGCTTCAGGTGAAAAGGGAATAGTGAGAGAAAGAACACAGAAAAACAATTGATGTCCTGAACTGAACCATCCATACCCACAAATGTGCTTAGAATAAAAAAATAAATAAAAAAAGGGCCTTGGTTGGACAAGCTATAAACTGTGGCAAAAATCCCATTTAATTAAACTGCAATGCATAATTATTTGTAACAATATTTGGAGTTTCTTAATTTCAAACATTTATTTAAATTTGTAATGAGTGTAATGAGGTTCACACGGTAAAGCTAGACATATGCCTGAGGGTAGAGTTTTTTTTGCTGTGTAATGATGTTAATATTAGCATAGCGATTTCTATGCGGCTGTTATTTCCAGCCTGAATAGTTTTAATTACAAAGAACAGTCTTTTAATTATAAAGCTAGCTCAGCAGCACTGCAGTTTAAATTGCTCAGCTGTATTTGGTGACTCTAAAAACAATTTAAACAGTGTTGCTTGAACAATTCACTTGTTTAAAAAAAACAAATATAGTTATTTGCTTCCCATTTTGTTGAAAGGACCAACATTCTCAGAACCTTGTTTAGCCTAGCAACATTAGCTGTGAAAATTGTGTTCATTTATTTAGTGGCTGAGATTGGTCAGTTTACGTGCACATCATTGTTGTCATATCAAAAAAAAAAATTCAGTTTCTATTAATGTAAATATCTGTGTGTTCTCATTATTTTATTTCCTGTATATGCAATACTGTGCAAAAGTCATGTTCTCCAGGCTTCCTGAAGGAGTCTCAAATCTCTCAATTTCAGTCCAGTCCCTGAACTTGACCAGTTTCAGAGGAATGTTTTGGTAAGCCACACAGTGACCTATGTATAATTCATTCATGCAGAAGAAAGAATGTCTAACTGAAGTCCTGAACCAGTTATAGAAACAGGTGCAGATAATTCCAGATGATCAGGCAGTGATCAGTATGCTGGTGGTGCTGAATGCTGAGTGGTTAGAACTCCTTTACTTGGCACTTTGTATCTTCAGGCACTTTGCAGTCTGTCGCAGTAAAACATTTGTTTCCATTTCTTCATCTACTATATATGCCAAAAATAAGAGTTTTATGGGCATTATATGTGTAGTATTTTGTCACTAATCAAAAATAAAGAAATAAGGGGTATAGTGCACTGCACTATATTGTATTGTATATTGTTACATTCATTTCATGAATGACTAATAGAAATAATTGAAAGTACCCTTTCAGATATATGGGGGTTTTAATTCAACTGCAGAAATATTTTCTTTTAGTTTACTTCCTTTTAGTTGTAAGCACATAAATGTATTTCACTCATGTGAAGATGCTGTGAATTAAACACATTACTACTAGTTTTTACTTATTTAGTTCATTTGTGTGATGGCAAACATACCTGCAGCCTACAGTAGCACAGTACAGCGATGATGCACAGTAAGATTACTGTAGCTAGAATCCCGCCTGTGATTACCACTGTCCCGGCTGTCATTCGAAAAGCTCTCCATCAACACCCTGAGAGAGAGAAGAGAGAGAGAGAGAGAGGAGAGAGAGAGGAGAGAGGAGAGAGAGAGAGAGAGAGAGAGAGAGAGAGAGAGAGAGAGAGAGAGAGAATGAATTCCAGTGATTAACAATCAAGCCCCCAACCCTTGGCACAATTCGCCATCATACCCCCACCTTTGTACATTTTCATTTTATCTCACATTTTATTTATTTGTGCTTGTAGGCAAATCTTTTTTTAGGCCTGGAAAAGTTATTAACATTTTTGCCGTTTTCTTCATTTAGGACATGAATGAACATGCAGTCTTGGACCTGTCATTATTGAATGTTAATGTAAGTCATTGTGAGACTGTAATTCATTATGCAATGACACATTTACATTTAAATAGTATAGCATTAGACACTAAGAGTCACTGACAAAGCTAAAGAATTACTGGGCAGAGCCCAAACGATAAATGTCCTTGACAGAGAGAGAGGGGTAAAAAAAACAAAAGCAGTGATGACATCACAGGTAACCCTCACCACCAGGCCTGATTTTGAACTCTATTAACTTCAATCAAACATGTCAAAAGAATGAGCTATGGGTATTTTACCCTGCTCAATTTCCTACAGATTTGTGATTTAAAATTTGAAAAGGCCACATATAGAGGAATGATGAAGTGAAATGGGCAGAACAAATGAGTGAGAGAGAGAGAATGAAAGAGGAAGTGATAGCGAAGAGAAGAGGGGAATGTGATGGAGGACCCTGCTGTGACTGAGCAGCCTGATAACGAACAGAGGCGAGAGATTAAACAGAGGGCAGAGAGAGGTCAAGGCACTGGGTGGTGATGGAGTGATACTGGTTTCAGCAGATAAAGCCATAGAAACAGAAGAAAAATGGCTGCATCAAGGCAGATAGATGAATTAATGGTGGTCACATGAGAGGGCTTCAGCTTCGATTTTGAATGAGACTAGCTGCATATATAGACATCTTCATTGTTAGCTCTGCAGTGATATACAGTGAAAAAATGTAGGAGGAAAAGAATCTATAAAAGGGGAAGATGATTTTTAGTACCCCTTAAAAGCAGACCATTTATACTTTTCTTAGGTTGTTAATGACTCACATCTACCAGAAACTGGTCATGTATTACCATGGTAGTGTGGAAAAAGGGTTGGGGGATATGCCATATAAAGCAAATGCATTGTAATATAATAAATATGCATGTCTATAGGCCACCTCAAATCAAGTGGGTTATATTGATGCATGGTTGTGTAAACGCCAAGGACCACTGGCGAAGTATAGATAGAACCAATGATCAGCTTATAAATTAAGTAAAAGGCTCATTGCATACATACGAACCTGCAGAAACACATTCTACTGTAAACTACAGCTAGACAGATCAGCCCAGCAGATAGCTAACAGACTAACATGCTTCTTTAATCATACTGTATGTAAATATCGCCTGAGGATTGGGTGTAAAAGCAAATTATACAAAGTAAAGAATATACCTTCAATGCCCAGGAGACCATCAGAGCATCGCTGATCCTGGGCTCTCTGGGTGGGAGCGATAGACTCTCCCATTTCTACATACTGTGTTGTGAATTTAGGAAGGGGGGAGAGTCTATCTATCTATGGTTGTGTTAGCACCATTGAAAAGATGTGATGGTGCTTCACATTATTAAAAGCAGCAGAATACCAGGGCCTTCTTTCTCCCAGCTTGGTAGCAATGTGTCTTTGGGAGATACATAGCAAGTGTGTGGAACTGCCAATGACTAAAGCTGAGCTTGCTACCAAATGTCTATGTTGCTAGCTTGAGGAGAACTTCTACTAAGCAGTGCAAATTCCTATTGAAAAGAGGGAGTAATGAGCTTCTGAGACAACACTGGAAAAAATATAATAATGGGCAAAATGCTGTAGTGGTGTGCCTTTTCCCTTTTTTTTCATAAAACCGATGATTTAAATGACCACACCTTTTTGTGTGCATAGAGTTTTTGTGGTGGAGCAGAAGTTGCTGGGGAAATTCAGAAAAAATAGACCACATTTACTGTTGAAACGGCAAGTAAAAGGTCAGTAAAACGTTATTTGTCAAATGCATCTGTGTATCTATTTTCCAGTGTCTGTAACATTTGTGGAAATTCAGATGAACACAGAGGGCATTGAAGCAACAGCAGCTTTTGCTTGCTTCAAATATTGAGATGCTGCTTAATGGTGTTGCTGGAACTTTACCACTCTCAGTTAAGGCAGAAAGTGAGGATGCCATCATATAGGGTTGGAGAGCGAAGGTGGCCAGCTGACAAGAGAGAAAGTGGAGAGGGAAAGCTGACAGAAAGGGACAGTAAGAAACAGCAAAATCACAGCACAGGGTAGAGCTGTAGGGGTGATTGTAAACAAGAGGGCCCTGTTCCCTCAAGGATCTGGACAGCTTCTATTGCTTTCTCTGAACCTCACTAAGCACTACTGGAGAAAACTCATTGCTGTTATCTTCCAAAGGGAGGTGGCAATTATTGTGGAGTTCACTGGATCTGAAACAAATGGACAGAGTGAGTGAAGTGGGCTTAAGAGTATCTAGTGACCTCTGGTATGCATTTATGGGCTTACAGTTGCTGAAAACGGTGTTTTGCTGTGTCAAAGGCCGCGGCAAGTGTGTATATGTCCGTGCCCAAGGAGACCTCACACTTGCTCCTCTGCTGACTCTTCCTCTCCTGCTCTGGGACTTGTTAGCTCAGATACAGATTCTGTCTTGTTAGTATTAATGAGCATGTCTCCTAGTTTCAAAGCGTAGATGATGCACTAAGCCAAGCATTTCAGTGCGACCCAGGTCCAGTTCCTGGGGAAGAACCAGAAGATATGAACTACAGAACAGGGACTTGTTAGTTCAGACATATAGTGCCCCTTTTACCTCAGCGTTTCATTAAATCTTGTGTGTTTAGGGGTATTTCTGAGTCGTTTCACAATTTTTCCTATGGTACTTCTGTGTCCTACCTACGTTATGGACATTAGGGACTTGCTTTTGCCAGTATTTTGTGAATTGGATATGTTCTGGTACAAAACTTGCACAGTTCTGGTTCTGGTACAAAAAAATAAGACTGTTAGGGAGGGATTAATGGCAGGGGGTTTACAAAGTTCCCAACCCAGCTAATTGTAGCTGAACCCTGTCCACTAATCATGTCAGCTAACATTAATCTAATCATGACTAAACTGAGGAATAAGATATTTAATCTGATGACGTAAAGTGATGTTTCTAGTGGTCCAGAGGCAAGTTGATTCTGAACATTGAACAATTACATAATTTTCAGAAAGAATTAGAGAGAATTAGCCAGTGATTAGCATATTACAGAAACAGCCAGTTTAATTAGGACAGGCAGTGGTCATTTTGTCAAACTCATGTATAGTCACTGCGTCCAATTGGTTCTTTAGAATAGGCTAGTTATGCCGTCCTTTTTTCTCTCATTTGTAAATATTAACATTTTATCTTGTCACTCTGGCTAACACTGCTACTTCCCTGTCTGGCTCTTCCTCTTGTCTGATGATGGACTTGCTTGTTTTCTAATGATGTTCTTGACCAGCCTGGCCATTTTAACAATGATTCCTGGAAACGTCCTAACAAAGTCACTCTTCACTAGCATACTAATGGCTATGACCATCCAGCATTGTGGCTCCATAGTAATTCCAAGAACAAAATGCCTATTAAACCATCAGCTGAACAAATCTACAGCGAAAAAGAGATAAAAATAAATACATGTTGTAAAATATCCAAATATTTACCATATCTCAGTATTCTTTTCTACTGCTTCAAAGGTCATTGGCTGCATATTGTTACACTGCTTGTTATGGAAAATGTGAAAAAAAAGCTTCAAAAGCCCCAAAGAACAGTCCAAAGTTTGAAACCTCCATGACTGAAATATTTACAGAATTATATTGAAACCTTGATTTGGAAAAACAGATCACAGTGTCATGTAAGAGGAAGAGAAGCACACTTTGTGATGGGACACTGTGGTGGAGACAGTATACCCCATGTTACTAATGTTAATAATGATGCTAAAGCTTAGCAGGAGATTTGTATTATTGGTTGGTCAATGCTCATCAAGTGTGGACTCACTAATACTAACTGAGATCTGTACTGGTAAAATGCAACACAGGCCTTAAATAATCATAGACTACAGTGACTGAATGTCATGGCTGAGCTATGAAAAAATGAAGGTTTGGGAGGAGGACCTCATCAAAACTCTGCCTCCTTTCCATCTCTGCCTCCTGCTTCCCCTGGCTAAGTTTTCACACCACACCACTAAGCCTCTCCTTTCCTGTTCTTCACATTTATCTCCCAATTCTACCTCTGCTAATCAAGGGGGTGTCTAGCCTTAAAAGCCCCCAGTTCTCTCCCCTCCTATAATCATGAAGTTTTTCATTACACTCAGTTTGTCATACTACACACTTTCATGTGTGATCTGAATTTGCGCATCAATATATAATCCCATTAAGCCAAGATATACAGGAAAAAATACAGAGGTAGCATTTTAGCAATAAATATTTAACATTAATCTTTTAATGTGAGGACAGATGAAGAACCATCCTGATTTAGGATGGACTGGGCAGAAGAGTGAAAGCAAAGCAACTTATAACTGCAGACATTTATGAGAACTTCTGCATCATAGTTGGGAAGAAATTTCTGCAGAATGAGCAATGAAACCAATGGAATTTCATCCATCCATTTTCTACTCCTTTATCCCGCACTCGGGGTTGGAGGGGGGGTGGGGGGTTTTCAGAGCCTATCTCAGCTGCTATGAGGGTACATCCTGGACCGTCGCCAGCACATCGCAGGGCCAAATACAGACACAGACAACCATTCACACTCACATTCGTACCTAGGGGCAATAACCATGCTCAGTCGACCTATCCCCAATGCAAGCATGTTTTTGGTTGTGGAAGGAAACCGGAGCTCCCAAAGGAAACCCACGTGGTCACGGGGAGAGCATGCAAACTCCACCCCTGGGCCACCGTGCCCCCACAATTGAATTTCACTACAAAAAACCCCAGAAAAACTGGCATGTTCGAAAACTTTTTACTGGTAGTCTACGTGGCAAAAAACCTAGCAGGATATGATTCAGATAGTAGTCACATATTGTAAGCAGGTGTAAACGGGTTTTTACCTGGAGTGCTACTAGAACTAGGAGTTGATCTTAAACAAAGTTCTCCAATTTGGGGAATTCAGTTTAGTGTTTACCTGTTGGCATATGCCCACAGAATGTGAGATATTCAACTGTCTCTGTCTAGACAGCCTGGCTAAAACAGTGTGTCCTTCCAAAACACATGCCATGTCATAGTGGCATTTGGACAAAACAAGTTTTTAACAAAAACATGGCCCACAGGCAAACACCATGCTAATACTGAAGCATTTACCCACCTCAAGGAGTAAACGGAGCAAAATAAGGGACAGTTTAGCCCCCGGTAGACAGCAAGCGTTACTTTCTTAAATTGTCTTTCTGATGTATCAAACGGATCAGAAAACCAAACTGACATCTGTTGTCCCTGAAGATCATCGGAGGTGGGAGCACATCAACATGTCAAGATCTCTTAGCATTCTTAACATCATTTATATTGTACTACATACTCTGCTCTTTATTCAGCTAGATCTTCTACACAGAGCCTTGAAACATTTTGTAGAATTGATGCTTGGACTCAAATCCTTTGACACTCCTATCAACAGCTACATGCTAATGAAATCATTGCAGAGCTACTGAAATAATTTTCTCCCCAACTTAATTTTCTGCGCCTCAAATTGTATCAGTCAGATTTTTGCACTGGTAGCTGGATGACATTCTTCTTTAAAATCATCTTATATCTCTGTGCATCTTAAAAACATTCACTAAAAACCATATATTGTGCTCATATACGTTTTTTAAAATGGCTGTTATGTAGATTTCTTTTGACAGTAGAGAGATGGAGCGTAACTGTAGCTGCTCGCTGAGATCTTAGGGTGCAGTGAAGCCTTTACATTTCATCTTCACAAATGTCTATTTTAATAAGCAGCTGAATTTAGCCGGGAGTGTGTTTAAACCGCATGTACAGCCTGATTTTTGGGATCTTAGAAATATGACTGAATATATCTGATCAAGGCAAAATGGACTGAACAAATTGTCAAAACCATAAAAATGTTGGTCTTTCCCGTTTGACCCTAGTCAGTTATACAAAGACACACGGACACGCAGTAGTCTAATTTCTAAGACGTTCTTTCTTCTCATCATTTTCTTTCCATTGTAAACTCCTATCTATTTTGCCCTCTTTTGTTTAGACCTATCTATTCATGAGGGGCATCTGTCTCGGCCAGTCAGCATCGCTGTCCACAGGCAGCTCGTACCTGCCCAGTGGAATTGAATTAGGACAATCTAATCTGATTCGTTCAGGGTCCAAATGTAATCAATAGTTCTGGGTTGGAAATGAAACAGGACTGTTGTTTTTTTTTTATTAGATCCTCAGATGATCTACTGTGGAGACAGGCAGTATGGACGGGAAGGGCCTGCTGAACTAGAGTTGAGTTGAAAGCTCCTAAAGCTGCATTTAATCCATTAAAAAAAGAACCCAGTCATACTTACTCATTCAGACAACAACCCAGTGACATTTACTCCATTCAGACATTAACCCAGCCAACTTTACTACATACTGATGTCAACCAAACTACATTTATTCCATACTAGCATCAACCCAGCCAACTTTACTACTTACTGATGTCAACCAAACTACATTTATTCCATACTAGCATCAACCCTGTCATATGTACCACATACTAATGTCAACCAAACTCCATTTACTCCATTCTAGAATCAACCCAGCCAAATTTACTACTTGCTAATACCAACCAAGCTACATTTTCTTCTTTTTGAAACCAACCTGTCCATGTTTACTCTATTCTAGCATCTCAACCACATCTCCCCAATCTAAGATCCACCTATTGACATTTATTCCTTTCTAACATCAACCCAACAACCATTACTAAATTCTAACATCGACCCATCCAAATTTATTCCATTCTAGCATAAACCCAAACCCATTTACTCCACTTCAACATCTCAGCCACATTTGCTCAATTATAACATCAACCCAGCCACATTTATTACACTGGAACATTTCAACCACATTTACTCAGTTTAAAAAACACCCAGTCATGCTTTCTCACTTCTGACAAAAACCCATCCACACTTACTCCATTCAAGCATCTCAGCCAAATTTCTCCATCCTAACATAAACCCAAGCATATTTACTCTATTGAACCACTTAGCCTCATTTACTCAATTCAAACATCAATTCTGCTACATGTACTCCATTCTAACAACTCAGTCATGTTTACTTCCTCTTAAAAACATCTCAGCCAGCAGTCTGGCTCAGTGACCAAGCACAGTGGCCATGGGGTTAGAGGCTTAGATTTATAGATTGTGTGAGGAAATGTTGCTGGGACCAAAGATCTGGGAAATATGTCCAGCAGTTACTTTTGTTTTATTAACCATGCAGATTTGAATGCACTGGAAAAATGAAGATACAAACCAAATTATGGGTATATTATGGGTAATTAAGGGTAATATAAATTCCTTAAACATGCGTATAGATTTAATTTTAAGGAAGTAGGCGGAGCTCACTTAAAGGCATGAGAATATTAAGTACAAAGACCCTTCAGAAGGGGCCTTCCACCTTTAGCCTCATCCTGACAAGAACATTTACTGTGATATGCACTGCATGCATTACATGGAGATGGACATTCTTTTATAATCAAATGAAATTCCAAATTTTATAATGCTTCATTAATAATAATCAAAACACACACACACACACACACACACACACACACACTTTCACACTCACACACACACCCACACACACACTCTCTCTCTCTCACCCACACATACACACTCTC
>JBBMFX010000033.1:1252808-1267002 GCA_037832545.1 Rhabdalestes septentrionalis | reverse complement strand
AGAGAGACAGAGAGAGAGAGAGAGAGACAGAGAGAGAGAGAGAGAGACAGAGAGAGAGAGAGAGAGAGACAGAGAGACAGAGAGAGAGAGAGAGAGAGAGAAAGAGATAGTAACGAGTGAGATAGGGGGCAAAATTACATAGGGGGCAAAATTACAAATCCTGTCAAGTGTACAACACAGTATGGGCACCTTTTAATACATGATTTGTAGAAACATTCACATGTGCACACATCCCCACACAAAGTTTCAGAACTCATTTTCCTTTCACTGAAAAATTCCAACGCTTATACACAACCTACCCATTAAAGAGGAATTACACAGATTTTTCAGAAAATCCAAATTGGAAATGTAAATAAAGCCACAGGGTTGTTGCTGACTTTTGTTTTAAGTTGTGGTAATAAGAACCAAGAGGCAAATAAAACCTGTACCATCCAAAACCACCAGTGTTATGGAATGCTAATGAGTGTAAAATTGTGAAAAATGCTATTTTGCCTAAAATGCCTTGCATATACTTGTAATGAGTGTTATTGTATTTTAGGCTAAAATCTTCACAACTATCCCAAAAACAATGTCTCAGACATTGAGAACATGTCCAGAACCATATTATGTAATAATCGTGGGCGAGAAAGCTTCAAAAGAGATTAAATGCTTCAGATTCCTGATGTGTATCCCCACTGTGAACAACTCTGACGTTCTAGAATGTTGCATTTTACATCTCATTGACAGAATTATGGAGACAGTTTGAAAAATCAGTGACACACACACACACACCAAATAAAAAACAAATACATAAAAAAATAATTAAATCAAAGGTGAATATTATCTATATAATCAGCTCAAATTCAGTATGAAGCTGTTTAAACAAAATTGTTGACTTAGAAATGTCACTCTCTTAACAATTTGATGCTGTCCTGCACGGGCAGCCCTTAAAGGAAATGCTCCACAGAGGCGATTCCCACCCCTTCAGTTGCTCCAAGTTGTGGGACGAACAGCACAAATTGCAGAATTTCACTTTACTTTAGCGGAGAGAAGCAAACACGGCTTTCCACTATCGTGATGTCAGTGCGGGAGCAATGCTCGGCCGAAGGTTGAGCCTGGTGGCACTAAATAGTATCCCCACAGTAAACAAACCGCCCAAAAATATTCTGCAATTCCCCTCGTTTGAGTGTTGATATTGAGACATTAATTACAGAAAATAAACCATTGTAGACTGCAGTGCAGTATGTGGAAACAATCAAACGCACCAAAAATATTTAATCTTTAGTAATATGGCAGACACCAGCAGTGCTCAGTAAACTACTGATTAAAGAAAAAAAATTTAAATAAAACCATGCACTGAGTGTAAACACATTCTCTTCATTTTTCTGATTACCTGAACCATAAAACCCTTTCGGGTTGAGGTGCACATTGCAGGTGCATCGAGCTACATGTGTGTGTGTGTGTGTTTGTGAGTGTTTGTGTTTATTCCGCTTAGCAGGATGTGTTTCCATTGTAGAGAATGAATGCTTATCTCCTGCTCATGCCTATGATTGTGTTTGTAAATGTGTGTGTGCGCGGGTGTGTACTCACACAGTGACCCCCTGTACGAAAAGCTCGGGCCTCTCCTTCAGCAGGTTTCCTCGTATCCACGCCAGCAGCTGCTTCATGTCCCCTGCAAAAGCGCCAGCACAGGTCAAAGGTTAGAGGTCACAGGTCACAGAGACGGCCCTGCGGTCGAAGTGGCGCGACGGAGTGTGTGTGTGTGGAGGTTAAGAAAATTCAAGGCGAAGGACAACTGCGGTGTGAACACCTCTTCAGTGTTCAGCACTGACGCTGTCCAAATACAGGAGGCCTTTAGTGGCTGTGGCTCTTTCAGCCGAGCAGTAAAAATGCGTGAACGGCGCTGAAATCAGCAGTTTTAAGAGAAAGGGGCTGAAATCTGGTGGTTTTGCTTTTTTTTTTTTTTTTTTTAAAGAGGACGGGCCGAGACGGCAGCGTCCCATGCTGCCCGGCGGCATGGAGGAGGGCAGGAATGATTGATGGGTTCGAACGCAGTGGCTCCCCATGTTTAAATTCAAATTAAACGGAGGACGTCTGCGACCCTCCACCCAAAACGCGATAGCTGCCGAGGTTCATGACCTTACGGTGAAAGAGCAGCGCTTCAGCCATCTCCTCCCATTTTGGCGGGACGCGAAAATGCACGGATATCGATTTCGGGATGGAAACAGTCACCGAATTGAGCCAAAATATTACCAGACAAGCACCAATAAACCCAAAACACACACACACACACACTTTTAATCCTTAATATGCAATATTGTTAGGAGATTCCAAGTTATTTGGGGGCTTATCGATTGGTCCACTCATTATAAAATATTCACACAATGTAAAGGTCACCTGCTGTTTGCATATGTGTAAAAAATGCAGATAAAAAAAAAGAGTTAAGGTTAGGAGGCAGCAACGAATTATGGCAATGTTAAACACAGGTAACATAAACACAACAAATTAAAGCATACAAGCTTTGACGGAAATGATTTGAATGTATGTGTGCGTGTGTGTGTGTGTGTGTGTGTGTGCACGCTCAAGGTTTTCTACTAACAATGGCGGAACAGCCAGTAAGTCTGTGGTCCAGCATCCAGCTTACCATCAACACAGCATCATCAGCCTCCATCTCCGGATCGAACCACTTTCCTCCTCAAAAGAGGGGTGAGGGGGGTGCAGGAGGAGTAACAGAGCAAAAGAGAGAGCGAGACAGAGGCGGGGAGGAAAGAAAAGGGAACCTATAGAATAGAATTAGCTATACGTTACAAATGAATTTGCTTTCATTGCGTTCGAAGAGGAAGCAGTGAGGCGCACTTTGCTAACAGTGGCGTATGGGTTTTTGTCTTATAGGTGTGAGTGTGTATACGTGTGCGTGTGCGTGCGTGTTTGTGTGTGTGTGTTCTGATGGCTGATCTAGGGCTCATCCATATGAAAAGCAATTAGCCTAATCAGGAGTGTGACAACAGAGCCTAAGCTTTGAAACACAGATCAGTCAGTGGTCAAATAGCAACCTTTCACACACACACACACACAAACACACACAAAGTACCAGTGTGGACAGCTGCTGTTCCATGCATATCTTATGGACTCTGGTCAACCTTGAGCAAAAATAACCGTCCACACTGCCATAAACAGCACCAATATTATAACATTACTATTACTATTTTATAAGCACTATCACCCAATGGTAGAAACAGCAAACTGTTATGCTGGACAAATGCTTATTTTTTATATTAGGCCAGTGTGTTTTGCTATTTTTTTTAACAATAATGAGTGCTTTTTTGATGCTGTAGTGGTGACTTGCTTTAAGCGTGGGCAAGGTGGCAGTCCAAAAACAGACAACATATATCATAATGTTTTGCGTTCCTGAGGTTTGGCAATGTCACATTTAAAAAAATATATTAAAAACAGATTTTATGCAAGTAACCATGCTACATTTTGCGCCCACCTTATGCTTGTGTCCTTTAAACACTGAGCACAATTTGCTCAGTAAAGCAGATTCTCATGAAATTCCTTTAATAAAACACTGTTCACACTTAAACTTAATTAAAAATGTACCTAAACAGACAGTATGACACCTACTTCAGGATACACAGCACTATTTTATACCACTTCAGCTGAAACTCATGTATCGAGTACCACAAATACATTGCCACTACCTATGCAATAGTGTTGTCATGTGCAATATCACTTCTCAACTTATGTCAATATTATGTGCAATAACGGTATATAGAATAACCACTATTCAGCGGTAAATGTATTTATATATAGTATTTATATTCACCTATTTTTGACTCCAGCATTTTGTGTATATATAGTCTAGTGAATTTAGTACAGAGCCTTTTCTTTATTTTGACTTTATATTGTTCTTGTCTTTTTTTCTGTGTAGTTATAGTATAAGCATTTTCCTCCAGGATCAATTCAGTTTTCTGATTCTGTAAATGTCTTGATGGAGCCACGCTGCATCCAGTGCTCGCCTGCAGGCTGTCAGGCTCCTGTAGACTGAGAAGAAGCGGACAGCTTTAGTATCTAGAGGCTGTGGAGCCTCTGCAGTGGACCAGGGGAACACAAGCGGGTGGGGGCGGGCGGGAAGCCTTCGCGTGTTTGAGGAGACATGATGACGTGACATCGCTCCAACAGAGAATCCGCCACTGATGCTGTAGTTTGTGGGCTAAATCTTTCATCAGTGTGTGAAGCCTCTGATTGCACAGAATGGGTGTCCCATAAACTGCGCAAAGGCTTAAAACTGCATTAAAGGTTGCATGTACTAAGTCTGATTCGTCACTGTACCTCCCTTTGTCTTCCTAATGACGTAATGTTGAACTATGAGACCGAAGGTAGTTTCTAGGTGTAATATTTCTGCTGTTGCTCTAGACAAAGGAAGCCAATCCAAATAAAGATTTACTTCAGTATGTTGTGATGTCAGTGCAATAATGAAAACCCTGCTTATAAAACATGATTTAGTAGTATTGCCACACACATCCTGGCAGTTGTATATTCATGGTGAGGCAAAAGATGGCTGCTGGTGTTTCTACCTTTGCATACTCGAGTAATTTAAGCTAAAAAACGGAAGCAGTTCAGAATATTTGTGGTTTGCTGCCGTTGAGCTTAAAAGGGAAATGATTGTTTTTCAGAATGTCTGTGTAAATCAGTGAGATTATAAGATAAACACGTCATTTGGAGCTAATGGAACCAAGTTTTACCATGTCTACAGAATTAATTAAGGATTTTAAGATTATTTTGCCTTAAAACACCCTGAATGTTCATACCTCTTTGCCATAAATGTGTTTTTTTTAAAAAGGTTTCAAATTCAAATCTAAAAGCAATCATGAACAAATGTTACAGGCATCATGGTAGAACTTTCTGTAAGGTGTTAAACTCTTTAGATATCTGGTTAATATCAAAACCACTGTGAACAGGTCTCTCTAAAACTGTTTCTAAAAAATCATTTCATTATTTTGAAATTTTCAAACATACTTCATTATTAGCTTTGAAGAACAATATAAAGAAAGCACCAACTATAGAACAGCTACATTCATAGGACTCCTGCAGTATATTCATAGGCACCTGCAGGACATAAAAGGTAGCACATGTAGTAATGGCATTAGTACAGTTCTCTTCACTGGGCAGACTGTCAGCACCAGTGTGTGTGTGTGTGTGTGTGTGTGTGTGTGTGTGTGTGTGTGTGTGTGTGTGTGTGCCTGCCTTGCTTTGCTGTGAAAGGCAGGGGGCAAGCAATAGAGGCTGTTTCAGGTTAATTGGATCGCTGTCAGCCTCCTCAGTTGTGTAACGATCGCTGTACCTTGCAGGCCAGTGAGCCCCACACTCCAGCACCTATAAAGAAGAGTGATGCTCGCCCCAGCACAACGTCCAGGCAATGAATATTGACTCGCACCAAAAATCAGGAGGGGGGGCTAAAAACAGGAGCAATCACTTCTGCACTCATCGTTTCTCTGCGGGGGCAACTTTTAATAAAAATGAAATAAAAACCGCAAGCTAGAACTGGCCTTTCTTCATCTAAACAAAAAACAATGAGCAGGTTCTGCTGGGCAAAAAGGCAACAGTGGACAGGACGTCCAACATCTTCATCAGTCCTTCATCTGGCACAGCAAGGGGAAAGGACTGGAGGAGTGAGGTATGGAATGGAATAGAGGGGAGGAGAGGGAAGGAGCAAAAAGGGTCTGCGTCACAGCGATCAGGTGCATGCTGGGATAGCGGCTGCGAGGGAGGGTGATCGCATGTAGTGCGGTATAGCGTAGCGACTTAGCTAGCATTTGCTTTCTCTCCTTTTTTGCATCACCAGCATTATTAGTGTTATTATCTGTGGGTGGGAGGGGATGAAGCCATTCATCTTGGTAGCGATATAAGAGACCACTTCGTTTCTATGACAATAGTGTTGTGTATGGATGTGTGTGTGTGTCCAGCATTATAGGACTCAGCCTCACTCATCAATCACTCAGAGGGATAAGACAGAAATTTAAGGGTGGTGGGCGGAGGGATTATGCTGGACCCCTAATGTCAGTCTGGGCAATCACACGCAGTCATCCATGACACCAGAGAATATCTCTTACTCACAAACACACACGCGCACACACACACACATATGTGATAAATATATATTTTATACATACACACACTTGGTTAAAGAAATTATACACACACACACACACACACACACACACAAACACACATACACACACAAAAATACACATGCACACACAGGAGTAACAAGGTCATCCCCTGGCCCCAGTAAGGTCTTTGTGGCCACATTCCCTCCCTCAGTCCACTTTTGTGGACAGGTTGTCGTGGAGACTCCAGTGCCATGGAGATGACCCCTCTGTTGTTAGTGCTGCTGTTGTTTTATGGAGGTGAGAACACAGAGTAAAGCACAATCACTTCTGAGTGTTCCCAACTAAGGGCTGAGAAAAGGTCACACACACTCACACACACACAATTCATATCATAATATATCTAAATAAAGAAGGGCACTGGCATGTCTGACCACTGCTGGCTTTATTATGAGAACAGGACTGAGGCCTCTAAATACTAAACTTCCCTCAAACTGAACTGTCATGCTTATGTGTACATTTCAGCCTCTAGAAAAAGATTATCGACTTCAGGTTTAAAATGGTCAAATTTCCAAATGGACCCACAACCTCTACTATAGTGAGACGACAAACCCAGATACCGTAGGAAAACCTGGTTAATTTACAGGTTTCTTTCATTTTAAGAGAACAGAATAAAATCTTATAAGAAACTTTCTATTTATTTAGTTTCATATACTGGAACAAAATTTATTACTTTGCACAGGGCAGGTTTATTTAAATTTTTAATCTGTACAGAAATCAATCAGTAATTATGCATTAAGGTTGCACAGACGTGTCACACTGTAGATGAGGTTGAACTTATTTGTTCTCAGGACATCAATAAAACATGTCATTTGACTATATTTCCGCATGTAGGCCTTTCAGGTCACCAGTGAACCCCATTAAAAAGTAGATACAATATACAGCTACTAATCTACTGATGGCATTATTATTATAATTAGAATTATAATTATTATTGTTATTATTATTATTATTATGACGGATGATGATGCAACTTATTTGAAACTAATGTGTACATTATAAACAGACTTTAAATAGGTGAAACACTTCTTTAGTCAAGAACCAAATTACTAAGTCACCAAAAATGTCCAACCATGAACATCTATCAAGGAGTGGAAAACCTCCACTCTCCTCATATATTAGAAATAATTAGTTACATGTATAACTGGTCTGATTTACATGATACTGTATCTTGCTGAGGGAAATAATGTACTTTTACTATGTCATTTACTACTATTGAATTAATGACAGTTTTGTGATCAGGCCAGCAATCAAAGATGAAGAACACAGTCTAACAAACCAACTCCTCTGAAGCTGGAAGTACGAAGGTGTTCTACCGCATTTTGACAGGTTTCTGAGTACTTTTTAACATTTACTCTACTTGACTACAAGAGAAAGTACTCTTTTACATTAGAGTGGCTTCAGGGCACTCTACCCACCTCTGGGAATCCCTCTTAGCTACCATGCAGAATTTATTGGCCACGTTACCCCTACACCCGGCACCACTTTCACCCCGATGCCCCACCAGGAAGCCTGGAGGAATCTGAAAAGGGAGGGGGCAGTGAGGCATTCGTCCTGCCACCCCCCAAAAAAATGATTGCACACAAAAAAGGCCTTGGTGCTTTGTCACCATCATCCCTCCCTTCTTTGCAAGGCCTCCTAGTGCCCCTACCCCACTCCATACCTTTCCAGTGACCCCGGCGCTGGGCATAAAAGACCCATCAACAGTATCACTGGCTGCATTTACAAGTGAAAGAGGGCCAATAATGGAGCAGTTAGAGAGAGAATGGCCGAGCCTGAGGAGGTTCACAGATGTTGGTGGTGTACGGGGTGGGGGGGAGAGAGGGCTGATCTCTATTGTTGCTGAAAAAGAGAGAGAGTCAGTGTGTGTGTGCATGCGAGAGAGAGAGTGCGAGGGAGGAAAGAAAGAGGGGGAAAAGGAAATAGAGTGATGAGGAAAGAAAAAGTAGAGGAAAGGAAAGCACAAAAAGAGATTGAGAGGGTAAAAGAAACAGAGGAAAGAGAGAGAGTAAGAGAAATAGAAGAGAAAGGGATGAAAAAGTAACAGGGAGGAAAGTGTGAGAGAACATGGGAGCAAGAATGAGTGAAAGAGCTGGAAAGAGGGGAAATAGAGAGGAATAAAAAATATATAAACACGAGTGTACAGGAGGAGTGAGAAAGAGAGTCAGAATAAAAGAAAAGCATGAAATGACAGACGAAGGGGGGAGAGAGAGATGAAACAAAGTAACAGGGAGAAAAGTGAGAGCGGGCATGAGAGCAAGAACATGAGGGAGAGAATGAATGAGGAGAGGAGTAAAAGAGGAAACAAGAAAAGAAAAGTAGAGGAACAAAAGAGAGAAAAGAAATGGAGGGATATAAAATGGGAAGGAAAGGTAAACACAAAAGGAAAGAGGGTAAGAGAAAGTGGAAGAGAAAGAAATAGAGCGAAAAAAGCATAGATGAAAAAGTAGAAGGACAGAGAGAGCATGACAGCATGAACCAGCAAGACAGAGAGAAAAGAGGAGAGGAAAAAGAAGTAAGAGGAAATACGGGGATGAGGAAGAGAGAAAAAAAGAGAAAAATAAAGGTGGGTGGAGGGGAGGAGTGGGAGAGAGAGAGAGAATTAAAGATAAATATGAAATGAGAGAAAGAGGGTGGGAGAAAGTGAGGGAGAGAAAGAAAATGAAAAGAAAGGATGAAACAAAGTAACAGAGGAAAGTGAGTGAGAGGATGAGAGCAAAAATGAGAGATTGAGAGCGATGATTATTTTTCCAAACCCCTGTTTGATGATGGCAAACCAAGGCTGCGTGCAGAAAAGAGGCCAAGCAGGCAGAGCTGGACTGCAGAGCAGGTGTCCAGGGGAGCGTGTGAACCAGGGCTTGTGGAGGTCAGAGAGAGGGAGAGAAGATGAAATGGAGGGACAGAAAGAAGCACAGTTTGGGAGCGAGGGAGAACTGCAGAAAAAAAAAATGGCTGTAGGCAACGGCTGCATGATTTAATAAGTTTTGTGCTGGTAAAAGGCGTAGAAAAGCTTTCTTTGGTTCTGGAGGGGACGAAGGCAGTGCTGGCATTCCTGCACCCTTTATTCCGCCTCCAGGAGAGACGGGGGTCGAGATGTATGGAACTAATTAAGTGATCAATACTGGGAATTGTCAGGAATTGATTTGTTGGGGAAAGATAGAGAAGACTGCCCAGTCACTTCTGAAGTTATGAGGAAGTCCAATGATCTCATAGTAGAAATGATGCCATGCCTTTCTGAGGTTACTCTCAAGTCTGTGTGATCCTTGCCTACTTCATTCTTCACTATTCCATTTCGACAAAATGTCATAAGCCATTTGGTAGTGTGACAAAAATATGGGTTTGGTGTATGTTCGACTGTACTCACAGGGATCTGACTGGCCAGGCAGGGTCACATGGTGCTCCTTCACTCCATCAAACAGCAGTTCGGCTCCTCCTCTGACAAGAAGGAAACATTAGAAGAAATATTATGAGTGAAGAAACTGTTTCTATAAATCAGATTAACGTTAATGGGGTTGGAACACTAATGAGTTCTCCCTCACAAACAAGAAAATTCAGCATTCTTCATCTGTATTAAACTTCTAAGAAACCATTTGGTTACAAAATGTATCAAACCTTCAAAGAGAATTCAATTCAATTCAATTCAATTCAAAGAAGACATTCATTTTATTCCCTAACCTTGTATTAAAGTGTCCCTACGATGCTAAATACATCTGTTGTGATGTATAAAGAGTAGGTAATGAGTTATGGAACTTTAGATAAAGAGAAAGTTGCAAATGAAAGCATCGCTGGTTCCCCTGCAGAGCACAGTTATTGAGATTCATAGGAAGAAGTGATCATCCCACAAAAGAATGGGTTCCCCTTGTCCCCTGGTCCATTCAGGCATTAGGAAGACTAGCTCTGGCTGTTGTTACGCAACAGGAAGCTCCATCTGCTCCGAGAAGAGACCCTGAAGATGCCTTCACCAAACCCCCTCCTGGAACTACCTTCCCGCAGAGATGAACAACCAGAGCTGCAGCCAACAATTATGCATATGATCTACTAACTAATCCCCCTCTTCTTCAGTTAACCAAGTTAATCAAGCCATTATGTCATCTTTGGTTCCATGTGCTGTTTCAACCTATCAAATTTCTGTCTAGGTGAAAAGGCATCTATTTGGTGCTAAACAGAAGACGTGCTGTCTCTATGTATAGAGAATTTCTATATCTCTACACCTCTTTTGTTATACCTTAATTTCATTTTTATTTTATTTTTCTTAGTTTTACTAGTATCTTTATTATCTCCCACTCCATGCTGTGCAATCTGTGCAAATGTGCAATATAAAAATGTCAATCTTGTCAGCTACTTCTGCATTCATACATGTATATATAATGTCTACATCTTATACTTAGTTTATTTTTTTATCTTTTTATTGTTAGTTTATTTTTCTTATTTATTTATTTTATCCTCTCCTACTGTACACTTATTTTTGCTGCTCTTAATTATGTACTGTCCACTTTCTGCTGTACCTAAGAAATTCCCCACTTGTGGGAATTTAAAAAACACCAGGCTGGAGGCCTATATCAAATTCTAGAGTCTTGTAAACTTTTCATATGACAAATCATACAAAGCACTTTGGGATAAACACCACAAATTTCATAATAGTATTCTTAATTGAAATGATGAAAATCCAAATTAGGCCTTTATTTATCCCAGAGGAATTCCCTCTGCCATAAGTAGTTTTCTGAGTCTGAGATATGCTCTTCAAAAGTTCATAATCAGTATTTTGTATTTGATTGTTTTTGTAAGTCCACTTCTGACATGTGTGGTTTTACTCAGTAAAATGTCCACCATTTCTTTATCCCTTAAAATTAAACAGTTTTTTTATTATTGTGCATTTATCCCTAATATATGTAAATGTTCTATTCTGATTGACTGCCCTGTGTTATCCTTTATTGAAACATTAGTATAACCTGTAACATGCGTTGGATGGGGTTGAGCTGCTAGAGAACTACGTATGGAAACACCTTGTTGTTCAAAACTTAGGGGAGTTAGTAAGTGTAACTTTTGATTACTTTCAGATAACAATAATGACACTTATCAGCCAAACAGTTTAATAGAAAAGGTGAGGAAATTTGGATTTTATGACATGGGCAAGGCTATTTTCTTAATTAAACCATAATCATTTTATCATTTTGCATTACTGCTACTGAGCACTGATTGAGGGTCTGGGGGCCTGACTACTGCACTGGCTGAGTGTATGTAACTAATTTATTCCCATTTCTATTCAAATGCTCCAAAAGAACCTGGAATCCAAATATTTCACACATTAGAATTACATTAGTCCTGCTACATTTCTTCATAATCAGTATGGGCAATTTGATAAATGTTCAATTATATTGAAGCCTAAACCACACCTGTGATTTGGCACAGCTGAACAGTGGAAGGTTGTGAACCACTGACCATGTAGCTGCATCAGAATTTTATTATTTTATTTTTTTAAGTGGAGAAAAAACAATGAAATTCCTTCTACAACTTCTACATGATGTTCAAGAACAAAGCCTCAATCAGGAACCAGTGGTCCTACACATGGTAGCTTGAAGGAGGACAAATCCACAATCTTGTTACTGAGGTGGAGTGGAGGGTAGCAAAGGAGAAACAGACAGACATTTTAAAAACATGTATTCACAGTTATTTACATAGTCAATAAACTCCCATATGATGTAAAATGGATCCAGTTTAAGGTGGATAAATGTTTTGGAAAGCGAGATGGTGCTGAAGTTAGTGAAAAAGCACGTCAGCGAGAGAGAGAGTAGAAGAGAAATGGAGCGAACGAGAGACTCATGTAGCAGGTGCAGGCTCCATAAAGAGCGCTCACATCTCTTGGAGAATGCACAGTTGTCCTCCAGATCCTCAGGGTTGGCCGGTCGCCCGTGTTCGAGCGACCCAGAGAGATGCTGCCACATCAAGCCTGCACGCCAGGGTCAGTAAGGCCACCCTCAAACACCATTTCTCTTTTCTCTATCGAGAATGACAGAGGATTCTGTGATGACTTAAATGCTGGAAGGTCTTTTATATGGTGCCAAATGTTAACATTTTACTTCATGCTTGACCTCAATCTATGGCTTGTTCTGAGGGTAACAAGTAGTGACTAGTCTCTCTGGCCGGCACTGTCCAAATGAATGTGAAATGTTGTGCATCGCATGAAGACAAATGGTGGGATGAGGAAATTGTTGTTTTCCTAAGAACAGTTTTTGATGTAAAGACTATCCATTGTCTAAACATCTGACCGGAAATGTCCATCAGCATGTCCTTCAAATGAAATTAGACCCATCACAGGAATAAACATGAAACACGAAAGTCCCCATGACATGCGTTTATCAACCTTCTAAATTTACTTTACTTTAAATGGCTCAGCACCTAAGAGCTTTTATGCTTTCAACCTACAATATGACCAAAAGTATGTGGACACACCTAATTAATGAGTTCAGGCAGCTTCACACTAAACTAAGGTGTGCAACACCAAGGGCAGGCTTTGAGAAATAAAGCAAACCACCACAGGACTGTCTTTGGTGAAAAATCCCCCTTCACTGTTTGGCAGGCTGACAAAACCGATGAGGTAAGTTTATCTTTAATTATGTAACACACTTAAAATGAGCCAATTCTCTCAATTAAGCACTTTAGCTAAACTTTACTGTGTACTGTAAACACATTTGGCTTGTGATGGTAATGAACATTTGTGACAGTTTATTTATATGAGCTGAACGTCAAATTACTGTATAGCAGTCGGATTCACTCTGCCTGACTCAGAAACGCATTTGACTACAGAGTCTAAATACTTTTGGCTAAAATCTGATACAACCAGGTATAATTGGAATCCTAGTTTCTTATACTATTTCATCCATTCAGGCATGTACTTCTTTTCTAGGTTTGGCCTCATATCCAAAACACAAGTTTTTGTATTATTCGTTTTATGCTGATTTTACAGGGGAGAGGGGGCTCCTGCTCAGGGAGGTACTGCTCTCAACCCCAAACCGAGAAACATAAACAGTGAAGCAAACCTAATCTACTCTGATATACACATTGTCTTACAGACAGTATGCTTTTGAGGTGTATTGCAAATGAGGACATTACAATCCATATGTTGAAGCTGCAGCATTAGACCATTTTGGAATACCACAACACCTTGCTAGTTACGGTAAACATTAAAGCTCCATCCATTCAGCTTATAAGATGCGTTTCTGCTTCGCTGAATGGTGCTCAACACAGGGCAGAACATTTCTGTGATATATTATTGAGAAAAATATTTACTAATTTTGTAACAAAAAGATTAATTTAATTCAGCTACATTTCCATATAAAATCTAAGTGTATACATTTTTGTATAATCAAGAGAACACAGAGCAACCGTATATTGGCGGCTGCCCTGTTCGATGTCTCTGGCAGATGCAGTCCAACATTTCTGCATCAGAACCCGCGAGGAGCTGTCTGGAGTTTTTTAAGAGTGCTCTTGTGTTTTTCTTACAGCCCTGTATTTTCATTATTGTAAATGAAATTAAATACTGTATTTACTCTTCTTACACCAAAGAAAACGAAAGCACACAAAAAAACAAGCTACATGAATTACAGTACAGTCTGTATAGGGGCAACATCGATATTTATTCTAGCACGGCAATAGACAGCAGTTTAAACTGTACAGTACGTTTAAGTATTTACCTTTGCATTTTTTAAGGGTAATGTTTTAAACTGAGTTTAAAATGATATTGTAGTGTTTTGGGAGCATAGTTGGGGGCATGTTTGCACTAAAAAAAACAGGCATTATTTTCCTTTTTTACCAGATCACACATTCGCGGTTTTTTACCATACGCTGGTGCTCTTGGAACGTTACCTCAGCGAAAACACCCGGGTATGAAGTTATGACGAATGCAGAGTGCATTGTGATGCAATGTTATGGGGTTTCCCCACAATACCACCCTCTCAAATGTATGTGTGTGTACACACACACTTATGCAGCTCGGAGTGTGCAGTGTGCACCGGCAAAAAAAAAACTGAACACGCTCAGACAGTCAA
>JBBMFX010000033.1:1233323-1245430 GCA_037832545.1 Rhabdalestes septentrionalis | reverse complement strand
CTTCACACACACCATCACACATCTACACACCTTCACACACACCATCACACATCTACACACCTTCACACACACCATCACACATCTACACACCTTCACTCATCATTTTGTACATCTCAAGGGGGCTGTGGGTTTTTAAAAAGTATTCAAAGGTGATAAATCGAAACTGCCAAATGTAAGGCCATTACACCTGTTACATTTGGTTTTAGAGGTTTAATGTTTTTTTATATGCATTATTGTTTCTATTCACAAAGTGAAATAAATGTGCAATATATCTTCAACATCAGTGGGTCTGTAAATATGTTCTGTTGTATATTGTGATATACTGTGTGTCAAAATCTGTGTAAACGTCAGAAAGGTTGCTGGTTAACACATGATGATGCAACTCTGTGATGTGATGTTTTGGGGTTTTTTTTCTTTATTCTGAAGGTAGTAAAAAAGGTATTAAAAGGTAGAAAAATTTACTTAAGAATTGCTGTATGTACCCTGCATCTGCACACCTTCAAATACACCATCATATATCTACACAGGTGGAAGCAAGTGGAAGCAAAGCGTTCAACCATCACTGTTTATGAAACATGCTAAGCATTTATATGCATGCAGGTTTTACTTTTGGTCCTGCAAGTTGGTCTGACAAGTGTTTTTTTGGCAGAGGTGAGCACTTTAAAAGAAAGTGAAGAGGTGACCAGAGGTGAGCACTTTAAAAGAAAGTGAAGAAAGGTGAACCATTCAGAAAAGTTCTGAGTGAAAGGCACAATGGTTGCAGTGTTGTTATGGCTATGGGCACATGTTGTGGAAGGTAATTCTCACGTCACCTTTACAGAAACAGCTTAGCTTGAACAGAGTCCTGACATCCCCAAACTGGAAACAAAATTATAAAAACAGCTCATTTTTAAACTCTTGCACCGGAACTTTTAAAAACTACTGATTGGAGGTATAACATCTAAATGACTGTGACAACTGAAGAACACGCATGTTCCCACAGGAATACTTGTGACAAGGTGAAACCGCCCTCCATCACCCCACAACCACCAGCACTTTATTCAGCAGAGATAATTAAACAACCCCCCAGTCTTAAACCCTGCATTGATTTATTTAATTTCCAGCTCAAAAAACACACTCGAACACCCATAACATCTTCAGCATTTCGACAGAAATCTGCAGGTATAATTTCCATCTGCTTCTTGAAAGTATGAAAATGAGAGGTCTTATATATGTAGGATTAAGGTAAAGGTTAGCATTATTTTTGGCTGGTGGACTACTGTCTGTCTCACACACACACATACACATTCATGATGGTATTTTTCCTTTTGTGGGGACATTCAATTTATTAAAACAAACCATTACCGTAATCTCACGAGCCTTAACTTCCATAAGTGGACTCAAATCTCTCCCAGTAGAATTTAGGATCCAGTATGAAATCCTCAATCTCCTTGCATGGTCAGGCTCCTCAGTACATTGTGGATTTCCTTCAGCTTTACACCTCTAGTTGTGCCCTGAGATCCACCTGACAAGTCCTTCTTTCTGAAGACGTGTGGGGGTCATGTATTTCAACATGTTGCTGGACCAACATGACCGATAAGACTGGTGCAATCAGTAAACTGACCAACTTACTTTCTTAATAACTGCAACTGTTCTGATTCCTCTGACCCAAATTTGTTGTGAAAACAGTACACTTTTCATGAGGACCATCTAAATGTCCTTACTTCTACAGATATATCTGAATTCTTATCACTATGAGGTGCTTCTGGACCATGAGGTCATGGGTTCAAATCCAAATCCTACCTTCAGCATACCACCACTGGCTTCCTGAGCAAAACTCTTAACCACAAGTTGCTCCAGGGAGACTGCCCCCTGTAGTTAGGGAATGGAAGTAGCTCTGGATGAAATGATCTGCTACAATGCTGTAAATGTAAAGATGATCGCTGTGCAGACAATGATCCACCAACCTACTGATGATCCACAGGTATACAGGAACCCTGCTGTATCTAAACTCCACTGTACTGTTTCTTACAGGGTTATATATAAATCTGTTGGCACCATGAAAAATTTATCATCAAACAGGCAGTAATGCTTGTTCTTCATCCCAGCTGTAAGTTTGTATCCCTATAGATGTTTATTGTGTGGACAGGTGCCTCTTTCCAAGTTGTGATGTCAACAGTTTGACCAATCAGAAAGCAGTGATGCAGCCAGCCTGGCTACAGGCCACTTTTAGCCCTGCCGTCGAGCAGCTGGGATGCGGGTCACTTTACTTGTAATGGAAAACATTTTGTTCCCCATATGGCACAGTTCCTTGTGCCAGTGGAAAAGCACCACAATACCTGCTCACTGGTGCTCATGTGAGGGTCCTGATCATAAGGGGGCTAACAAAAGTGACAGAGAAACAGACTGACATTCATTACAGTCTATAATTGCAGAGTTGCAAATTGCACCTGGAATGAATGGATGATGATGGTAGATATAAGGTTTGTGCACCTAATAAAGTAGCCAGTGTCTGCCCTTCATCAAAGAACCATCATCTGAAATGTTCCTCCGGGAAGTGAAAGTGTCTCTTTCATGGTACTTCTCCACGAAACCCTTTTTGGCGCTTTTATTTTAGCTGGGGTGAGTGCAGAGGCCCGATAAGATCTGAGTTTGTTTCATAATAAGTGCGAGCAGTCAGCCTGCAGATAGAGGCTCTTTTGTGGGCCTCTGCTGTAATCGTGTTTTGATGGTCGATCCTCACGCTAATGTGGAATCTCCATCTCTATGGAAATGTGCTTGGACAGGCATTTTGTCTAATCATCAGCACACACTGACTAACTGTGTTTCTGAACAATGCTGGAAAACTCATTCTTTCTCTCTTTTTTTTCTGGTGTCTCCGCTTTGCCAGGCCTAAGCGTTTGTCTTGAGATCCCCGAGCGATTGAGTGGGATGGAGTCTCACACAAAAGAACACCCAAGCATGAATTCAGATCGTACTGTGCCTCTTAGAAACTCTCTCGCTACTCCTAATCTTATGAATAAGGGCTCCATCAGGCTTCTTGGCCTGGATGTACAAGTTTTAGGAAATTAATTAGTATCCTATAGGGCAGCGTTTCTCAAACTTTCATCTACTGATGGCTTTGGGGCTGCAGGGCCCTGTATAAACATCACCCTCATCCCCCCCACGCATATCCACATAAATAGATAGATGGACAGATAGATATTACTATAGACAGATAGTATGACTATTATTATTTTTGTTTTTATTATTGTTTGTATTATTATTACAACACTACAATTACTGTTATTTTTACTATTAGTACTGGTTTTATTAGGGCTTATACCTATATAAGAACAATATTAAACTGGACCTAACAAGATTGCTTTAGCCAAATTTGAGATTATTTCCAAGCAAACATATTATTGCCTTGTAAATATGAAGATATGTAGTCATTTGACTGGAGTTATTATTATTATTATCGTTACTAATTATTTTATAAAATTTTTTACACATGCCTATATTTTTGGTTTATGCTTTTTTTATTACAATTTTAAAACTGCCAAATGGTACTAAACAAGCAGATTGGCTTTAAATCTAAATTAAATCACAGGTGTAGTCACCCTCAGGGATTATTTGGCAACCAAAAATTTTAATCAACATTTTAATGTGATGGGTGTGCCTGCTTTCTCCTTGCTAACTGGTCGAAACGAGGAAGACACGCTGACAGAGACGCTAGAAGCCAGTGTTCCGAGTTTTTCTGTTTCTGTCCCTTGTTTTCGTGACTGCCAATTAGAGCTGATGTCAGAGCCCAAAAATGAACCCGACCGGGCCGGGTTCAGGTTCAAGGAGAGAATCTAAGCTCTACTGCCAGTTCAGAAATGAGAGAGAGAGAGAGAGATACGTGGAGAGGAAGGACACCATTTGGGGGACGCCTCAGAGAGAAAGAATCCAGACTCGCTTGCTATGAACACACCATGAATTATTGATAGCTCTATTAATGTGTGTGTGTTCGTGAAAAGTTTGGAGCAAAAGAGACAAAGAGCGGGACGCTGAACATTCAAGGGGGCGGGTTACGCAGTGACTGTAGCCCTGAGATCAGAGCTGGATGTGACTGAATTTTTATTGGTGTAGAACCAAGACTCTGCGGACCGGCAGAAACGCTCCCACAAGGACTTTAACACTCACATTTCAGTCATAACAATGTTTCTTTAAAGGTATAGCCCATTATCGAATTCACCCAGTTATCCCAAATATACTCCAACAAATGTCTGGTTTGTTACATTTGTTTGTTACTTATAGGCATGTTAGATTAGCTATGAGGCTAAATGAAGCTAAAATGTTTAGGTTGATGTTAAGATATGATGCTAAAATGTTTTTAGGGAAGTAATAGTGGCTGTTCTGTGGTTTTTCTCTAAAGAACCCTTTTTGGCATACTTTATATTAAAGAGTTCAGCAAGTCAGTGGCTTTAATCTCTCAACCTTTACAGAAACATGGAAAGAATCTTCGGTCAAATACAGTGGTCCTGGTCCACTTTTTCTGTATTCTGCTTGATAACCCTGACTGTTGGTTCAGGTATGTCCTCATTTTCCCTGGCCCTCTTTTTCTTTCTAGTATAATTTTCTTTATTTATGGTGTAAACATCTACTGATGGTTGTTACATAAATATGCAGTTGTGTTCATTGCATGGGCTAATGCATGTCCTCCTCCGATGGTGAACAGATGTGACCCTGGCGATGAGAGTGACCTCCGGTGGGCCCCAGACCTTACAGCTGGCCCAAGGGGAAAGGGCGACAGTGGAATGCATCTACACTCCAGACAATGAGGACATAGGAGAACTGGACATTGAGTGGTCACTGGTAAACCCAGACACCACAAAGAAAGATCAGCTGGTGAGTACAGCTAACAAGTTCACTTTTAAAAATGAAAGATATTTTTTGGAGGGATGCCATAGAATAACCACTTTTGGATCCTTTAAAGAACATGAAATCACTCCTTTGAAAGGGGAACCTTCTGTGGAATCATTCCAAATAACACATTTTTGGAACCGTAGGGTTTTGGGTTTGGGCACCTTTAAGCCAGGCGCCCTTGTGATAACTAAAAATATGCAAATGAGGCTTTCAAGTGGTGTATCCATCTTCGTGAAAGCTCAATCAATGGAAGAGCTCAAATCCCTGCCGTCTGGCCAGGACTCTAAGAGGGCATAATTAGCCTTGCACTCTCTGGCTGGGTGGAATGACTTTCCCTCTCCTTCCAGTCAGTGTTGGCATCTGTTAGTTGGCATAACGAAATTGGCAGTTAGTGTTGTCCTCCATGCTGTCCAATGATGTTGCTTTAACAGCAGTTCAAAAAAGTGTCTCTGAGGAAGCACATGCCAGTCCTCCCCCTCCCAGCCTGGGTTATGAACACAGTCAAAAGTGCTTGAGTGGTTTTATGCTAGTTGCAGGCGCATTCACCCAAAAGCCGTTTAAGGATCCCTGTCATGGAAATCCAATTGTGTTAAGCTGCAAACAAAAGCCTGTTAAAAATGTAATCAGAATCAGAAACCTTTATTGATCCAAGAGGAAACTGCTTATGCCACGACTGCACAGTCACACATTGACAAGAACAACATTCAGAATAAAATGCTCCAGAAAATACAGTGAAAATGCTTAGCAATAAATACACTACGCTATGTTCACACAAAGCTGGATCCACAATGCTGTGGACAGTATGAGAGGTCGATGTAAATACTATAGGTAAATAAAATGTTTTGACATGAGTGTTTTTGTAGTAACATAAATAACAATTTAACATGTGTCCACTTATTCAGCCTACACCACTTTAGCTCTGCCCACTCATATGGAATGTTTATGCATGGACAACTGTTCCGATTGTTAGAGAGGTTGAGAAATTGCCATGTAAAAGTGAAAGTTTTAGCTCATTTAGATGCACAGACCCACATAAGCATCATAAGTGGATACTAAACTAATCTAATGTAGGCCAGGGGCATCTTGAGAAAATCTTAGGGTTGCACAGACATTCAGAAATGAATCTTGCTAGGCTCATCTGCTGGTATCTTACTATGTGGAGAAAATTTTAAATATAAATGTGTTTGTTTTGTCCATCAGATCATTTCCTACTCAGGTGGAAGTAGATACTTCCATGGCACGCCAGCATTAACAGAAGGAGTGAACTTCACAGCCACTGACCCCTCTCAGGGTGATGCTTCTCTCTCAATCGACGCAGTGAACGAGGCCCATGCAGGAACATACCAGTGCAAAGTGAAGAAATCTCCCGGAGTGGACATGCACAAGGTCTCACTGGTGGTTTTAGGTAATGTACATTTCCTCAGTAGGCAGAGAATCTAATAATAATTTATTTGAACAATTTAATACCAACTGAAGTAAGCAACAAGAGTGGGCAGGAATTGCCCAATAATGCATTCAATGAAAGACCTGTACTTTTCCTCTCAGGTGTTTTTATTTGTTCTTGACAATGACCCAGCAGAATGAATGAGCTTTCAATGAAACACGCTGAACAGCTTTTTGCATTTGCATATCTCTCTTTATCTCTTTGTTGAGAAGCTGTTAAACAAGTAAAACAGACTTTTCTCTACAAGGAAACACTTTAAAGAATGGAGCCTTCTACCATCTGCTTGGATTAATCTGCTTTATCCATCTGCTTGGATAAAAATGTATACAATTGTGTCTGAAAAGGTTTTCATATCAGTTTTGGTTTTTAATCTTAGGAATACAACCTTATTGTTCATATTTATGATTGCAAACACTATACTGTATCTGGACTGTAAAGACTCAGGGTTGAATTGTACATAAAGAATAAACAGCCTGCAATGATTTTTTTCTTCCTCAGCAGTTCTTTTCAGGCATACATTAGCACCTCACCTAACACTCTGTCTTCCTATTTTGACAATTTCCAAAAAACAGCTCAGCCTGCAAAACATATAAACATGCCATTCTTTTACAAAGTCATAAGGAGCCTTTGCTTAATGGTTTCTCTCACTAACATTACATAAGTATACATGTTTTAAACTGGGATTTACATAATAATAACACAAATAAGGAAAAAAAAAACAATGTTTTTTTACTACCCCTCTCAAGGACACAGTAGAGTCTAGAGAGCATTAGTAGAATGCCGTAGATCCATCACATGTGCTTTTTCCATTATTTTGTCTATGCTCTCTGAACGTCCACAGCATTGATTTTGCTTTTTGCTTCGCCACACTCAGCATTTTCCTTATTTCGTTTGTGTAATTCAATCTCCCTCTGTATTACTTTTCTTAGGCCACCAGCCACCTTGCGTTCACTCCCAACCCAATAGTGCCTCCAATCTTTTGCTCTGCGTGTGATTTCCTTTACCCTTGCTGAGTCTGTCCTCCGGTTCTTCGAGCAAAACTCTTGGAGGGAGCCGACAGTCTTTTTTTTTTTTTTTTGGCTTAACAACTTTGAAAGTTTGCTGTTCATCTGTTGTAGATTGAAGTGTTGTTACTGAATGTGGTTTTGAAGGTCTGTCACTCTTCACTTTACATCAGAGAGGCCAGGGGTGCCCAGGTGCTGGGTGGAGGGTGAGGAGGCCGTCGGTCAGTCGGTGTCCCTTCACTGTAAGTCTGACCAGGGGTCCGGGCCGCTCCAGTATCAGTGGAGGAGAGAGAGCGGCGGCCCCATTCCTCCCTCCGTCATGCAGAGTGAGTGCGACCTCTAGTGCTGATGGAATATTGCACCAATTCATCATCAGTGCGGCTGGCCAATGTTGCATGGACTTTTAACTCTTTAATACTCCAAAGACCATCAGTAGGTACTAGAACCTACAGTCATAGCAAATGACTTTTGTTTTCAGTAATATTAGGTCTTTTCTGTTAAGATTTGTGTATAAAACCATTCGATTATGATGCTCTACAACTTCATAGGTATCAACTAATTAGTATCTGCAAAAAAAAAGGCCATCAAATGAGACCAGAATCATAAGCAAATATGTAGACAGGCCTGAAACCGCTGTGGAAGCTTTAGAACATAGTACATTCAGTTACAGTAAAATGAATATAACCAAATTCGAGTACCTCTAATTTGTAACCTGGTAATTACATCCCAGACATCATTAAATCAATGTTAGTAGACACAGTATATATCTATCATATGTTTTTACTTATTGCTTCCAAAAACCCTAATGAACCTTTAATGAAACAACTTCAAATCCCTCCTATCATGGATGATGTTAGTTTCGTACCTACAAATTAAAAGTACGTGAATAATATATTATAGAATAACATATACATAGTTGGTATATAAATATTTGGTATATTATAGAGTCAAGTACAGTAATGTGCAAAATTCTTATAGAAAAATATACTTTAAAAAACTCTATATGAAGTGGAAGCTTCTATATAAGTAGGCTTGCAAGAGTCTCTAACTAGTATAAAATTTCACTTTAAATGGTTTCAAAGTTTATGCCATTGTGTCGACATTTGACTCAAAGCCTTGAAAAAGCCGCTTGTTAAAGCAAAGGTCTGAGAATTTAATCTAAAGGCCAAAAACAACCTGGGTTACTTTTAAACAAGCAATCTCTGGAGTTAACCTTCAGAAAGCAGAGCAGTGATTTTGTTAATGTGTTTTTTTCATTCAATTATCCTGTTTCATTTAAACTGGAAACTGTTGACCATAAAGAGTGGGGGGTTTTACATACTTCTCTTTGGGGTGAGGTTTGGGAAAATATTGCAGCCTTGGACATTTAAGGTAATTTCTTTTTTGCATCTGAATAGACGTTGAATAGTATTAGAGTCTTCACAATGTGAAGCTTATATACATTAAAGCCTTTTTATATTATTAGAGTATGAAGTGTTTTTAAGTATTACTTACATAACAGTGTTATAGTATTCATAAGATTGTTGTCTTAATAGTATTACAGTATTACAGTATTCATTTATATTCTATAAATATAGCATGTGAGCCAGCACCAACACTGTATACTTTTACTCAAAACACCTGACCCAACTCATGCAAAGGTTTATAAATACTTGATGTTTGGGAGAATAGCTTACAGTGTGAGTCAGGGGGGAGGGCTCTGCGAGGACTATTGTCTTTAATGGAATAAAGGCTGTGTGAATGATACTTTAAATTGGATCATAATAGGCTTTTGGCAAGTTCCCTGCAAGCATCGTTTATATATTTGCTGTAACTCTTTTATTAATATCCATGTTAGGCATGGAAGACAAGCTGCCAGAAATATTGTCAAATTAGCTGAAAAACAAGGACCAAGGGTGTCAGTGGTAGGCAGATAAGTTATTCAAAATTATTTTCACTACAAATGATGCTGTGAAAGACTTTAGACTTTTGGAACATTCAGAACGTTCAGTAAAATCTAGGCATAAATAGCATGCTGTAAACAGAAGGTCAAGGGTCAAGTATCTGTTTTTATTTTTATCTTGCGATTCTCTGTTGTTAGACTCCGTTGTTGGGGAACTGGTCATCAGCAACCACTCTGTAGAGCTGGCTGGTATCTACTCGTGTGAAGTAGCCAATGCTGTTGGAAAACAGCGCTGTCGACTCAATCTGCAAGCCATAAAACGTAAGTTGATATATTGTGATGATACTGATGTCCTATAATATCATAACACATAAATATTATCACAATATAGAGAAACAGACACTATATCGCCCAGCCCTGGTGTTAGTAGACAGGGTCTGATGAAGCTGAGAGTATGATTTCAAATGTTATTTTATAGATATATATATGTATATTAGGGGTGTGCAAAGCAGCCGGTATTTGTATTTTTATTTGTTGAGGGGGGGAGAAATACAGTATTTGTATTTGTTTTCAATTAAAATTCCAAATAGGTGTAAAATTCCAGCTGTCTAAAATAACGAGCAAACAGAGCTGCGTGAACAGAGTAAACATGAGAGCACCCGACTGCAGACGTCAATAATGCAGCACAGTGGAATAATCTCTCGATCAATCTCCACTTCCCGAAAGTTATAATCTGTCTCCAGAATCCAGTTAAGGTACAAAAATCTATTCAACAAAAATAGTGATGCAGTTAAGTCTTTTTTTGCTGATCTGAGTCATTCCTGTTGCTGCGTGCAGCAGCCTGTGTCTGTTAATATATATATTAATATATATTAATGATAATGTAATTAATGGTGATGATGTTGTTGATGATGATTATCATGATTAATGTTACCAAAATGTACCATAACATTAAACAACCTCAGTGTGTTTTTTCCTTGTTGTGCTGCTATTAACTGCTAATCTATGTGCTGATCTCTGTTATGCCATGACTACTATCGAAGTGTGTCTGTGTGTGTGTTTGTGTGTGTGTGTATGTGTGCTTTCTATGTGTATATGTGTGTTTGTGTGTGAGTATAGCTCCAAACAGGGCAGGGGTAATCACTGGGACTGTGTGTGGATGCTTGCTTCTGATCGTGATCATCGCTATGATTATATGGCTCTTGGTGTTTAGATGGGAACGAAAGCGGCACGAGAAAGAGATCTCCAATGACATCAGGTACTGACCGCACTGCGCAGAGGGGACACACTCTACCATCTGCTGGCCTGCACAGCAAGGCAAAGGCCACAGCTAATGTTCCTGATCCTTGTTTGGATCCTGCGTAGGCACTGTTCATTTTTACCTGCAGTTCTTCTTTAGCTTTGATCCCAAACTCCACGGCTCATCACTTCTGTCTGCTTCAACTAGTGCTATGACTACTGCTGTTAAATATAACACTTTATACTTCTAAGTGCAAGTAAGTCCACATCCTCCACAGAGAGCACATTTCTGCTCATTGTAATGATGAATCTAAAAACAGGGAAAAAATAGCACAAAATGTGGCTTGTGCAACAGTCATGAAATATGTTGTGAACCGGTTTGATGTTAAACGGTGCAAGTGAACAGAAAGTGTGCTCTAAAATTGGCAGAAAAATGTCAGATTTAAATGAGGCTGTCAACGGATCCTTAACAAATCTATCCTTAGACAACAGCCTGTAAAAAAGTTACCATTACACCAAACCTGTATCATGTAGAGGAGCATACACTATTGTTTTTATTGGTACATAGAATAGAATGCACCATTAAATGATAAACTGTTGTAAAAGACTGCTACAGAAAAAATTGGACCTAAAGCTCAAACATGAGCCCATACTTAAACCATTCCTAATCCAAACTCTTTGGACAATCGGTTTTAGTGGATGGGGTAAGAAATTGAACATCTGTAGATAGTCTATAGGGAGTGGTCCAAATACAGTGGGACATTCTCCATCTTCTTGCTCACTTAACAGATGCTCTGTTCAGACTGTACTTGAGTGAATAAGTAACTAAGCATTTCTGTGTGTGACACCTCTTTCAGGGAGGACGTTCCAGCACCCAAGAGCCGCTCAACCAGCCGAGCCACTAGCTTCCACTCGGGGGTGGCCTACAAGCAGATGGGCCAAACTGACAAACTCCAGCCGTCTCCCACCAGCACCAGCTACACCGCCGAGAAATACGACAGCAGATTCGGCCACATTGTTTGAGACACTGGGCCGTGTGAGGTTCATTTCATTATAATGATATATTACTGTGGTCCTGTATGTCCTTTATGGTGTGAAGTTTCAATAGTTCTTAATGATGTTTAAAGTTTTGCAACTTAGAAAGTTACGTTTTAAAAGTGCATTCTGGGTGCAGTTTCCCTGAGGACTAAAGAAATATAGATAACAGATAATAATCACCAGTTTTCCTTTGTTATTCGGCACTAATTGCGAACGCCGAGATAAGGACATTACTCTGGCTTTCCTGGTGTGACATCGCTTAGTCAATTATCTGGTGATAAGATTCTAATCAGCAAAGACTTTTAAAACTCGATTACCATGCCTGCCTGAACCAATATTGTGAATAAGACACAAGCAGAATGTGAGTTTTCCAGTTTTTTCCAGTTGTGGGACCGTATGTGTTCAGTAGCCACAGTGCTTATGAATCAAACCTGAGGTCTGAGGACATTTCTCTCCAAACATCTATTAAAAATGAGGCCTATTGGAGAACTATACTGTATGTTTTAGTGTAGTGTAAACTTCTATAATTTTTATATTTTGTATACAAATGTTCCTAAACACACACACACACACACACAGTGAAAGAAGGAGTGAATGCTTTCAGAGGTGGAAGTAATTTATGTGAATTCAT
>JBBMFX010000033.1:1211155-1226245 GCA_037832545.1 Rhabdalestes septentrionalis | reverse complement strand
AAGCTCCCACTTCCTGTTTATATAGTGACGCGTAATTCCCCTTGACCTTGACACGTCACGTGGTTGTGTATGTGTCATTTGCGTTTCATCTGTGTTTTTTCGGCATGCCCTTGACAGCATGTTTTTGCTTTTTAAAGTGGAAGAAAGACCCCCATGTGTGCACATGTGGACCAGACATTAAAGTCTCCGGTGAGACTGGGAGCTCAGAGCCTCAAACCTTTGAATTGGGTGAATTCTATCAGTGGATGAGTAGGAAACCTGTTCCTTCACAAATTTTCATTTTTCAGAAAGCAACATATGCTCATTCCAGCCTAAAATAGCTTATGAAATGTATTATAAAATGGGCCATAAGTGTACATCCAGGATAGAGAGCAGCAGACATTTTTAAACTTGGTGAAGACTACCATACTTTTGACATCCTGCATTTCCTTCATTGCCTCATATTGGAGATTTATTGTGTTTGCAGTAGTGTGAAGTGAAGCAAAGTCCAACTGGTTAGAACTCGTTGTACGAGGGAGATGTTCTGATAATTCCTCTGACAAGGAGGAGGAGAATCGATACAGTCGCTGCTGTGTGGCGAAATCCTCTCAGCATGAGGGTCAGAATGTGCTGGAGAGATGCTGGTCTGTAGAATAGGAGCAGGACCCTGGAACTGGATTGATCCTGACTACTTTGGATTTGAGTGAACCGTAGCCCGAAATAAGTCTGCTCTTAAAAACGCACTGCAGTACCCTTTTCAAAGTTCAGCGAGCTGGAGTTTAACAGGAGACTGTACATTCTGTGCATCCAATTTAGTTCCCATGTGAACACATGCATATTGCAGAACCCACGAAAAAACAACATACACATCTGGATGTTTGACCACAGTTTCAAGACAGTGCTTTAATTGGCATGGGGCCTATACATTATGTATAGAATCTTTTAACTTTGCAGAAGTGTTCTACACAGTCAAACATGTCATTGACAAACAGGCCATTGCTTAAATGTAGGCAAATTATACCTCCCTCTTTTTTCAAAGAACACCTGAATCTGACTATTTACTCTGCAGTACATACCAACCCTATATGAAAACAATGAAGCCAACACATCCTACATTAAACCTAAAGCAGTTTATCCCTTTGACTTCACACTGAAGTTATAACGGGTGTTTCCTTCCAGGCTGAGCCAAAACATGTCATTCACTATTATTTTTATTAAACCAGCCTGTTTAACTTTCAGGTTTAAAGAGAAAATGGTCACCTGATCATTGTGACTGTTTTTGCCACGTGTACCCACACCAATGTCACAAGTAGACATTGTGTTGTAATAAATAAACACATAGTTTATATGTATACAAGCCTATGAGAAACTTTAAATAGGCTGACTATAACAGTGAATATTGGATATCAGTATAATTCAAAATTCTCTTACAGCAACATTTCTTTAAAGAACCATCAATTGAAAAGATATATGTGAGGAATTCAAGGTGGTTAATCTATGGCATCTGGACTATATGGACTTACTTTCAGTGAGGGACAGTCTTAATGCTTCAGAACACCAAGACATTTTGAACAATGCCATGTACCCCTGTGGACAAAGAAAGCTCCATAAATACGCGGTTGGATGAGTTCAGTCCATCCAACACATTTGGATGAACTGGAACGGAGATGGTGAGCCAGGATTTCTCATCCAAAATCAGTGCTTGACCATAAATGCAGAAACAGAATGGATGGGGCATAAATTCCCATGGAAACTTGTGGAAAGCCTTCCAAAAGCTGTTGTGGCTGCAAAGCGGGACCAAATCCATATTAAAATCTATGTATTTGAATACAATGTTTTCATTAGTCCCTGTAAGTATAATGGTCAGTCATTCCAATACTTTGGTCCATCCTGACCAAGTTGACCGCCACCCACCCTTCTCCTTCCCTTAGAAACATACCTCATTTAGCTGCATGATGCATTGAGAGTGACATGAGGACATAAAAGTTAATGTCTGATCATATTCAAAAGGATGGATAATAATTGGAACAGCCATAGCAGTGTTGAGGAGATCAATAATGTAATAGAAAAGAATAGATCATCATTCAAATGCATTCGATTGAAACAATGCAATGCAGCAGTCTGTGTGAGGGTTAAAAACACTCCCTGGTTCTGAGACACATTATTATCAAAATAGGCAATAAGGAATATATTTACAGCAGTTTAACCATGCATAAAATAATGTATCGCTATTTATCATCATTAGAAGGGTGATCATTTTGACTGCAAGAAATTGAATCAAAATGCACTTAACAATCACATGATCAAGAATATAATATATATACATATATATCAAAATAATTAAAGTTTTTTTTGTGGGAGAGGAGGAATAGACTCTACACTGCGACAGATTTACAGCCACATTAAATATCTGCCTTGTGTTTAGTAAAGCATAAAAATTATTTATTGCTATTTATAATTGTTAGGGCACTCCAAGACACATAAATATGATTAAGAGAGATGTATCAACACATTGCAGTCGTGAGTGGCAGAACAAAGAGAACGTGCAAGGGCGGCGGGGAGACTCGGCCCATACAGAAACAGATCTGTCGTTTTATTAAAACAGGAAAAATAGATATAATTGAAGGACTGAAAGGTCCACCAAAGTGGATCAGGCAATGATCTTGAGGGTGAATTCTCCATCTGACTGAGAGAAACCAAAAGCAAAGGAGAGGGAGGGAGAAGGAGGGGGGGAGAGAGGGAGAGAATGTGACTATGCATACTACAAGCAAATATTAATTGGATCTACTAGCCAGCAGCCACAATAGTATCAATGAATAAAAGACAGTGCTTACACACGTTAATGCGAGGGGTGTATCTGAGACTGCAAAAAGCTCAGCGATGTTGAGAGCAAGTGCACAAATTTTAGCTTTAGGTATTTTGCAACAGCATCCATCCATGGACAATATTTAGTTTTAATGAAACTTTGAACATTTTATGATATTTTAAATGCCTGCATACTAATAACATCCCCAAACCGTTCATTTTAAATGCAAAAAAATGCTAATTTAACTACTGCCATTACAGTTTTTGTTTTGCACACCCTCTAGAGTCTGTCCGCACACACCTGGGAAAACCTGCACACTGTTCTGTGGGAAGTCCTGTTCTTTGGCAGGGCTCTCCACTCCAGTCCTGGTGGACCAGTGTCCAGCATGTTTCAGTGCTTTCACCACACAAAGATTCTGCTAAGCCTCACAATTATGTTGAACCAGGTGTGTTTGAGCAGGGAAATCACTAAGCCGTCCTGGATTCTGTGCTGGATGCTGGGCATCCTGGATTTTTTGGAGCCATACAATATGCCATACAATTAAAACTGTTCTCTGCAGAACAGTATAAAGAAACATTTTTGTAAAGAACCGGTTTAAAGTTTAAAGAATCTCCTTATAATGTTTCTGTATCACTTACCAGTTTCTGCTAGAGCCAGACATGCAAGATCAGAACTGTTTTTAGGAGCGTGCATAGTGAATGGTGATAAACACTACTGCTGGTAGAGAATGTGAAATGAGGCAACTGAACTTGTAAGTAATGGGACAGTGTCAGCTATGGTTTTCTTATTTTCATTTCATTATTATACTTTTAATATTTTTTTAAATCTTTATTTGGCTTCTGTCCTCCTCCGACAGATTTTTAAATACTGGCATAATACCAATGTCAAAACATTTGTTAATAATATCTGGTGCAGTGCATGTGTTTTCAGATTTATGATCTGTTGATCAGTTGACCAGAGTACTGATTGTTAGGAAAATAAAGTTTTGTGGTCAAATTTTGTGGCTCTGTAATATATGGGGAGAGAAAGCGTATGGTCAAGGCGCTCTCAAATTGTGTGTCGGAGAGTGTTTGAAGACAGCGCAACAAACATGGAGCAAGACATACAGCAGTCTTATAAACAGGCAATAAAGTGCTTAAACTCAGGTTGGTTATAAAAAAGATTTGTGTCAATGTTTGTTGTGATTTAATTTAAAATATTCAGTCTGTGAATGCAGCTATGTGTTCATTCATACTTAACCATAAATGGCTTGGTAAGAGGCAATGAGTTAGGACCCCGCTGGTGCTGGAGCAGTAAGATGCATTTAAGAGAATCTAAGAGTGCTGGTTTGAATCCACAGTGTCGGGAAAATCATCTTTAACACAAACTTGTTTTGCCTGGATGTCTCCAGACTGTGGTTTTAGAGCAATCACACTCCCATTTTTTTCATGGGAATGCATCTGTAACTGTGTCTCTATTGTGTTTATTGTAATGATTGCAGGACTGGACCAAAGAGGAGTACAATGGAGGATGTCCTGTCAATGTCATGGTCCCAGGCATGCTAACATACTACCATCCAGGCCTTCGAAAGCCTTGTGGAAGGTAAAGCACCTTTTTACACATTCTCTCAGAACCCTCCAGCATCTCCCAGTTGTAGTTTCCTGTTCTGTATATACTGCACATAAAAGGCTTTTAGACACCAAACCTTTCAGAATAATATAGAACATACAGATCAGTTTTTATTAACCAGTACTGATCAATACTCTTATTGTTATTACTCTCCATAATTGAATGCAAACAAGTAATGAAAAGAGTTATTGCAGTTATCAAAGTAATCCAAAACAAATCTGTAAAACTGAAGACCTACCTGAAGGGCCGAGGGAACACACCCAAAGGCTTTTTTCTTTTCATGTCAACCCTCATCAGGACTCAAATGTTTGTTGAAACTAAATTTGAATCACAATTAGTATTGATCCCAGAAGAAATTTCTAATGATAGTACAGACACAAGAACAATAAAACAACAGTCTAAATAAACCAATAAGCATGTACAGAAAAATACTCTCTGAATATACACTATGCTATACATGAATTCCAGAATAAAAATACTGTAGATAAGTGATGTACGACTAACACAAATGGTGGTTAGGAATATGTTTTTGCATATAGTAGAGATCAGTAGTAGATCAGAGATCTTAACATAAGTGGTGATGTTTCACATCATTAGACTATAGCACATAATAATAATAATGAGTGCTGATATTGAAATGAATTAGCACCCAGTGAGAAAACGGCACAATGTTGCACATGGTAAGGCTATTGCACATAATAAGATAATAATGCATATAATGTTATACATATTGACACTGATTTTAACCCCTGTTCAAAAAAATTATTTTTTGAGTGGGTGTGTGACGAGGAGGAGTTGTAGAGTCTGATGATGTTGGAAATGAAGAAAGGATTTGGGCCGAAAGACTTCGAATAAATTCTTTTAACAATAGTTACATTAAAATAACACAAATCACAAGAATTTGATCAGTGTTGTAGCACAGAGCAGCTTCATAATGTCCAGCCAAACCAAAACAGGGATTATTTCTTACTTTCTTTGGCCAGTACCGGAAAAATCAGTCTAGCAATTTCCCCGGACCTCATGGGTCACATGATCCCTGCTGGTTAGCACCACCTGCGACTGTGCGGAGACACAAGAACAGGATGAGATGCGTGTTAATTGAAGCGGCAGAAGTGTGTGTGTGCGTGAGGGCGTGTGTTCCCAGTCCTGTACGAGTATCTAATGGACCTCCAAACCAATGGGCTGGAGGTCAAAAGGACGCCACTCTCCAGAGGAAGAGAGTCACATAATCCATTTGTAATGGGTCCCTGAACGAACCTTCAGCCATGAAGGATGCAGAGAGGGGGAGCGTGCTGCTGAGCCGAGGGTGGGCTTCGGCTAGGTAATCCATTTCCATAATAGAATTAAATCCATAGAGAAGAGAATGATCCCATCAAATCAGGAGGTTGACGGATGTAAAGACTCCGTCCATGGCGTTCTGTGTGTGTGGGCTGCTCTGTGTACCCAAATCAATCCGTAATCTGTCCTTGACCTACTTACGGACAGAGTAAACAAGGCTTGCTTTCTTGCCACCAGAAGTGTGAAGACCCCGATATCTGGTTCTTTTCCACGGCACCCTGAACATGACGCCTCATAAGACATCAGAGACGAGTGAAAGATGCACGCGAGGAATGCCGTACTGCGCAAGACTGTGGGACTAAATAGAACCCAGTGGTTCTGGTCGCTAGCTGGTGAGGGGATTATGTTTTTCTGCTGTTTATGCGAAGGCCTGGCTCACGTAGCCCTCCGATGTTGTGTAACTTGATCGTCTCGTGTTTTTGCTGTAACCCAGTGGAACGGCGCCCACCCAAAACCCCCTTTCATGTATGAGTGATCTGCATGCGGCTAGACCGCAGGTGAAAGGCAGTGTGGGTAAAAACACACCTCGGGGGTTTCACGCCCAAGTAAGGCTTATGCATCCATAATGCATAAAGAATAAACAGTGAGTGAGAAAAAACAGCTGCAAATAGAAGAGGAGATGGACAGAAAAAGATCTGTTTTGTGTACCAAGTTTTGCTCCATGTGTGTTCACATCCCCATCGATTCTCCCGGTTGCCACCGCTCTGGACTCCTAGTCTACAGTATTGAGGTGACATTGGTGCTGTCGTCACACGTGCGCACTGGTTCACATTGCAAGCTGAAAGAAGCCTTTAATAAAAGCTGTGGTGGTGGATTAAGAGTAGAATGGTTGTCACACTGCATTCACTGCGCTTTAGGTAACAAATTTCTGATGCTGTCAAAACTGAGAGTTACTGTTTGTCTCGCTTTGATCAACAGTTAAATAAAGTCATTTCAAAGCAATTGTGTAATGCTGCTTGTGGAAAGAAATCATATCTGCTGGTTTTACACAACTGTTCAAAAATAAGACCTCCAGGTTGAGACTGGCAACCTTTCCTCTGTGTCATGAATGCTTTGAATGAGTTCTTATTTCTCACTCAGAACTCACTGCCAATTTTTGTCAAAAGTGCAAATTGTAAGGTTTTTATTCAAGTCATTATTTTAATTTTACAGAAATGGTCTGAAATTGTGGGAATCAGGGATTGGGTATCATTAGGATTTAAATGATACTAATATTAATACTGATACTGCTTATTGAAATTGATAATTTTATTGACACTAAACTCCATAATTTGGGGCACAAAATAAAGATATCAAGTAAATAGATTTGAAAGGATTAATATAAAATTGTTAAAATTATTTACATTCATATGAAGGTTCCTGTATATATAACGAGGGAGGAGCAACAAAGGTATATTAGTGATGTGCACAGCATCGCTCCGTCCATTCACTGAGCCAATCCAGGATTAACCATTTGAAAACACGGCTGTGTTAGAAGGCATAAACAGCACCATCTGATATCAGTAATATTTGTCCATGACATTCTCTATATTTCAGTACTGACCAGTCAGATACTGGGACCACTTTAGTGCCACTTCTCGTTAACCATGTCTAGTGGGATGGTAAAGTATTCCCATGATTGGTCATCATTGACGATAAAGGGAAATGGCCTGACTTGTTGATAGTCTTTCATTGCATGACATTGCAAAAAGTGTAATTATGAAAAGAGTTATGGAATTGAAAGTGAACATATAGCAAAAGACAATTATAACATATTAAAATGTTTAAAGGCTTCCCTTATTAAAGCTATTTAAGAGCATGAAGAGTGCCTGTGACAATTTCTAAATGATACCACTGACATAATGGTTCACAACTTAATTCCCAGGATCCACTGGGCAGGGACGGAGACGGCCACCCAATGGTGTGGATACCTCAGTGGAGCCATCCAGGCTGGCCAGCGGGCGGCAGTGGAGGTCTTAGCTGAGGTCTGTCCTTCTTCGCTGTCTGAGGATGACCTTGAGAAAATCAGAGCAGAGGTCACACGGGCCCCAGTCAAGTCCGAGTCTCGGAACCGAAGGTCCACCTCCTCTCGTCTCCTCCTTGGCCTGGCCTTGACCGTGCTCTCTGTGGGGGCCGCCTTGTTCTGGGCCATGCCAGAAATAGGCCGCAGTTGTATCGAGCGAACTTTGGTTGTGCTTCAGAGAAAGAGCTGAATGTCCACAAGGCTTTTCGCTTCAATCTGTTATCATGAAACACATCGAGTTTTAAATCTAGGCTTACAGATAAGTGTTTATCAGAATGTCCTCTTATCTCTTTCTAAGAATTCATTCCTAAAAGAGATCTATTAATAATAAACCTTGATTTAAATTTTTTTGTGAAAAAAGTCTTTTTGTGAGCGTTGCAATTTCCATGCAAATTTGACATGGGCGGTGCGTGTGGTTACACAAAAGAATCAGCATCGAATGTTTTTTTTCCATCCCCCCGAACCCCCCGCCCCCCCCCAAAAAAAAACAGCTGCAAGCTACAAAATCTATTTCAGCACAAGGTAAGGACTTCGGTATCTCCGTCGGCCCTGTGGTACAGCTCCGTCACTCTCCATGTACTTAGCTCTGGAAATGGGTGCCTTCGGAGCACCGGAGTTTGTCAAGGCTGTTTGAGACATCCTTAATTTACTTGACGGCTCTGCCTTTGTGACTTACGCGCGGGCAGGGAGGGAAGAAAGGAGAGAATCTCCAAAACGCAGGAAAGGTTCAGCCTTGCAGCGTAAAGCCCTGCTCTCCTATGTGCCAGAAACCTCCAACTAAACCCGCTACTGCGGCACTGGAGGGGAGCCATCTGTCCTGTACGGTAGCTCACATACACACACTTCAGCACACACTCACTTGCTCCCCCCCCCCCACGCTACTCGCATGCATACTGTCCATGCTCCACCGAGGGTGTGATGGATGAGCCATTCATTCGACGTTAACGTCCCTGTGAAAGTGATTTAATCGCAAGCTCTTGATTGCGCCGCTGATGAAGAACCCCACTGTCAGAGCCAGCCGCTCTCGCCCAGGGATATCTAACTCATTCTGGACACTGGACAGCAGTGATCAGGCCAGGGTCGCCCCCGTGGCACATTATCTGTCTTTGTTATCCGTCTTTTGCAGGGGATCAACTCTTCATTTCTTTCCCCTGGTTAGATCCTTCCAAGTCAAGATTGAACCATGCCCTCAACGGCATGCCTTTGTAACCCGCTGAATTTATAAGGCCCTTTGGGGGGTAAAGGGGACAAAGCCAGCACTTCCTTTGGCTAGCCAGGCTAGCCTTTGGATAAGAGCCCACGGGAAGGAACTCAAGGCCTCTTGCGACTGTGAATCTGATTTTCTCTTCCATTTGCTAGATTAACTATGCATCCTGTCAGCTAGCCACATTTCGTCATCTATCGCCTCTCCGCGGTGTGGATTGGGAATTATTTAGACATCCCACAAAAGCCACTTCATGATTCTTGCTCAGGGTGAGTTTTTCCTCCTCAAGCCTGAGGCTTGAAGACTCTGGACAAGTTATTTCATGCTCTGGCAGCTTGCCCACGTCGGCTTCTGTTTTGGTTTTGTAGATACTCACCATGCAGACATGGACCAACTTCAGATTGGCTTCGTCAATGGCATGTTTCAGGGCAGCCCTCAGGATCCAAGCCTCAAGTGACTAGCCAGACACATCTTGAAGGTCATGAGTGTGTGTTGTTGAAGGGTGGGTTTCGTGTGTTCTGCCATGCAGCAGCCAGTGAGATTCAGAGCAGTACATTTGCCTGTGCTGTGGCACGGGGCAGCACAGGGAAATTTCTTACTTGCCTGACTTCAGATTTGTGGAGAGTAAAGTCAAAACCTAAACAGGCCAGTTAATTTAATTTTACCATCAGAGCCACATCAGATGCCTTTTAAAACCTCACAGTAGTTTCACTTTTCATATTTATGTATGGAGGTAAAACTGCTGAAATATTTTGTTCGTCCAAATCTTTCTGAGCCGGGCCCCTTTTCCCCCTTTTTTTTTGGCATAACCCATTTCAAAGCAATTGGGGCAATTTTTCAGCTGTTCACAGAATATAGTTTGGTGCGCAGGAACGAGAGCTGCAATCAGTCCAGCTGCTCATGCGCAAGAGAGTTTTGAAGCACATCCAAGCTTGTTAGGGGCCACAGTTTAATCCAGAGCCTTTCTGGTTTGTATTCCGGCCTTGCTCGTACCATCTGCTCAACCTGTGAGACCTCATCAGTGGTTTTAGGGGTGTAACACAGCACCACTTCCACATAATTTAGCAGGGCAGGTCCTTGGTCTTGTTTGAGTACAGACTCCATAATGCAAACAACATTTTGAGCAGCCAAAGTAAGACTCAACTTGTGTACCTTTTGCAGGCCTGATAAGAATTCTGAATAGCCCAGACAACTGCTGAGGGCAGTGATATGCCAGGGTGTATTCAGTGCTGTAAACTTATGGACAAATATCTTAATATCTCACCAAATTCAGTTCCAGTTTGTTCAAATTGAATTTACCTGGAAGTTTATTTATTTTACTCTGTGAGCCTTCTAATTTGCTGAGGGTCAGCCAAAGGTCATGTTATTGTAAGCACTGTTGTGTCGTACTATTGCCTCCTTTGAACCCTAGACCTGTCTGGAGACCCTGTGGTCACTTGATGGATGCGGCATGCTGAAGTGTGGTATATTTATTCCCCAGGGTGTCTATCTGTCAGTGTCTCTGTCCATTTCTCTCTCGCTCTCACACTCTCACTCTCACTCTCTCACTCTCACTCTCTCTCTTTCCTGATCTGAGCTGGCAGCATCGCAATCTGACACCCACGTCACAGTGACAAGCTGTCAGTCTGTAAAAATGATCCCTCTTTTTTTAACCTCCGCCTTCTTCTCTGCTCCTGTTGCTCCACTACTCCAATTTTGAAATGCAGGTTCTGCAAAGCCCTCCCATATGCAATATAAGATTAACTTTTAAAACACGAGTGGCATGGATCCTTGCTGGCCATGCAACAAATGTTACATTTTCATCATACGGCAAAACAAGTCCTTATATGGAACTTCCTCCAGTTTGTGTAGATGCTTGAGGTGTCAAATGGCATGCTGAGCTTTGTTTGGTGTTCCTATGTCACATAGAACCAAAGTTCAGTTTCAGTTAAACAAACAGGTAATAACCACTAGTATAATAATAACCACTATGGGGGGCGGGGTTAAATATACCATCACGGGAAATACTCATAAAGAAAAAAATGCCCAAATTTCTTACTTAGGCCTTAGAAACAAAATGCAAGATCTTTGAACCCAGGAGCACAGGACTGGCTGAGCAGTGGAGTGCCGTGTAAAAGAGCAGGAATCTGTAAGTGTGTGAGAGAACAACCAGTTTTTAAAAATCAGATTTGTATTAATACCCTCTAAATTCTAAGGGCTACCATGTTGCAGAATCTTATAACAGGTATTTGCAGGCAGTGAGACAGGCAGACAGACAGACAGACACCCATCATATTTAACCATCATGATTGTTGCCTCAATAAGTGAACCAAAGGACAGCAACTGATGTAGTTTATTCATGTGCAGAAGATAGAAGCAATTAAATGGTGTAAATTTAAAGCATCACATCCTTCAATGTCAAAGGGGACCCAGTGGTTCACATGGGACCTGCCTTTGCTGGGCTCTTGTTATTACTAGCAATTTAACAGCTGTTAGGTGTGATACACAGTCTGATATTTCCATACATTTCAAATAAGCAAGTGATCTAAATTCAAGGCCATAACCTGGAGAGAAGCATTCTTGTTGAGTGTAAACCTGAATTTGACTACTGCAATAAGCTGCATTACTGATGACCCTGATGCATTAATGAGACATGAGTGTGCTTTATCCTTCCGATATTAGTGGCATAAACAAATGTCGTCATGACGTTTAAAGGTGGCGTGTTAAACTGATGAAAGTCTGCATCAAAGCTCTTGTGAAGAATGGAAACCTTTTGCACTGGCAGATTAAAGATCAATCATGAATGGCTCCGACATCTGGCTCTGGTTAACAGTCAAGGTTGAACTCTCTGTGATCCAAATCAGTAATATTTGAAGTTAATCACATGGAAACCTCTGTAATGTTGCACCTAACACACCCGATCACAGGGCCTCTGTGATTTGCATCAGGATACAAGAGCAGGAAAAATTGGAGCATGAGACAAGGCCGTATCTTTTCATATTAAGAAACGCAGCCTTCGCTGTTTCCATGGAAATGAATGAAGATCCCTGACGTAAACAGACCTATGGGTTTAAGTCTTCAGTTTAATCATATATAATGACACCAGGTGTGATGCTGACAACTGGCCAATGTTAATCCATTCATGTTCAGCTACTTTATTTATGATGGAACAAATGACAAGACGTGACAGGACGTGGTGGGTCTAAAGTGAAGAAAGTTGGATGGGTTATATATTTGAGAAACATCTAATAATAACTATTTATGAAAAAAAAACCCACAAAGCTTGCTATGATGGGTCTAAGGTGAAGATAGTTGGAGGGGTCATACCTTTGAGGAACATCTAACAGTACATGTTTGATTGGAGTTATTTCCAATTACAGTCAATAAAAAAAACCCCAATAATTTCTCTGCCATTTTGTTGAAATGATTTTGGGCAAAGTGACTATAACGCCCTTATTAAGGCTTAAGAAGCCAGTACATGCAAATGAACTTGATTTATTAAGCATGAACTGGTAAATAAAGCCTTTCTCAGTGTGATTTCAGTTGTTTCATACACATCACAGTCTCATGCAAAACTCATACATAAGCGCTTGTACCTCATGTACTGTGAAGGTGCATGACCTTTGTCTGGGCATGCAGGAACTTTGCTATATGGATGGTGTATTGATGTAAGTGCAAGCCAGAGTTTAACCTAAATCATAGCAGATGTTTCAGCACTAGTAGGATATCTTCATCTGTGTTCTTTAATAAATAAATGCTCTGCAAATGCCTAATCCAGACAAATGATTGCTTAATAAACGTTTTGAGTAGTTATTGACCGAATAAAAGGATTATAATGCGCACAAGCTGTTTAGCTAGACTTCTGAGGAATGCTCAATTCACCCTAGTTATTCGTTAATAGTCACAGTGAGTTCCCAGTAAGTCTTAGAGGGTCAAAAACAAGGACATTATAGTGCTATTATATCTTCGTTCTCCCATGTGGTCATAATTGGATCAAAAATAACTAATTCACCCCCATCATTGCTTAATAGTAAGCTACCAGTAGCTTATAAGGCATAATAAGGGATTTATAACTGCATTGTAATGCCAGTATAATGTTTTTTTAATACCAGTTGTCTAATGTGACCAAAAGATGACATTTAATAGGAGAAATTGTGATAAAAGCACACAAAAAGGGTTAAAAACATTCTTTTTTTTGCCAAGTGGTTCAAAATGAAACATTTCTTTAGATGTGTGCTGTGGCTCAGAAAATGTGTTTTAAAATTCAGATATTGACATTAATAGGCTATTGCAGAGTCTCTTTTTCTTCTCTATGAAATTACATAAAGGTTTTTATTTGGTTCAGGTTTTCAGAGCTCTCGATGAAGATTTCTTGTGTTTTTTTGGAATTGTGCCGTAAACATTTGGGCAAAAAAATGCATTGCTTTAGATTTTCACATAATGTTTGCAAAGATGGATATTTCTGAGGTTCCTCCTGCCAAGGAAAGCTGAACACGGGACTGAGCGAAGGATTTAAGCAAAGATAGAGGTGTTTTTTTTTTGTGTGTGTAATTAAGAAAACAATCCAACATATAAATGAAAAGTTTGATTGTACAGCCACTCTGCAAAGATTTACTTCACATTTAGAGTCTTGACTGCAACTTGGGTCACGTCTGTTCTGGTGTTTTATGGGGTCCCTTACAGGGATGGACACAGTGTGACTTGCACTGCTCTGAATCTCATTATGCTAAAGGTCATGTTTAATAATGTCCTCCCCACAGCTATTCGAACTAGTGACAGTAGTTCAAATTCAAATTTGCATATTTTGCTCTCGGCCCCCGCTGTCTCTTACATCATCTGTATCTGATCAGGAGTCAGAAGTGGTTTAAATTTGACACAGACTTCACTGGCTGAAAGAGTTTGAAGCAGACCTTTAGAAGGTTTTATCACCTGAATACATTGAAACACTGCTTTAACTGCAGGAGGGGAATCAGGACATATTCAGGTCCAGTAAGAGATCAGGATTGGATTCCCTTTGTAATATATTTTCCCAAAAATCACTGCCCATGGGATTTATTAGAAAGAAGAGTGTCCTTTAGAAAATGTGTGTCCTTTAGAAAAAAGTGTCCATAGCATACCCACCCTCTGACTGGATGCACCTAGAATCCTAATACTGACTGCTGACAGCAGTTTCTGTTAAAGACAGTAAATGATAAATGTGTATCTGTGATTTTGAGGAACATTTAACAATAACTGTTTTTTTTTTCAATTTTTAAAATATATTTTTGGCCTTAATATAACAAATATTACATTGTAGCATTCTAGTGGCTTTATTACAACCAATGTAAAGTAAATGTGTACACTCAACACTTATGATACTTCATGCTGTTTTTCACAGGACTTTCTGCACGTGGCTCTGCTGGTTTGCTGGTGCATTTTTGCAAGCCTCAGAAAACCAAATATCATTCTACATAGCGTGTGTCATAATATTAGATTATGACTACCTCACACAGCCTTAATCTATGTAAAAAAAAATTGACACATATTTATTTTATGTGATCACCTGCAGTTCCTACATCATTCTGCACTCCGGTGTCTTCCAGAGGAAAAATGGGTCGAACTAGACCTGGCAAACTGTGTGCGCATTGCTAATGAATGATTCACACAGGGAGTTAAGGTCACACACAGTCTGCTCTCTGATCAGCTGTCGCTACCAAGAAAACTGTGCAAAAAAAGACTCGCCTCTAGAACAACGTGTACTTTCGCCACCTGGAGCTAAAAACTGACAGCTTGACGGTCCGGGAGCACCGGATGTAGAACAAACTGCAAAAGTTGGCCCCTGCTCCAGAAAATGAAACATGTTGCACACAAAGCGTTAATTAGAATGAGAAAACTTGACACAGCCAGCTAACTACGCTCAAACAGCAGAAGGAGTTGCAGCTGTAGACTCAGTTTGAAGCTTAATTGGGTTAGTTAAGCATCAGGGTATGTAAGCTGGAAGTGTGGAGCGTTTGATGATACAGTCGCGTACAGAAGTTTGAGCACCGGCAGACACACAACATATTTTGTAATATATTCTTCATGAAAATGAAAGCTTCACACATGTACAGGCACAGTTTAGAGTGTCGTTAATATTTGTTTGCTGTGTAATGTGCCATTACAGGGTATCTGTTTCCAACCAGTTAAATTCAGCAA
>JBBMFX010000033.1:1189724-1211055 GCA_037832545.1 Rhabdalestes septentrionalis | reverse complement strand
AGAGAGAGAGAGATACAGTAGATAGGTAGATATATACATGAGATGATCAACAAGAGAGCCACATTTACAGCAAATCATGAATGCATTATAAATCCCTGCCAGTTTGCTCACCCACTCTTGGTTTATAGATGTGCCACTCATAAGCTAGTTCAGCTGCAGGGCCTGAGGTATCAGTGACACAGTTTTACATTTCATACATTTCAATCACTTATTTTTTCAATGCTGTATTAGAATTTAAGCTGCATTATCATTTTTTGCCACAGGCTAAAACAAACTGACACTATTTCTTCAAACCATATCAAGCTGCTTGCCTGTCCTTGTCCTCGGATATCCTCAGTTCTGCACATTTTGTCCTCTGTCCTTGTCTATTAAACCCACCTTTTTCTTAATTAGCTGATGAGGTAGCCCCTTATTCCAAAGAGAATTACTTCATCTGTTGGTTTGTTTGTTTTATTTGTTGGTAAACGTTTATAGCTTTAGGTTCCATTTTTGGTCCCAAACTTTGGGTCTCATAATGCACAACTTGCACTTTAGTTTGATAGTAGTACTGAATAAAAGGCTTTATGATTAATAACTGAACAACAAGTCCAGGGTAAATGTATCTTATTAACACTAATGGTACCTGCAATTTTTTTCTTAGTAACATTAACAAATATTCATCAAGGTATTTTTTGGCCGGGGTGAAGTGTCCCTACTGCACCTTGAATACTTTGCCCAGCTGCACAGTTTACAGCAAGTCCCTCTTACAGCAGTGCTCCAATGTTAATCTCCACCGAAGGGTGAATCATTCATTTATCCAGGGACGAATCTGATGACGTGTGCATTAAACCTGCTTGCCAAAGTGAAGTTTTTGGATTAAAACACACAGTGGTGTGGAATATGAAATGGCAAAGCCTCATATTCATCATGAGCCTCAGTGGCAGGCTAGATTTGAGTTTTTAATGACCATTTTAATCAGCGGAAAAGAGGACAAGTGAAGCAGAAGAGTACACGCAGGTCCACAGTTTAAATAGGGTGCTGGTGCTGAGGATATGAGGCATGTGAGGTGAGACCATGTGAAACCAAAGTTTCTCCTGCAAATGTTGAGATTAGCATGTTGGTAAGTGGACCTCAGGTCAACAAGCCCCTTAAACTCTCAGGTCCATATGAGGACACACTTCATCACCTAATAACTCTCCTATTAGTTTCATAGTAGTTTAATTTTGTGGATTGATCCTCTTGCATAGACAAATTCATTTAATTATGGCCAGATCCACTTACTAGTGCTGTGAATTTGGTTGGATGTTCCATTACAAAAATACATTCAAATGCATGAGAACTCAACTGATTGGCAAAGGTGACAGAAATTGATCCTGCTCCATGTCACATGTCTCTAATTACTGTAGTAACTGTAATAAAACTGTAACATGTCTGTGACAAAAGTGTAACTACTGGTGTTCACTGTTACATGGGGACTACAACAGTGCAGCTTATGAAATTACACATTTGTCTTATATTTAGTCTAACTTCTCAGGACTATTTGTGCACTGATTTAAGTCTCTGCGTTTGCCGAATGCTGTCATTGAAATTGTAATTGTACACATTTAATTACATTATGAAACACTAACGTAATTACTTCGGTTTTTACAAGTAATCACATAAGGATATACTAATAATCCATTACATTCTGTAATAACATTCTGAACAATTACATGTAATTACATATAGAAATTGCATATAAAAACTCCTGTTCTTCTTAAGTGTTTTTAATAATCTTATAATGGGTGAATTTTGAGGACCCCAAAAGGAGTTTGAAAAATTGGCATGCTTCCAAAGTCTGTTTACTATCCCCTTTGGTGCTCTTGTACACAGCTAATCGATCAGATGATCAGGCGTCCAGTACTGATCTTTAAAATATCTATTGTTGTAGTTGAGTCAGCTGTGCAATAGAGAGAATGGTCTTGTCCCCTTCAAAATGTGTGCTGGAGAGAGAGTCTGTGTTATCATGTCTAAGGCAGCAAGAAAAGGAAAAAAAGAGGGAAACCCCAAACATGGAGACATGGATGTAGCACAAGACATATCAACAGACAGTCCGTCAGTGTGGCTATGTGTTGAGCCGTCTTTAAACATAAATGGCTTGATAAGAGCTGGTGTATTTAAATTTGGTGTCTCATCTCATCCTACTGTTTTTGAAATATTGGCATGGTCCCAACATCAAAACATCTGTTTATATGTGGTGCAGTGGGTGTGTATGTAAGTTTTGGATCTGTTGATTATTGAATGAGTATCGATCATTTAAAATGTGATTGTTTTGGTAGAGATAACTCTGCCATAAATGTGGAGAGACAGAGAACAGTGGAGTCACATATAGTTGCATGCAGTTATTTAGAATAGAGACATGTAACTGAATGAGGTCTGAAGTCTTCACACTATGAGCTCTTTACAATGTCTTTGTTATTACTCTGAATGGGACATACCCTATCTATGAGTAGATGTTTCCAAACTTCTAGGCTGGTGCTGTATTTCTAAACCAGGACTACCAAAGTGTGCAGGTTATGACTCACAGGTCTCACTATATTGCACCATAAATGTACAGAGGAAAAATCCTGAGATTTCTGAACTGCTAGCTATCTTTAACCCAGTCATCCACCACTGTAACTGGTTCTGACAGAACTTGACAGCAGCCTCTCAAACAGGCTGCACTTTGCTTCATGCCCAGATTTGTAGCATTTTAATATCTTTTTAAAAGTATTTTTCTTCACTGTAGTTTACCAACACCACGAGAGATGATAATGAGCACTTGGTTGAAATGAATAACAGAGCAATAGCATGAAACCTATCAAGGGGTTTATAATTTATTAAGAAGCCTCCCGCTTCTCAGAGAGGTTTGAGAGAACAAGGCCTGTGAGAATTGCAGTAGGGGCAGGGAGACTTGACATGCTGAAGGAATGAAAGGCATATTTTTTCTAAAAGAAAATGAGATTGATTCATTCATCATTTACATGAGATGCCACCTTACAGTGTCTTGTATGACGTGTCTTGTATTATGTAAAGGAAGTCAGATTGATACGGTTTGGCGATACAGCGCAGATGGATGTGTGACTAATTGGAGGAATAAGTTGGGGCTGCCTTCTTTTGAGCCTGCCAACAACATGCTAACAGTGTTCAGGGCTCAGAAATAACAAAAACAAGAAACAATTTGCTTAATATCTTTAGATTTGCTTTCTTCTGCATTCTTAAACATGTTAGAACAAAATTAAAACTGGTTCATTCTCTTTTTCACTGGGCTGTATTAAGAGTAAAATATTAGTTCTGGAAAGTAAAATATTAGCTCTGGAAAGTAATATATGTATTAATAAGGACATGTTCACACACACACAGACATATGTGCTATTAATGTGACTGTTTATGGACACTCTATAAATCCAATATATCTCTCAGCCCTTTTTCTAACTATTAATCTATCTATTTACCCAACGTCATGATGCATGCTTGGTCCTCGGGTTGGACAGGTTCTTAGGCAATGAAATTAACCTTTTTTGGGGCTTTTCTTTTTTGGGTTTTCCAAAGAAATTGTTAGGCTATCAGTCCTGCAAAAAAATACAGTCTGGCCAGTCTAGTGCATACGTAAACATAAAAGACATGAGAGCCTCCACTCCCTCTCTCAAACTCTTAATTTTGTTTTATCTTTGCAACATAATAAATTCTTCTTTGGAACAAGTATCGGTAAGGAAGTAAACAGTCTTGCATTTTGCGGTAAAGTGGAGCTTGTGGAAAATGTGCGGGGGAGAGCACGAGGCTGCACCTGCGCACGCTCGCTCCATCGGGAATGGGTAAAGCCCTTTTCACAGCAGCCAAACAACTGCTGTCAAACACTGGCAAACTCAGATGGGTTGGCGGAAGCAGGCTGTTTGTGATCATTGGGAAGTCTTTCGAATAAACTGCCTCGTTGACTTATGAGCCTATTATCTGTTCGATCTATTGTTTACTGCCAACACTCAGTATTGTGGTCTCTGATGAAGGGAACATCACAATGACGGAATATCCTTAAAATATCCTAAATTCTTTGTGCTTTGAATGTAACCTGCACTTGGGATACAGATGTGGGGCGTGTATGAAATCTATAGCACTTATATTAGGACCATGTGACAGAGTAGGTTGAGAACTAAATGTTGCATTTTTACATTTTACAAAATAGAATACCCCTTAGAATAACTTTTGGTTTCCTAAAACATGTTTAAAAGTAGAGATGAGTGACTTTAAACTATCTAAAGGTCTTCACATAATGTAAAGTAATTATACCTTGACATTATGTGGAGGCTTTCTAAACTTCAAAGTTAGTTTCACCTGCATATTTTCCAATACATGTTCTATGTTCCTGCACAAGTGGTTCTCCTGATAAAAAATATGTTTGTGTTTCAACACCATTTCAAGGCTTCAACATGTTTTGAAAATCATTGTTGAACAGGTTTAGTGCAGAACCTTCAGGGTCTATCGAAGTTCTTCATACCTTGAAGGTATTCCACATATTTTTTTACAATAGCTCTTTACGGAAGCATTCATTTAAAGTCAAAAATGGTTCATTTGTGAAACTTTTTTGGCCTATAATTTTCCAGATTGTTGTAATTTAGTTTACAGCCTTACTTCTGACTTGAATGCAAGTTTCTAGAATGGTGCAGAACTTTTGTATTATGCAGTGATCTTTCAAACTTCAGCTTGAAAAGAGGCTTATAGAATCACCCATTGAAACGTTCTTTGGGGAACCAAACAGGGTTCCCCAAAGGGCATCGCCTCAAAGAACCCTTTTCACCATTCATGAAGCATCTCAGAGCAGGAATGCTGACACAAGGCCTATTTTTGTCATCACAAGATCATCGTAAGCCAGAGAGGAACCTAGGGCCGCTCAGCTACTTTAGCATTCACTGTGAATTTAGGCGTCATGCTCTACTGTAGCCTTTGTTATTATGTGCTGAAAAGTTTAATTTAATTTTCACAACCCCTGCTCAGCAGTGGTTTGAGGCCAAAGTCTGCGTCGATTATGTTTTTTTAATGTTGAGACTGGTTAAAAAACGAGCAGAGCGGAGCCCACCATCACAGGACACTTTCCCCCCCACACACATGAAGCATGATAACACAAAAGGGCTGCTATTTGAAATGATAATGGATAGTAGTATGTGGCTTTTATAGTCATCCATCAACAATGATAGGCTCTGAGCAGTGTCTCTTGTCGCTCCAAACTGCACTCTCGCTCTCCTCTCCAGTTATGAATAGTGTAGGTTCAAATAATTGGCTAATCCAAAAATAACGTTAGCACAAGGGAAAGTGGCTCCCAGCTCAGTAATGCACTGTTTTTTCCTTTTTCTATTATTTTATTTCACTGGGCCGACTATAGGTAGAGTGCTCTTGAGGATGACATTAGTTAAAGAAAGTGAGTTTCAAACGCTCAGCATGTTTATTTTATTTTATCAGATTTAAATGTGTATTTTTTAGCTTCTGCAACCGCTTTTGGTGCAGAATCGCGTTCCTTTGTGATGCAAATTCCAGTTCAAAGTGTGTCAGGATCCGTCTAAACACAGACTGATGGGGAAAGGCAGGACAAATAAGGTCGTTCCAGCGTGGTATGCCCCCTGCGCCCGTGCTTTTTCCTGAGCGCGGCTTCCTTTACAGCGGGACGTGACTCTGTCATGTCTGGGGGGACGACCGCCACCCTGCGCAGGCGAAATGAAAGACGCAGCAACTGCAGTTTCATCAGCCTAACCAGAGCGGACGCCTGCTCTTCCATTATTAAAAACTCCCTTCGCTTAGAAAGCACCCAGAGGAGAGGGGGGGGGAGAAAGAAGTGATATGTGATATTATGAAATTTGTGAGCTTTGTCGTATAGGATCGCAAGTCGTATTTTTCTTCGCTCAGGTAATTGGATTTCTTTCTCGTACTGTGGTTGCCCCACATCAAATAAATAGACAGTTTTTTATACTGTGGACCATTAGCAGTTATGTCCCGTCAGCCATCAACTTTTTTGTGCTTGTGCACATGGCCTTATTAAAATATGCAGCTCCATACGCTAGAGGTAATTATATTTCAAGTGGTATAGGCCCTTGAGACATTGGATATCTCCCCAGATTAGAGGTGCGAGGCGATGACACAGTGCAAGTGAATTAGTCATGCAACAGTTCCCCTTGTCACGGACAAATTTTGGCGGTCAGAAAAATTTAATGAATAGCCCAGAGCCGATTGCCTTTTTTCGCACAACGTTTAGAGGAACCCAGCGAAAGGTTAAACGTGATGGAGGTAAAAATGTAAATGTTCAAGTACAAATTTTGAGAACAATAAATGTTGCACTTTCATTCTTGCACTTGGTCTCACTAATGGGTGTTTATTCATGCCCTTTTCCGCTGTTTGTTATTACCTTATTAAATCAAGGTTGTTATCTCCATTATTGAAACCAAACATTTACCTAGTTTAGCAGCTTTTCTTTGCCTCTTTTCCAACTTTTAAATTCAGAGCCGCTTTCAGGCATAAATTATCTTCTTTTCACACACATTACCAAAAAAGAAGAAAATACAGAGCCCTGCACAAAAGCAGCAGGTGTGTATCCAATGGAAGAGTGCATATCTCTGTATGGAATGTGCTTTATCACATCAAAAACACAAGTTGAACTGTTACTAAAGATTTTTGGATGCAATCGCTCCTGATGTTTCATATATAAACACACTCCTTTCCCTGGTGGGGGAGATTGCACTCAGCCATGTCATGAGATTTAGCATAGCCATTTTAAAAACAGGCTCCTTAAAAAAATCCACAGGAGAATGTCATAAACATTGGCAAGCAGAATTAGTCTGACTGACAGCTTCTATGTAGGGTGAACCCTCATGATCTACACACCTCACAATGTATTCCCTGCTACAAGGTCATCTTCTAATACTGGCACATGGGATACTGTGCAGCAGCCTGTAAAAGCAGCTAAAAGAGCTGAATAAACCAGTTAAGGGCTGAGGCGGAGAGGCACAGTCCACCCCCTCCACTCCTGTGAAATACAGCACATTATGGGTGGAGAGGAGGAGAGCATTTCCCTTCCTCTCTACTGGTCCTTGCACATCAATGTCATTAGCATGCTTATGGATTCTGACAATTCTGACAATTAATCAATCTTTATGGTATTTTTGCTGTAAATAAAAATAACATTGGTGTCTGCAAAATGGCACCACCCTGGGCTAACAACAGGAATGCTTCATTTGACTGTACCTGATCTAGAAAGTTTTAATATGTGGTGCAGTTTTTACTACTAATGATGGCAGTCATAACAAGATATTGTTTTATCATGAAAGATAAAATGGTGGGTAGTGCCTTAGTGCTCTGGGTTTTGCAAGCGGACACTGTGGTACAATTTTGAAGGCTGTTAAGTGACTCAGTGGGGCAGAACAAACAGAATAAAATAATGAGGTGCATTATTTCATGAAACCAAAGTAAATAGTGAGTAAAGGTATGCTGCAGTCTAATGATTTTGGTTAAGGAACCATTGACTCCTGAAACTGAGTCTAATTTAGCTTGTTTTTCCTACATTTTCATGATTGAAGGCATAAAGGGCTTAGGGCATGCATACCTTACATATCTAAGACACTGCAAAACTCATAGGAGTCAAGGGTGCTTATCCTCAATCTATTGGGAATGAATGGCATGCACAATGAAGAATTTTACCTCTGAAGTCCAGAGCCGTTTCATTTGATTTGATTTGATCTGATTTTAGGCTGCCTTTGACATTGTCATACCTCGCATTCCCTGGAGCCGGATATGGTACAGGTGCATGTACCAGTCCCATTGGCCAGCACATCCATGGCTTCTGGTGTGGCGGCAGGATTGTAGCTCATGTAATATTCCTGCAGTTGGGAGCTCAGGTTCTGCTCTGGCTCTGGACTCTTTTTCCGACGTTTCCGTCCCATGACTGAACGTTGCTGCAGTAACCTGGTGGCTCCAGGGTACCGCCTGCAGGAGACGTAGATCACCGTTAAGACAAGTGATGTTGAGAAGAACAGCACCACAGCTCCCACCACAACCTTGTGGAAAGCTAAGTTCTCTTGTTCTGGAGATGGAGTAACGAGCAGGCTTTTGGAGGGTGGGGGTGTCCATGGAGGGGTGTCCTGGAGATCAGTCTCGGCGAGGCTGTGGATAGTAGGGTGAGGAATGGGCTGAGCTAGGGGTGGTGGGATAGGTGCTTCAGAAGCAGGCAAAGGCAGGGGTGGTGGGGGAGTAGTAGGAGGCAGGGGTGGTGGAGAAGTAGCTTCCATAGTCGGCTCCAAATTGAGGTGAGGAAAGGGTGTTTGGGGAATGAGTTCGAAATCTTCACAGTCTATATAATTATTTGTCGCCTCCATAACCTTCTCACCTTGCAGATGCTTAGGGCTGCTGCAAATTATACTTGTATCTTTAGTTCCTCTGAAATTCCTTAACCAGGCAACAAGAGGGCAAATTCCTGGACCGCAGTCCCACATATTGCCAGCAAGGCTGATTGTTGTCAGGGAAATCCAGGCTGCCACAGTTTCATGAGACACATTGGCTAACTTGTTCGACTCCAAGTTAAGGACCTGAAGGTTTGGTAGGCATTGAAAAACCACAGGATCCAGACTTTGGATCTCATTGCCAGAGAGGTCCAGCTTCTGCAAGGTGTACCAAATCCATGGGAGTCCTTGGTTTACTGCTCGAATACGATTCCATTGGAGATAGAGCCCACGTAGGTTTGCAAGCCGTGGAAAGAGAAAGAAGTTGATCCGAGAGAACTGATTGTGTTCCAGATGAAGCTCCATGAGCCGAGATAACCCCAAGAATGCGGTACGTGTGAGGACCCGAAGTCGGTTATACCCCAGGTCCAGAAATTCCAAGCTTCTGCATTCGATAAACGCCCGGATAGGAATTGTTGTGAGCCCATTTGAGCGCAAGTGAAGATTCTGGAGCTTTCGAAGGCCATGGAACTGACCTGGCTGCAGTTCCTGTAGTTTGTTGTAGGAGAGATCCAGGCTGCGGAGGTTTGGAACTCCATGAAAGGTGGAATTATGGAGTTGAGAAATTCTGTTGGTGCTCAGGATCAATTCCTTCAGCCGCCGTATGCCCTGGAAAGCACGACTGTCCACAAATGAGATCTGATTATGGTCCAGATACAACCAGAGGAGCTGGTTAAGGTGAGCAAACTGGTAGGGGAGCATTGTGTGCAGATCATTGTTGCGCAGGGACAAACCTTGGCAAGTTACTGAAATGTTCTCTGGCACATCCATGAATGACGCTGAATCACAATGGACGATTTTACCTTCACAACGGCAGTTGTAGGGACATGTCTTCTCCCCGGAGCAGAGCAGCAGGAGAGTGGAGGCAAGGAGAGGGAGGAGGCATGCTAATGTCCTTGTGCACACCATAGCACCTGTGAAGAGAAAACAGCAGGATATAAGGAAACAACATATATCACAGTTCAACTTAAAAGATGGGTACGTTACAAATAATTAATCAAAGCCAGCAGGGGTGTGGGACAACATTCACAGATCTTTTTCCCAGTAGAGAAGAAACCAAAAGTGTTCTTCTTTTTTCTCTCTTTAAATTTCATAAGTAATTTCACACTAAATACCAAAAACAAACAAAAAAAACTGAAAAGGCTCAGATATTTGGTTCTCCCTAAAATGATCATGGTCTCAAACTACATCCTACTGAACTGCATCAAGGATCATCTAGCGTAATGCAAATTATCTATGGGAACCAGACTACAAAAATATATTAAAACAACTTCTTTGGGGTGGATTTGTTCTTTTTTTGGTATATTAGCTGGTGTGAATGCAGAAATAAGCCAGACAGTAAACATGGCTGGTGGGGAGCTGAATATCCTCCTGCAGCTGTATGACTGTCATCATCATAATGGAGTGAATGGATTACTCAAATGACAAAAATTATTCATCATACGAAGCGGACAAAAGCTATGTTTAGCGAAGGTATTACCTGGCTATTTAGATACCTTACTTCAATCTGGCTTCTTTTATCTGACTAAAAAAGAGCTAGAGAACATTAACTAACAAAACATGAATACAAAGGTGTGAATTCTGTCAAACTGATGAGGCTTAAGAGACTGCATAACATGACAAATTCTGAAATCTAAATCATGCATTGAAATGGCTTTGTTTTCAAATCACGTTCAATCATTTTATTAGATGATTTGCTAGAATGTGAAAATGGTGCATGCACTGGCATTTTTCACTAATATAAGCAGTGTTAATGGCTTACTAGATGTAGATGCAATGCCTGAGACACCAGGGTTAATAGAGCACAGCAGTGGACAATTCTGCTTCTTTTATTCTTGTTATAGTGAGGCCTTTGATCTATAACCTTCATGTCTTCACCCTTCAAGAGCTACAGAGGCATAATCATTCTTGTGGCTTAAAAAAGGGTCCAATCTCTAGGAGATCTTATAATTAAGGTGTCATGCTGTCCGACACAGATCTAGTTGCTAGCATGGCAGATATAATACAGAACCATGGTACCAACCCAGACCCTGCAAAAGGAAGCTGTCTGTATAGCGGATTTCTCTGACACTTCTGCAGTCTTATTTCTTGGATGATCTGTGATATTTGCCGTCATAGATCCAGTTTTCACTACTTTTTACTGGTCATGTTGTATTGCTACTACATGACTCAGTGTCTTTGCTAGCCGGCGGCCCAGAACCATTCAGTTATGAGCTCTCATGAAATGCCTGGGGAATAACAAATTAAAGCATATCTTTCTTCATAAAGAGACTACAATAATCTTTTTTTATTTGAATACATTCAATATACTGCATGAATAAGAAAAGGGAAAACATGAAAGAAAGGGCACTTTATCCCTTTCTGTTTTTATTTTTTGTTTTTAATGGCACAATACAAGTTTTTCATGTCTACAGATATCACAACCATGAGTATCTATTTGATTCCAGCTTTTCCCTCTTTTAACCAATTAAGTACAATAATTAAAATCAAAATTAACCATAGAAAGCACTTTAAATCTGAAATTGTTCCCTAATTCCTCTGGACTATGTTATAACATTACATTATATACACCTATATAGAGTACAGTGTATCCATTATGGAGTTCTACACACATGACTGAAACTCCAGAGTCTCTTTGTTGGACATGTTTTACACAGTGTGCAGGAGACTGTATTTTATGTGCGCTATGTAGGGAGCAGGGAGCCATTCGGGATGTTTCTTTCTTCAGTGTGTTACTAAGAGTGTAGATCAGTTTTTACTTGATGTCCAATCCAGTGATTTTGTTCTGTATCAGATCAATACAAATACTTAGTATCAGATCGGTGCACGCCTAATTATTAACACTAGTTATTATGCTTAGGGTTACTTGAAATGATTTTTAAAAAAATTTATTTTGCTTTTTCATTTTATATATTTGAAATACTGCTCTTTTAACCACCACTGGTAAAAAAAAATTCAGAGGAAATTGCTTACAAAAGGAGGATCCTGCTCCGTCTGGCAACTAAATATGTATTATTTGTAATATAGACTCCCATTAACTAAAGTTGTGAATACTCAGTTGATTTTATGGCATACAGTGGTTTTACAGTGACCCAAAGTCAAGGAAATGTCCCAAACTTGTCAACTCAAATTGCTAAATGCATTACACAAATGTAGGGATTTAATAGGATAAAGAGAGGGTGGAAAATATAAATGTCAATCCAATGTCAGTATAAATATGATTTATGACACTTTCTGCATGATAAGCAATTGTCCTAAGCGGAACTTGTGGATAAATCAAAGCAGAGGGAAAGTGTATGTCATTATCTGTTTGACTGTTGACTTTACTGAATATTATAGATGACTTGTTGCAGCCTTGATGCAATATTTAAATAGAATGCAGACATCATTAAAGATGTATAATGACGAGACATAACACTCATATCAAACTAATGCCTGATTGTTAAGTGGCTTTTATGCTCCACCAAATTAATTAGCATGAATGCTTTGAAATGCACTCATACCATCAATAGGACATTGCCATTCTTTTTCATAAAACCTGGAGCTGAAGCATTATGTCAACCTATTGTGTCGTTTAGGCCATTACATCAACCTAATGGCTGCTACAGTTTGCTTCATACTGTGCAATACATGCCAAAAAAGAACTGAGGAAAGTGAGCAATTTGTTTTATTGGGGGCCGGCATCCAGCAACATTGAAAGAATAGCAGAAATTACTTTAGAATCATCATACAGGATGGAGTTAAGCCCTCCGTTTTAAGGCCCAGCGCTGGTTCCCCAGTGTATCTCCACGGCCTTAGTCGACGGTAAAAGAGAGGGGCAGGAGTCATCCAAGCATACGTTGCAAATTACACACTCATCAATTTTGCCTAAACTGTGGTCCCAATGGTACTGTTAGCAAATTTGTGTAAGAGGCGAAGTGAGGGATTGCTGCCATCCTCATAATCTCATAATGCCCTGCTGCCCCAGCTAATGCATTACACCCAGGCTGACGGGTTATGGTGACCAATTCCGTATCGGATATCATCATAGGCCATTGCAATTAGCATGTAGCCACTGCTTACATATATCTCTGTTCGAACATGTGGCCATTAAAACCATCCTGGTGGCTCTTAAGCGTCCTCTGAGGCCATTTAAAATAAAAACAAATTGCTTGGAGACGTCACTCCGTTGACCATTAAACCCAACTGCTAATCTGTCAGGAACGTGATCGTCAAGCATGGATCTGCTTGAGTGATGTCATCAAAATGAAAGAGCGCTGGATAACAAGCGGGCAGATTTCACAGAGGCCTGAATGAATCAATACAGCGATCAAAATTTCAGCAAAACAAATCTGTTCAATCTCCATCCACGAACAAATGGAAATATAAGAGCAGAAACACACACAGACAGACAGATTGTACTGTACTGTGGCTGCACACTAGCATCTATTTATATTGTAAAGATGAAAAGCACACTAACAAAAGTGCAAGAATGCGCCTCCGCTTAAAGCTTTCCACATACTCTAATGTACTTAACAACCCACAGGTAAGAAAACGCCTCATCTGAAAAGGGTTCGAATGGTTAGATTTATTGTGGGAAATACAGGGCCAAAAGGCATTGATTGCTTGCTGACCTTGACGCCCCCAAACGGCAACTTATTAAACACAGTGATGGAGGCCATTCAGATTGAACCATCAAAATATACTTGGAAAGTTCCCTATAGACAAAGATTCGGCTCCGCATGCTCCTTTATGAATCAGAGGTCGAGCATGTGAATAATATCTTTCTTCACAATGGTAGCGCATGGTTACTTGACAGCATATTTCCCTCACATCTGAATAATAATAATAATGAAAATAAAAATATAAATAATCTTTAAAGCACTTTGAAAGCACAGACACTATCTGACCTGCTTTTCCTAAGCAGGGTGCTGGAGTTTATAGTAGCAGTTATAGGCAGAGAAACACCCTGGACTGGTAATCAGTCCATCACAAACACACTCACACCTAGGGGCAATTTAGCATCTTTTCGTTGGACTTACATGTATTTGGACTGTGGGAGGAAAACAGAGCTCCTCATGGAGGAGCACTGTACCATCCTCACACCCTGCTCCTGAGTAAAAATTATGGAAAAAGCAGTTAATAAATGAACTGAGCATAAACACATTGGAAGGTTAAAGGCATTTATTTTCATTATTTTTCCTTAAAAAGTGTATAGCCAGCATGACTGGTTTAATAATAGGTGGATTTGACTTCCCTTGTTTAAAGCACGAATTAATGTTTCACATGCTGTGCTGCACTACATTCAATTAAAGAGGGCTAATTATGTTCTCTTTATAATGATATAAGTGGGTGTCCAGTGGTCCTATTCATCAGAACATGACAAAGAGTTTAAGGAGTTTTAGGCTCTAGGCTATCTCACCGTTTATAAGATTTAAAGGTTCTGCTGTAATGTCAAGGTTCCAGATACCACAGCACCTTGTGGAGTCCAGGCCTCATTAAGGCATCAGCACAAAGAGGACCTACACAGAATTAGGCAGGTGATTTTAATGTAAGAGCTGATTATTGTGTAATAGCAAATCCTTTAGAAGTTTTTTGGATAGAGTGCCTTGTAATATTTTGTTTTTCTAAGGTTTGATTAGTTAGAACATACAAAGAGCATCTTTCAGTTTCAATTTAATTATGACGTCCTCAACCCATTGCAATATAGCTTATAGCACAAACATCTGAGGGAGTGTCCCTTCATATAGCAGCACTGAATCTCCCTAGTTGTTGGGAATAATAATTTTAGCACTGTCAATAAATAAACATTCCTGTACTTATCCTTGTGTTTTTAACACTTACCGCAGGTAACCAAGCCAGCTTGCTAATTGCTACGTTAGCTCCTTGGCTAAATGCAGCTAAAACAGTGAACCCTTGCCTGCCAAGAACTCTAGTAATGTACATTTCTAGAAATCAGTGTGCAGCACAACAACCTTTTGAGTGTTAAATTACAGTAAAATTATGTTAACTTTTGTGTCATTGCTGTTAATTGTTAGAGAGTTAGCTTTCTAAGTGAACCACAACCTCCAAGGCCAGCTTTGGACATAACCATTTACAGGCTGCTAATTTTACAAGCTGTTCTTATGCAGCCATACAGAATTCCCCCACCCCCCCCCACCCCCCACCCCCCTCAAATGCAACTAAAACACATTCCTCGTCCAAGGTTAGTTCATTCTAAAGCCACTCATTTGAAACCCTCTAGGGCTGTGGCAGCCCCTTTTCCTAAAACTGCAATGATGCTGGCAGCCTCGGCCAACTTAGCATAGCTGTCGTCTTCCTTGGCGTCCTGACAAGCTGATATTTCATTTGATGCTTCTCCGGAAGCGGAGGCCAGAGAGCCGCAAATAGAACCCACAGAAATGTATTTAACAAAAAATAAAAAATTCTTCACAAGTGCAGGTCTGCACAGGCAAACCCAAATGTGCTGCATGAAAAGCACTAATTCATGGCTGTTCACTGTCAAAGCCTTTTCCCATCTGCACGTGCCTGCTACAATCATGAAATTATAGCTGACCATTAATTGTCATTGTCACTTTCTCACACTTGCTGTGCTGTAGTCGTGCCGAGTGTGTGGATGAGTTAGTGCCTCAGCTTCAGCTCAGAGTTAGTAGCGTTAAATAGAACAAGCAAACCAAAGGAGCTCTGTGCTCCATAGCATTCATATGATGTATATGCTCTGTAGATTTATGTATGTGAGCTTTCTTTTCATTTTTAGTGTAAAAACGCTTTGGGTTTTGTCATTGCCTTCTCGCTAAAATGGAATATTTCTGAGATACTCTACACTGAATATTAAATTCTTGAGTTAAAATATGATATGTATAGAAACCTTTGTTCTTATTGATTCATTTTAAAAACTGTTCTTAAAAACATGTAAAGGGAATAAGAGAATATATTTCTTTTTTACTGTGCTACATTGCACTTGTACAGTTTGGGTCCACTGTACTTATTTTGGTTTAGGAGGAGGCAAACCCAGAAAACTATACAAAAGAAGGTCAATTCTGCTAGTGTTTCTAAAAATATGAGTTCAAATTAGCTTTACATTTGATAAGATTTGTGAGAGAGGTTTGATGTAAATGGGTTGATTTTAGAGAAGAATAGTAAATAATACTGCAAGTCATTAAATGCTTCAGATGTCTGGTTTCATATACCACCACTGTGAACAATCCAGACTCAGTAAGCTTTTCGAGAATATCATTTCAGATCAGACCTCTCAACAATAATTGCAGTGCTTCAAACTGCAACAAACTATTCCTGAAGGTTATAGGATTCACAAAAAAGCGAGTGATATCTGCACTACTGTTTAATGGGCTTTTAATAAGTTTGGTTTTCTTTCAGTTCTTGCATAGCAAGTACAAGGATACTCAGCACTCTGATAAAGTTAATAATTACTTGTGCTTCAGTTCTGCTGTACTTTTGTGTTTGTACACCAGGTCAGTCAAACTTTTCACAGTAACAAAGGCAGTCAAGGCTGGATGGATTATCTCCTCTAGCCATTAAGTGGTTCTGGATCCTTGGCAAGGCTTCTATTGTCCTTCGGTAGGTTTAAGACTCTCGTTAGCCCTGACAGGGACCTCTCTGTTGAGCACCACACTTTTTGTGTTGTTCTTGCCAATACGTAATTTTTTTTTTTACCTGGGGCCAGTAGTGGACAGGGGAGAGGTATTGGAATCTTGTTTCAGTTTCTACACTGTTGAGTCATAGCATCCTCCTTCTCTGTTATTAGTGGCTTATCGGCCCACGGAATAAAACCTAACAGACAGTACAGACAGCGACATCATGCGTTTTGGTGAACTCCTAACTTAATGATAGGTCCTGTTCGTGAAAGCGTCACGCGCCAGCCTACAGGGCTAAAAAAACCTAACAAATTCACCAGAGCATGAAGCATAATTTTAGATTTAAGAGATTCTCCTTAAGTCCCAGTAGCATTATTGTGTTTTTAAAACAAGAACTAGTCACACACACACACACACACACACACACACACACACACACAAAACCTTCCATCCATAGTCATTTCTGGAATAATTAAATGTGATGTTGGCTTCTAAACAAACAGTACTGTCATCTTCTAACAGAGTCTGCTGTTGTTATCTTGCAAACTTCTTTAAACTGCGTTACCAGTTGTAAAATCACTTCCACTCAGTGCAAAAATTCCAAGCTTGTCGCTTTTTTAAGCCAGAGCGCTTCCACTTTACACAGTAAAATATGCTCCCAAGCTCTGTGAAGCACAGCCATAATACCCATGCAGGACTGCCATCACAGCTCATAAATTATGTGGTTGCACTGAAATTGCAATTCTGAAATGAAGAGCCTCCTGCATACATAAAGGAATAGTGGAAACTGACACGACTGTCCATGTACCAAGGTAAACCATATCCACAATTCTACACAAATGTATATTAGACCTGGATCTAGCTTAAGCAGGCTGAGTGAAGTTTTGCTGAAGTATTTTCACAGAAGAAATTTGGGCAATGTATGTGACTATTGAGTTCTTGCCTTTAGCCTTGCAGCCCCAGTTGTACACCAAACAGTATCAGGAATCAAAACATGCCTTGACTGATGGGTTGTGTAATTCAACATTTTTGAATGAGCTCTTCCTATAAAAGCCATGCACTTTACTGGATCTGAGTGTCGTAACTGAGGCTCAGAGGGATGGAGAGTGTGGCAAAATTTGTGTTCGAAATGCAATTTACGGTACTATAGTCTATGGTGTTAGGGCATGGATATAGAAGGTGCATTAAAATTCAAAGCAAAACGTGGTCAGAGGTGAAAAATAAATTACTATTGGGACAGGCTTTTATAATGCTCCCTGGAATCAGAGGCAAAAAGGTTAATTTGAAGTGCTGCAAAGTTCAATTAGGATTGCACTTAAGGTAGGCAAATACGGTCAATCGTAATTATTCAACATTAACGCCGTGGTGTAACACCAGGTTTGGTTTTTTTTATTCACTAGCGTTTCGTACATCTGGGAATAGAGAGAGTGAGTCTCTCTCAAGTGAGCATACAGAGAAAGAAAAAAAAACTCAATTAAGGGATATGCGAGTGCTTTAGAAAGGCAGAGCCGAGAGCTGTCTTGTCTTGGCGAGTGTAGAGAGGCAGTTTGCATCCTGCACCTCGCCTGTGGAGCTTTTGTACTGTGCCGCTTGGCAGTCATGCTCAGTGACTCTGCTAGAACACAGGACTCTGATATCAGAGCTCAGGCAATCGTAGAGTTGCTGTTATGTCATTCAGCTTATCCCAAATTATTATTGTGCTGGTACTTTATTAGTAACATCACAATGCTCAGTATCTCAATCTCACTCAGTATAATTGGCACTGAATATTTCAGCAAAAATGATCACAGTGTTTGTTTATTTAATTTAGCTTTGGTCCTGTATCATTTAGTTTAGCTGAAAATAGCTGAAAATAATCACAGTACCGATACTGAATACATTTGCTTTGGTCAAAATATGCAGTGCTGGTGCTGTGTAAATTAGCTTAGCTTAAAATAGCAGTTAAGTGGTACTGTATCACTTAGCTTAACTTAAATGATCACAGATTTGAGATTGTCATTTAGTTTAGTTCAAGGTATTATAATACTGATACTGTTTCATTTTTAGCTTATCTTAAATATCCATAATACCAGTACTGTCAATTAGCTTAACTTAAACGATCATTGTTTATGTAACTGTATTTAGTTTAGCTCAAAGTATAATACTGCTACTGTATTGTTTAGCTTGATTATAATGATAATAATATTGGTACAGTACGGTTTGACTTAAATTAGAACAACACTGATACATACTCATTTAGTTTATCTTGAAAGATCACAAAACTGTATTATTTAGCCTATCTTAAACTTTTCCAATGCGGGTATGGTATCATTTAGCTTATTTTAAATGCTAATAATGTTGGTACAGTGTCATTTAACTTTACTTAAGCTATTGCAATACTGATCTTATTTCATTAGCCTTAAAGTATCTTAGTACTGATACTAATCATTTATTTTAGCTTAAATCATGGATGTGTGTCCCCCACTTTTCAAAATCAGTTGTTTCGTTCACTGCATTTCCCCCTACCCCCAGACAAGAACTGAAACATAGAAACGTACCATTAAAAATGTTTCTGGTGCCCATGGCTTAAATGATTATAGTACTGGTACCATATCATTTATTTTAGCTTAAACAGTCAAAACTATTACTGTGTTATTTTGTCTTAGTCACAGTACTGGTACTGTATTGTTTAGCTTCATTCAAGTCACAATATTGGTAATGTAGCCTTCAGTTTAGCTTAAAAAATCAAATACTCTCTTATATACCTTACCACAAATGATCACAATATTGTTCTGATTTCAACAGTTTAGCTGAAATGATCACAACTTTGGTCGTTTACAGTGCAGACATTTACAAAATTGATGTATCAAATGATTCAAATGATTATGCTGTGGTAAAATTTTGATTAAATTATCTAAACAGATTGCTTCACATCTTGAGGCTCAGTTCAAGTGATCAGAATCTAGTTATTGCTTTGTGTCAGTATGAGTGAAGCAGTGCACTGGTTGACTCCAATGTAATAAACAATCATAGTGACTTGCTAGGCCCAGAGGCCTATCCACCCTGCTGCTGTCTGGACAGATCAAGAGATGAATATGGTTTAGAATGCAACTCTTCTGATATTCAAGACATGACAGTGTTCAATGATCTGTTAGCTGTTATAACATGACATTTTTTTTAATGCTGAAGACTCCTTACAAGTAAGCTACGGTTATTTGTTGCATAAAGATATTAAGGTTGCGGTGCTGCACTGTGAAAACTTAAATGGATTTAAAAATTAAGCGACAGTTTCGGCATCGGCGGGCAATCATCTCACTCAAGCACAGGCCAAGCCTAAATCCCTCACCACTGGCACTAAATCTTGATAAGCAAAGGATCTTAAAGCATGGTTCAAAATAATGATCCCGCTTTGATCTTGATTTACAAAACATGCTGTGTAAAAACTGTTACAAAAAACAGGAGATAAGCTAGAACATGCACTTAGCTTAGAGCAAGGCAGGCTTCACTTCAGATCTTATTTTCTCTAATGCACTTGCACCTAATAAATTATATTAATGACACTCAGCAACAATGTATGGGAGAGGACGGAAGGGCTGTTGTAAATAACGCAGTGTAGCTGATGAAATATGTGTCTTTGATGGTTTCTAAATGAAGAAACCAATATTATGGTATCCTCTGCACCAAACGAGGCAAACAGCACGTGATAATATTGTGCAATCGCTAGAAATGGGGGTTAAGCTGCACAAGGACCCTAATTAACCCCTGAATTTCCTTCTTCTCATTCCTTCTCATTCTCTTCTTATGTACCACTATAAGTGTCTCCAAAAGTCCCACTCCATGTGAAGTAGGAAATGGAAAGGTGAAGTGGGTAGGATCCTTGCCTCTGGATACTAATTCCTGGGTTTGAATCCTACCTCCAGCACCACCACTGGGTTCCTGAGCAAGACCTTTAACCCCAAGTTGCTCCAGGGAGTCTGTCCCCTGTAGTTGGGAATGGAAGTTGCTTTGGATAAAGACGTCTGCTAAATGCCGTAAATGTGTTGGCTGAAAAAAAACTGCCCTATTAGTTTCATGTAAACAATTCTGGAGTGATTTTTTTATGGTTTCATTTCAGATCAACCAAATATGCCATGTCTTTTTTTTAAGCCAGAACTAATACAGAGCCGGCTGTGGGCTGAGTAAAAATAAACGTCCATTTCAGTCAGCACTGCTTATCAGGCAATATAGTGGAATGCAGAGTGAATTCATGCTGTATTACATAAGAAAATGTTCATTATTATTTTTGTTTTCATCTAAATGCATTTGGCTGAAACTGATGCAAGAGCTAATGTTTTTCTTGCCATTCAGAGAAAATGATGTGAGTAGAGATTCTTCCGGGGATACAGTAAAACGGATTTTTCAGCCGTGGTAGCACAGAATTGAGTTCAGTGCTGAACACAAATACTGGCTAGGGTTGGGCAAGATGACGATACTCATCATTATTGTGCTGCATTTTTCTGGGCATTTTGTGGATTGGCCACTTTCATGTTTTATAGTTAGGGTGCATAATTAGACAGGATCTAGTGCAGTGAAATGTTAAAAATCAATCATTTTTGATACATATCTGTTCTTTTTGTTCTATTTGGTCTATTTGATGTTTTAATAAATACCATGACGTATCATGATGTTATATGTCTGCCATTGCTTGGCGTTTAATGGTTGTCCCTTGGCAATGGTTTGTCTCGAGACTATTTTTATTAAACCTAAGATTAATGGGATGTGCAAAATGCAAACCGTGAGTACTTTCAGAAAGGGAACAAAATTGCTCCCTCATGTGTGCTTCATTAAACTGACGTTCTGTAGCAGACCCCACTGGTGACTGGGAAGTCTAACTATCCATCATAATTGCAATGTATTGCTGCACTCAGCGCCCCACAATGCTTTCCCACTGATTCTTCATTCCTCCTCCACAGCTCATGTACACTGAAACCTCCTCTGAAATAACAGGACTTGTGCACATTTAACCCTTAGAACTCTGAGGATATTAGTTAAACCTGATTTCAACAAATAGAATTTGTGTAAAACACTCTAAGACCAGTATTTGCTCTCCTACATGCCTGACATTTGCTTTCGCTGAGCACGACCGCTCTGCCACTCCCCCCCCGCCACACACACACACACACACACTTGTGGGCGGAGACTCTCCTGAAACTTCTCCGAGCTTCAAAGATTCATTTTTTTCTTGCTCAATCCTAAAAAACATTTTTAAGAATTTTTTACATTTGTGTATGGCACAATGAACCCCAAGTAGAATTTATTATTAATATA
>JBBMFX010000033.1:1155001-1173140 GCA_037832545.1 Rhabdalestes septentrionalis | reverse complement strand
GACATAAACATCACATAAGGGCTCTAAATCAGTGTTAATAATTTAATAAACACACATTCAGTTACATACAGCCTACAAATATTTAGAGTATTTTATGCAGTAGCCTAAATAAATATTAAACATTAAAATTACCTGCAATACTATATTGCTGCATTTGCAAATAATAATAATGAAGATAAATAATAAAGAACTAAGGAATTATAAAGCAGAACATACCTAAAATTCATTTGCAGTGAGTCCAACTTTTTTAGATTTGGGTTAGAATTAGGGTTAAAATGTTGTTATTCTGTTCTCAATTCGTTTTTAATAAAAAGAACTGATGAGTACCCATAAAGTACCGAATCAATAAGCGGTATCAATAAAAGTAGTAATACCGTTAAAACCTTACCGATACCCATCCCTAGGCCTGAAGCAAACTAAAGTCAATTAGTTTATGTTTATTAGTGCTCACCACAAAATTAACTGGGTATATATGAAATAAAAAGTTTGGGATCACAAGGAATATTTTCTTCAGATAATTTACCAATTCAAACCAGAATCTCCTTCCAAAATGTTTGAATCTCAATACACACCCACATACAATGGTAAAGGGTTCCAATATCTTGGATTAAACTTATGTAGTTTGACCGGGGTAATATATGTCCGCATGAGCCATTTATATTGCAGTAATCTGCATCTATTATTGACACTAAATGTTTGTGCAAACAAACAAGAATCCATCCATTCATCTTTAGAAATATCTTCCTGAAGGTCATTTTTCCATGAAGTAAAATAGGACATAGAACTTTCTTTTGAACCCTCTAAAAGCGTATAGTAAAATAAAGATAGATTGCCTTTATCCCTTAAATGTTTCAAAGAATGTTCTTCCATAGTTGACAAAAGAGGGCAACGAATAAGTTTTCATTTCAGAGTGTATAAAACTTCTCATCTGTAGATATTTGAAGAAGTGTTTCTGAAGTGTTTCTCTCATCAATTGTTGGAACGACGTCATTATACCAGCCTTAAATAAATCTTTTACTTGTTTTGCTCCCTTGTACATCCAATTTTTAAATCCACCATCATTTCTCCCTGGCACAAACATTGTATTACCCCAGATTGGTGACAGACTGGAAAGTTTAATTGATTCACCTAAAAAATCATGAGCTTCATGCCATACACCAAAATAATTTCTAAGAAAAGGATTTTGTGTAGATTTTTCTAGCATTTTAACTGAGAAAGTATAAAGATCTCTAATGGAATTGTTATTCTATTTTTTTCTATATCTATCCATGCAGGAGGGTCTGTTTCTATGAAGTAATACATAGCAGAACACAACTGAGCTGCCCAATAATAAAGTTTCATATTTGGTGCTTTAAGCCCCCCTTGTTCATTTGGTACATAAAGTAGGGGCAGACGTAACCGAGGACGCCTATTATTACATATAAACCTTATGAACATTTTCTTCAGTGTTAAAAAGAATGTAGCTAGAAGGGGAAGAGGAATTGACTGAAAGAGATGCAAGAATTTAGGTAGAATTGACATCTTTATAATATTGATACGTCCAATCATTGAGATTGCCATTGCATTCCATCTCTTGAGTGAGTCCATGACTGATTTTTATTAATGGGTTATAGTTAATTGAAATAATCTCTTTTATATTTGTGACTATCTTAATTCCTAAGTATGTAAACCATTCTTGAGAACTGAAAAATTGTTGCCTATTGGTATAGTTTCTCCTTTCATCCACATTTAATAATAACAAGGTGCTTTTATTATTGTTAACTTTATTCCCAGAGAAATCTCCAAATATTGTTAATAAGGTGTTTAGTGATTGAACTGAAAGTTCTAAATTACTAAGAAAAACAACAATATCGTCTGCAAACAAGGATAAACTGTGTTCTCTCTCCTATTATTATGCCTTTAATTTCCAGACTGCTCCTAATTGCCATTGCAAGAGGTTCTACTGCAAATAAGAACAACAAAGGTGACAATGGACACCCTTGACGTGTGCCTCTACTTAAATTAAAGGGCTTTGAGATTTGGTTATTTGTTATTATTTCTGCTTCTGGGTCATTGTAAAGTAATTTCATCCATCTAATATACCCCTCACCCAACCCAAATCTCTTAAGCACCTCGAAAAGTTACCTCCATTCAATTCTGTCGAAGGCTTTTTCTGTGTCCAACGCCAGAATTGCATGGTCCTTGGCATTTTGTTTTTTATATACTATATTTAAGACACTTCATATGTTATGAAAGGCTTGTCTTCCAAGCACAAACCCATTTTGATCATTCACAATAAAGTTTGGAATGTAATTGGAATAATTAATTTTCTTAGCTAAAGCCTTACACAGCCTTACAAATCAGAGCTGATCTCAGAGAAGGGGGTAGTATTCCTTTTCCCAAAGATTCATTAAACATTTCAAGTAGGTGTGGTAACATTTTTTTATAAATTTCCATCGGGAGGCCATCCGGTCCCGAATCCTTGAATTACATAATTTCCGGTAAAAGTGGAGATAGTGAAAGCCCTATGCATTCTGACACCTTTTTGGTTGGACCAGACAGACTAGCCTTCAATATGCACTATTTTTGTCTAACTTTCTAACTTTCACTATTTTCCCTTGTCAAATTGGCTCTGATCTTTACACTTGCACATTTTCCCTGCTTTAAACACATCAGTGTCAAGACCTGGCAATTCTCATGCTGCCTAATATAACCCAGCACTCGACAGATTCCATTATAATGAGATAATAAGTGTAATTCACTTCACCTGTGAGTGGTTTTAAGGTTATGAATGTGTGTTGTATGACTGGGATGTATATGTGCATTTGGATGTGTATTTTATGTACCAAAGCATTCCTTATTTGTGGTGATTATTCTGGTTGCACGTCATCCGCTCTAATGGCCTGTCAGTCATGTCGAACTCAAAGCCATTTTGCTTGGAGTTGTTTCCAGAATCCCATCTGAACAAGCAAAAAATATAAAGTAAAACTACGAGCGTCTTTTTTCCCCGATCTTATGTTGCATGCTTTGCTGTTGCACCACTCACACTGCCCTACAGCACACTGGCTGTTCAGGGAGTCTACCAGATAATAATGAAATGAGCTGAAGCATTTCACCAAATCATACTTTCATATTTTTTCAGTCCACTTACAGACATATTTCATATGCGCACCTTTCCCTATGGTACTGAGCTACATTCAGGGCTCAATTTGAGGGGAGGAATGTAAATGGACACTATTACTCAGAACAGTTCCTGCCACCTTTCCTGATCAATTTTTATTACATGAAGAAAGGCTGAAACAGGTTTCAGCTGAAGAGTTTCATTCCAAAATGCTAGATATTTATTTCTAACAAGTTTGGCTCTATAGAGGAATTTTAACTTTTCTAATAAAGGTAGTATTCATCTGTTGTTGGCACATGCACCAGGTCACGTGACGTCACGGGTCATCAGAAATTACTTGTGCGCAGGATGTATAAACAAGAAAAAAGGTGATATCCAGCACCCAGACATTAGGGTTCATGTCTTCTGAGCCATCAGAGCCAAGTCCACTGTCCTCGCGGTACCTTGAGTTCAGCCCTCTCGCATCCCTCTCATACCCTGCCTGTGTGCATGTGAGAACGAGACTTCCTTGGTGGGAAGTTCATCTCTTCAGTGAGCGTTCTCAAGCGAGTGGTTTACCAGCTCTCTCGTTTGCATTCGCGACTGGGCTCATCCACCACGCGACAACTGGGCACCATCACCTCTCGCCAGCTCATTCTTGTGACAGTTGTATGTGAAAAGCCCACTTCAACCAACTTCAATTCTAAAAAAAGGACATTTTAGAAAATTTGCAATACATTTTGGTTGGAAAGCCTTACACCCGGCATCATCAAATGGCGGACCTCGGTCAGGAAACGGACTGAGTGTTGGTTCTGTCCAGACCTGTGACCAGTCTGGTAAATTCACAAGATTAAGTAATTTTCATTGAGCAATATTTTGGATGGTTGTGGATATTGACTGTGGGCGCAGCAATATAGCTTCACTTGTTAGTTTATTAGTGACGCGAAGTTTCACTTTTCAAAGAGCCGGACCTTCTGGCATGACTCTCAAAGAAGAGATGGTTCTTTCGGCTTCCAAAGAAGAGTTGGATGTTTCAGCTGCCAAATTGCTCTTAGTTTATTATAACCTGTAGTCATGTTGCACCAGCCAGCTTTTTTTAACAATCACCCCAAACCACCCCGTCAGGAGATCCAAACTGCCCCGCCCAATTTGCAGATCTACGCATAGATAATGACCCAAAACCCTGAATTTATTTGCCTGGGACTCCTTTTATTTATGTTAAAAGAGTTAGCTGTGCACTCAGTTAATTTGCTGCATTGGAAATTAACAATAAGTATTGTGGAAACCATATAAAAATGGTTTTTATATGGAAGGCTATAAGACAAAAGATGGACTTGAGTTTGGAGCTTCTTCTTGGACAAAATTTAATAACTGGACCTCAGTGTCTTTTAATTGAATACCACTGAGTTACACAAATGAGGCTGAAAGAATGTAATACTATTGTCGGATACAAAATGTTATAACTTTTAATAGAAGTTAAACAGACAACAGAAGAAGATGGCCTTGTCTCATGAATCTTTTATCTACATCGGTGTATGTGTGTTGCTTGTGTGGTGAAAAGATGGCACCAGGATGGACGTCAGGAGGAAGGCATGGTGGAGTAGGCGTTGTAATTCCCTGGGGAATGATCTGCTGGACAAACCGTGTCATTTATATAGATGTTCCTTTGAAACGGAGCTTTGTCTGTAGGATACATGCCTCTGGTCCATGAGGACGTGGGTTAGAATTCTACCTTCAGCAAACCACCACTGAGTTCCAGAGCAAGACCCTTAACCCTGGTTGCTCCAGGGATACTGCCCCCTGTAGTTGGGGACTGGAAGTCGTTTTGGATAAAAAAGGTATGTTAAACACTGTAAATGTAAATCTAACAAAACACTTGTATGTATATACCATACATAAAGAACTATAGGTTGGTAATAGCCTCTTGTACTATGAACACAGTGACCACACAGCTCTGGACAGCAACATTGTTTCAGACCAAGTTCACCCCTTCTGACAGCATACTGGACTTCCAGGGTCTATGGTAACATCTTGGTGCAGATACCACAGCACTTTCAGTGGTCTTGTGCCTGAGTCAGCAGGATGAAGGGGACCTACACAACATTAGGCAGGATGTTTTTTTAAGTTGTGGCTGATTGGAGTGCACACTCAGGATGAAAGGAGGCCCAGATGAAATGATCTAACGAGAGTCAAGTGCCAATTATTCTATTTTAACAGAAAACAATCACGTTTTAAAGCTGAGATCTCGCAAACCCCTGCAGAAGCTCTCTGAAGCAAGCTCTATTCATACATGTCAGATGCTGAATGATGTTGCTTTTTATTTATGTGGAAGTGAGTGGCTTGTAATGAATCCCAACCTATACTTCATAGGTGGCTATGAAAGCTTGTGCAGGTTATGATTAATGCAGAATGAGGATGCATTCAACCTATAATTCATAACGATCAAAGCAGCTTATTTTGTGGGCAGCTGGTCATGCTCATCATGCTGTTTGTGGGTAATGGGGCAATTTGTGCATCATATTTTCACTAAATGGCAAGAAAACTATTGTTAATGAGATTTAGGCATGTTAGAGCATGCATACCAGAGATTAAATGTTATATTCAATTTAATATTCCTAACAAATCACAGAAATGGCTGGTGATTAAAATAATGGGGCAGTTTTATATCAGAGAAATTCTGGGAATGGTTCAGACTGTAAATTCTCATTCATCGCCTGTAAGTAGAGGTAGCGTTCTTGTATTGTGATTTGAATCTGATAAAAATTGGTGGATGAGGGAGCCCTGTTTTGTGGATAGAAAAACATGCTTTCTTTGTTTGGCATGTTTGTGTCATTTTTTAGGTGTCCAGCACATCAGAAAATCCAAATGATATTGAAATGTAAAATATTTGGCTGAAATTGTCCAATGCAAAAGTTTGAGAACCCCTGGCAATGATGTTGAGACATGATTTGTTTTTGTTTGTTTTTTTAGTCTTTTGTCACTACAGGCTTTTACCAAAAAAAAAATCCTTTGTTATGCTTTGTTTTGGTGATTATTAAAGGAAAAACAAGTACATGGTCCTTGTGGCAGTTGAATGTGACATATTCTATGTACTTGCCAAGTTTAAGATATTGGAACAAATGTATATAATAGCATAAATTGTGGTCACTTTTTGCACAGGCTTTATTTTATGGTTTCAGAAAAGAACCAGTATTTGTAAACTATCGGTCAAAAGTTTTAAAACACCCCATTTTTACTGTTTATTTGTATTGAAATACAAGCATTTCAATGACTCATTGTTCATTCAGCAGAAAGTTCTTCCCAACGTGCGGCACTTCTAGGTTCCTTTGCTTTCACTCTTCTGTCCAGTTCATCCTAAAGCAGCTATGTGGGGTTTAAGTCTGGAGACTTCTGACCACTCCATGTTTTCCAGGTTACCATCTTGCTCTTTTTTTTTATGTACTTCTGGCAGAGCCTGAACTTATGTATTGGGACACTGTTTTATTGTAGGATGAACCCGACCAATTAGGCACATACCACAGGTACTGCACTGAGCAACAGAATGAGTTCCCAATTCAGGATAACCTTAACATTTTTATACCTCTTGCAGTTCAGCAATATCCTTTGTACCATTTCATGATATTCATTGGACTTGAACTGTTTGAATTTCAATAAACAAAAGCTTAAAACCATAAGGTGTTCTAACTTTTGACCTGTAGTGTACATTTAAATGTGAGGTTTGAACATTTTTTCACTTGGAAAACTATCAAAACACATTTTGATGTTGCATTTGACTGTACAATATGAAAAAAATGAGCCAACGGCAGTTTTTCGCAGCTGTTTGTTGTGGACATAATTACAAAAAAGTTGTTATGTACTCTTAATTGAATGCTTTGCAAAATGACGCTAATTACTTTAGAAGGTTTAAAGTGAGATGGCAATACTATACATTTCCACTAAGCCAGGTGATATTATAGTAGTTTGGAGAAGATTAGTCAAACAGATGGTCGTTTAGAAGCTAGTGGACATCAGTGCTGTTCTCCGTTTAAAGCACTGTGTGTGCTTTATGTAATGCCTCCAGGTTCAGGCAGGATCTTGAGCTACCCAATAATCCCTGATAAGCTGAACTGGAGTTGATTCTATTGTCTAAAATGTCCTGCGGTTACAGTTGTGAGTCTATACAGTTCTGTGATTCGGCCGTGAAGGCTGGCATGCTCACATTTGAAAAATCCTTGTCTCTTTCCCAGAGGGGACCACTTCCAGCAGCTTGGCAGTATGTGCTGGAATTCACAGGCTAATGATCACTCCAGTCGCCCTCCACCAGGTTAATTGTTGGTTGCTGCTTCCCACCTGCACATTGAAAGACACTGAGATGGAAGAGATTCACGTAAGATTCCACCCAACCAGAAAGAAAACTGTCAAGCGAACTCATCTGTACTGAGAACGGCAAATAGACGTTTCAAGAGCAAGACTAAAATAAGCATAATGACCATTTCATAGTATCTAATTTACATAACCCTCACATGAAATAAGGGTCGACAGGTGATATTAGCAAATTGAGAATAAAACTACAGTCATTTGTCATCATTAAAAAGTAACTATATTGTAATTTACTATTACAACAGTAGCCAAAACTGTGATGGATTATTAAAGAAAGGGCTTTCTTCAGATAGGTGCAGTTTAGCCCTAATTTATATCAGCACAGGTGGGATTTTCAAATGACATTTCTACATGAAAGTATGTTTCAACTTATGTGAAAAGCTGGTTAGTATCTTGACATATTAGCTTTGATTTAATTGTAATTTTTTTTTATCACATGCATAAGACTGTCTCGGTTGAAGAGCTGAAAACTAACTCTGCAGTAATGAACACAGGGATGAGCAATAAGTGCTGAAAGAGCAGGCTAATACTGTGTGTATATGTTGTCTGAAAATAAAAAGAAGAATTAGTATAAAATATAAAGGGGGCATTTGGCTGATGCCCTAATAATCATTAGTCACAGGGACAGTCCCCCTGGAGTGTTAAATGTCTTGCTTAAGGTCACAATGGTAGAAAGTGTGTGTTTGAAACTGCAACTTTGTGGTCATCGGGAACACAGGCAAATGTTTTACCCACTAGGCCACTAGCACAGTGACTGGTGGCGTGCAAAAAATGGTAAATGCTGCAGTAGTGATGGCAGCTGGCAAAAAATTGTGGCAATCAAATGAACGCTTTGGTGGAAAGAACTCAGTGTTATATGTGAGTGCAAGATGAATCCAGTGTCATTGAAGGGCTTGTGAGTTCAGGTCCATGGCAAAAGTGGGCTCGGTTTAAACCTTGCTCATGCTGCTGTTCTGTCATGCAGTTGCATTGAATGCGTTCATGACAGCTGTCAGCTGGAGCCTTTGTTTTGTGTGTGCGTACATTATTGTTTGCAGGAGATGAGAGGTGCTGGAAGGTAATCATCTATGGGTGCTCATTCATCCCATTAGTTTGGTGCATCTGGGTGTATAGAAGTGTTGCAGATAGAATAACATGACATTTCACAAGACAATCAATGTGAACAACAAAAAAAGGGATAAAGCAGAATTAGTTGAACAAATATTTTTGCATATTGTGTGGGTCAAATCTACATCATTATCATTCACTATTTGTAAGATGGTCACATTGTTTCAATGTTTTCAGTTGTCTAAATTGGAGCAAAATGTTTACAGCTGTTTTAATAAACCTGAAAAACAAAAAAAAACACTTTGAAAAGAGGAAATAGCAGAACAGACTATTTGGAATACATTTAACATACATCTTGATAAACATAAATCTTTTTCACTTTATTCACTGTTACCAGTTCATGAAGCATTCGCTTGAAATAAGTTCTGACATTTTCAACTTTTATTTTTGCCATCTCCCACAATTCCCAAAACATCTTACATCAACGATGCGCGACTAAGGAGGTCATGCAGTTCAACACTGAGATAAAGAACTGACTGATCTATCAGTGCACTTTAGCAGGAGCCTCAGGGTAAAATAACAAACAGTTTTTACATGTTCAAAATGTATGTTTTCTGCATGAAATGTGCTGACTGGTAAAAAGCTAAACAAGCACTGATAGTGTTTCATTTAAATATTTTATACCTTTTCATTAGCAGGTAAGTGTTTTTAAAAGTACAGCCTGAGACCGAACTGAAATATCCCTGAAATCTGAAAACTGAAAACATAGACTGAATACAAAAAAATAATTTCAAAGCTTCTTCTGAATACATTAATTGCATGACATTCGGACTCAATATGTAAATGCAGACAAGGCTTCGGATAAGACCTTGGTCAGGTATGTTGGACTGAAAATGCTATAAGATTGAGGGAAAAGTGGATCATACTGAAAAACAAAGTATAATTGATGGAAATTTTTTTTGTTATGGATAGTGCTTCGGACCGAGCACATCCAGAGCTTTTTACTCTACATTATCCAGGTCAGAACTTCCAATAATCTCACCTGTAATCATCCTTCGTAGAGGAGAAAAGACTGTTCAGTGGAAATGCCAGGGGCCAGACGCTGAAGCTCAGCAGTTTGTGAAAGACTACGCTCACACACACACCCACACAGACACACATAGCACACACACACATACACAAATTACAATGTGGCTGGGGGTGGGGGTGGTGTGGTAACGAAGCTTGGCAGAGGGAAAAGGAGTATATTTACAGCCCCCCTACACCGCTCGCGGAGAAAGCAGAGGAGACGTTAATTGCATTCCGCTGTCGCTGTCTTGTATGTATTGATCAACCAAACACAACACTCTCCCTCTTCGCCGCACAGCGCGCGCAATAACTCTGATGCTAATCGAGTGATGGAGGAGAGAACAGGGGGAAAGGGAAATCAAAGCTGAGACCAAAGTGAAGTCTCAGCCATCATACACTCTATCATTAACGCTGCTCTGCCCGGTCCCGCAGGACCAGAGCTGCCAACGTGGGGCTCGACGTGAATAAAGACATGCGTCAGCTGTGCTTGTGTGCTGGATTAAAGCGCCAGGCAACCCAACAAGTGACCTTTTAGAAGAGGAGCCAAGGGGGTCCCGATCGCTGTGGATCTGTGTCAGGCTGAAACCAATGTCTAACAAACATGAAAAACTACTTTGCCGCTATGCTTACGGAGGTGCACAAGCAGGGCACAGATTTAGGCTCCGCTCTAAAGATGAGGGAGCAAATGTATGAAGAACAAAGGTGGGCATTTTCTTTAGGTGTACCTTACTTACAATGGACAACCCTCATTTATTTATATTTTACTTCGAATAGCTTTTTAGTTGCAACAAAACTACTTCATGCTTGTCAAACTTTTTTGTGATAAAGTGAGAAGATTAAATAAAAGAAATGGGAACAAATCTTTCACTTGAAAGCCTGCAGAGTGACTAAACTTACAAGGAGCCTTGATAAAAGTGTTGCTCCCACTCAGCATTCAGCAACACCAGTACACTGATCACTACCTGATCATCTAGAATACACCTGTTTCTCCACTGGTTCAGGTCTTACGTTATATGTGGTTTTTGCATGAGTGATTCATATGAAGGTCAACGGGTGGCTTAAAATACAAATAACAGGATACAGGTTTAGGTTCAGGGACTGGACCGAAAATGAGGGTCTCTGAAAATAATTCAAGAAGCCGGGAAAGCTGTTAGTCAAGACCACATTTCAAATAGTCTGACTATTAGGCAACAAAATCTAAATAATTGAGAGGGTGATCAAGACGTTTGTACCGCAATGTGTGTCTGTCTATCTGTCCATGTTTCCATCCATCTACATTACAGGTCTGTAAATCTATTATTGACAGCCTTCATGAAAATGAGTTTGACCCTCATAAGGTCTTCATTGTTTGGTTACACAGGGGGTCCTCCTGGGTCTGGTGGACCCATTGGTTTTTGGGGCTTTTAATTCAACATATTCAAACTTGTTTTTGTTAAACAGCATATGTTTACTTTATCCCATTTGCAAGTAATATAAACAAAAATGTGTTTTTTTTTTTACCTTTGTTAAATCACATGTTTGCATTTTTCAATTAAAATATAGCAAAACAAGGAAATGCATCATAAAACAGGCATAACTGGAAAATAATTAAGCAAGGTTTTCAACTATAGTGTGTTATTTATTTGAATTCCATTAGAAATGTGACCTAATCTTGATGGGGTATTTTGATGGGGCATGAAGAGGTCAAAAAAGACTTGATGTCTTGTGCATGAGTGACTGCTACGAGTGTAGGTCCTGGTATTATCAGAATCACATTGGCAGGTCTGAGGGGTGGGGGTCATTTCTTGAGACATCCATACGTTGTTATTTGCAAACTGCTGATAGTCTGGTCCTATAACTGGCTGCTCACTGGCTGGTCCTGAGGCTCGTTGCTCACCTGCTGATCTTGGGGCTGGTTGCTGGTGAGCTGGTCCTGAGGTTCGCTTGTGTTTTGAAGCTGGCTGAGGGGCTGGTTCGACACCTAGCTGCTCACGGGCTGGTCCTGAGGCTCTTTTATACCTCAGAGCTGGCTAATGCTCAGAATGATCCTCACATAATGAAACTTTTTCCTCTGCACCTCCATCAAAACCCTCTTCCAATATTAACTATAAGATACCTGAACAGAAAATCGCTTTGCCATCTTGATCAGTTGTGGTGTGGACCCCCACAGACAGAGATATTTATACTGTCAGGTCCCCAAGATTCATTCCCACAGACAGAGGGTGAAATGTGTGGGAAAAGGGTGCAGATAGAGTTGGGTGCTCCAATTTTGCATCCACGTTGCTACCTTGTGTGGGAACAGCACTGGTTTCACAAAGTGAGAAGAAGAGGACTTACCGTTCAGTAATATCGCCCGTGTAGCGTGATGGGAGTGCTCAAGCGAGGAGAGAAGCGAGAGAGCAGGTGAATCACGCAGTTAGTCTATGAACACTCTAAAACAGAGTAAAGTTCCCACCAGGAACTTAAAATTCACGCTCATGCACAACCAAATAGAGAGTACTCACGAGAAGACAAGTTCTTCAGGTTGGGCGATGAAACTCAATGACAGAGCAAAGAGGAAGCTCCCACTTCCTGTTTATATACCGTGACACGCTCGTGGTCGTGCATGTGACAACTGGTGGCTCACACCTGGTTCTATTCACCTGCTTTACTCTCTCCTTCTCCCTCCCTCTCTCTCTCTCACACACACATAAAGGCCCAGAGAGGAGGAACGGAAAATATGGGTACACAGGACCTCTGATTTCTACACTTTCACTAGAACCAGGTCCAGTGGACCCAAAGACCCTGAATGTAATACAAATGTGAAGGGGGGGAAGGGACTGAGGTAGATGTAATTGTTTTCGGATTTATGTTCATTGAGCCAAGGCCAATGAATCTCAATTTGAGAAAAAAAATATTTGCATATTTTTTCTTAAGCTAAAGACTGAAAAGGGGTCCCATAGACCCAAAGACCTTATAAGGGTTAAATCAGTATATTAAATAAATTACACAATGAGTGACAGCTCAATAAACTGGTTGGATAACTAGAACATGCAATTCTGTTACATCAGCTAACAGACCCCCATGCTGGCGAGCATTGTGCTGAGAGTGAGGGACATGCTACCCACCCATGGAGAATAAAGTCTCTTAGACTTTGTAGGATCCAACACACACCTCTAGCAGGGGTGATTTTCTTTTTGTGTTCAAATCTAATATTTAGTAAAGTTCATTATTCCACTTATTTTCAAAAGAGGGCCCATATTTCGGTCTGTCTGACATTTTTTAAGACATAAAATGCAACATTTTACTTAAAATGTACTTGTTCTTGAAGCTTCAATTCAAGTTTATTTAAAAAATAATAAGAAAGCCAGGTTACTCATTTATTACAACAAAACAACAAATATTTTTATTTTTATTTTTATTGTACTGCAATTCATCTTCATGAATAAACTGTTTCAAATCCGAATGCAATGCTAGTTAGTTATCAAGCACACTCACAAGCTGCACAGATTCAGCAAGTGCCAACCCAACACTGTTCTAAATAATTAAAGAAATAAATAAATCTTTAAAAAAAATCCTTTCACAGCTAAACACAAACAGGACATTCACAGAGCATCTCGAAATTACTCTTGCTTTGTACTCCCAATTAATTTTATATGGGGAATATCCTGACTGCCAGTTTTACAAAGTGTTTGTTTTTCTGCTGATTTTCAGGCACTGAAAGTGATGTTCTAGAGCATAATGTCAATTTGATGAATAATTATCATGCTGAATAGTGTATTAACAAAATGCTGCAGCTTAATGAATACACACTCTCATGCCTTTTGAGGGGTTTCAGTGTTCCGCTGGTCCATCCAGCTGCCTGGCTTGTTTTTGTAGATGTTCCTGAAACATCCCTGAAGCATGTGAGTTTACTTCCAAATCATAAATGAGCCTCGACAGACTGACCTCCAATAATAAATATGCAGCTTCACTCATCAAAAAGTGTTCCTCAAACCTCCTATATTCATCCTCCAGGAAATCTCAAGCCTTCAATTTCAGAGCCCACCCTGACATTTTGAAAAGAGGAGAAAAGGGCTGGAAAGAATCTCAGTTCGTCCTTTATTGGGTCTTTCAAAACTGCAGCACATCCTTCAGTCCAGTTCTCCAGCATTAAGCTCTTCTTCCCTTCCTTAAGCTGTTTTTCGCTCGAGATAATCCATGCCTCAGGCAGGTGGTGGATGTCATTTTTTAAAGACAAAAAAAAAAAAGATTTTTCATTTTTGAAATGATGTGGCATATTCTAATTCCCCATAATGCCTTTCAAATTTCAATTAATTTTCAGCCGCTGTTCCAACCCTTGGGGAGCAAAACAATGACGTGACCATTAAACAGTGCAGCTTTAAAAAGTAAAAGGTTGTTTAAGTCTTCATTATAGATTTCCCAAGTGGAGATATTGGACTGGAAATGGTCCATAATTTTAAATAATTATGAAAAGTCCTGATCTCCAAAGGAGATAAGGAATCCTATGGTTTTAAAAATGAGTGTTGTTACTTTGGTTTGGAGTACAGGCTTAGGAAAGCCATTTTTTGGTGTGGAAAAATTGATATAATGATATAGTATGGCACTTTTCCACTGGAATCCGGTCGTTTTTCCATTACAAATAAAGTAAGCTGCACCCGAGCCGTATCTGTGCTGCTCAATGGCAGGGCTATAAACCGGCCACAGCCAAGCCGACTATATCGCTGCTTTTTGATTGGTCAAAAGATTGTCATCACAACATGGAAAGTGACCCTGTTTTTTTTTTACAGTCTGCACAAAAAAAAAAACATGATGGAACTAACAACTGGGAAGTTCCATCATGCTTTACTGTCTGTTTGGTTTAAAGATAAATTGCAGTGGGATTTTTCAAGGACGCTAACATATGTACAAAACGCAAGAGAGACTTCGCTAACAAGTCAGCTGGATCCGGCTTTCATCACATGGCTGAAGAATGCTAAGAAGAAAAATGTATGGCACCTTTGGTTCTTAAAGGAACCATGTTAATATGAATGTGATGAACCTTCTAACATTTTGAAGAACCTTCATAGTTTTAATGGGACAAGAGCTTGTCCTAGAAACAGGCTCAGTATTCCAGAGAACAGGACAACCAGACGTGTGACACATGAAGGTCTTAAAATGTCTTAAAATACCAATAGGTCTTAAAATGTTCATCCTACTTGCATGCCATTTACAAAAATAGTTATTCATGAATCATTTATTGAAAGGTTCTTTAGAGCCAAGGGTCAATGCCGTATAGACAGAAGGTTCTTTATTTATTTATTTATTTTTATAGCTAAGTTTTTCCCTAAGATAATAGTCATAGTTATACATGCCCATATCCTAGCTCAACCAGGCTTTTCATTTAAAAAAGTTTGATTTAAACTTTGTCAATGCATGTGACATGTATCACAATACTTCTCTAAGGGTTGTTTCTGTCATGTTTCATGATTTTATTCATTTCTATTCAGCCACTTTTAATGATTATTTTTCCTTTAGCTTTCTACAACTTGCACTAAATTCATATAAACAAGGCTAATTAGGAGTTAACTATATAATGAACGCAGTCGTTCAGTGTTTTCTATCTACCTGAATATATTTACTATATATTCAAGAAAGCATAAAAACCCCAAAATGATCATCATAATGCTAAAATAACATTATATCACCCAATTCTAAGCACTATGAACCGTGATTAAGATCAGCTATATATTGCCTGATGTATCTACTGAGTGTGGGATACATTTCTCCTGCTGAAAAGGGTCCCTTGGAGAACCCCTGCTTCAGAGAACCAGAAAAGCATTGATTAGCGGTACATTTTTGAGTATGTATGTGTGAGTGAGTCTTTGGTGGGGATCTTCTGAAAGCAATCATTTTTACACGGAACGCATTCTGAATTAAGTTCTGAAACTGCGGTCTCTCCAATGTCTAAGAAAAAAGGGAATAAATATGAAGTCCATCCGAGCAGCACCAACCCCCACACACACTGCACCTCGGAGCAGAAATTCCCACACATGTCCCTTAACAGTGCAGACATTCACCCTTAGAAAAAACAACCTTCCTAACCTTGTTTTACCTTCTGACTTTATTTTACAGATGTTGCCTTGTGTGTCATGATTGGTGTAGTTAGGTATCAGTGACAGGTGTTGATCAGGTATACTGAGCTACAGTAAAATAGTCGACTGGTGGATGTTGACTTAAGTCTTACAGGTCCTTGATACAGTTGTGGACTACTTGAGCACTGATGTGTGTTGCTCTGGATAAGGGCGTCAGCTAAATGCTGTAAATGTAAATATCTGTACCAGAAGTGCAAAAAAACCCCACCCGTCATAAAGCACAACAGCTCCTCATTTGGGAGTCCCACGAGTTTGGGTTGATTTCTGGGGTGTCAGAGGTCATGCTGGCCTTAGCTTGGTGTTCTTATGTCACAATAGACTAGAGTTTAATTTAAAAAACATGTAATAATAATAACCACTACTGGGTTTTTAAAAATGGCATCACATGCAAATGCCCATAAAGCACAAAAAAAAAAAATTCATTTACAGTCTGAAAAACAGAAAAAAAGATCTTTGAACTCGGGAGAACTTTCCGGATAGTCCTCGCCCACAAGTGGATGGGGAAATCCCACAGAGGGAGGGGATCCAGAGAACAGCTGAGTGATGCAAACAGGGAACGTGTAGGAGGGCAAACAGTGATTTTAGATGGTTTTACACAATTGTATTTGTTGAAATTAAACTTTACTAATGCACTCTGTGTTCTAAGGGTTAAGGAAAATCAGTGACTCAGCGCTGTGTGTGCATGTGTCTCATAGAACCTTTTATCTGGTATTTTCTTACCACCCCTGGGGCAGGTTTGTTGTTTCCAGACATGAGTGGAATAGCTTTAGCATGTTCTGGAGTTATTAGAAGGCATCACTTGGCAAAATACAGACCTCTTACTTAACGCAGGCTTCTGCATCAAGGAAGGTCATGAATTAATCAGAGCATAAAAGAGTGAGACGTCAGAGTTGTTCCTTTGTTTAAGGAATTGATGCTCGATTGTTGTAGGGGATGTACAACAAAGTGAACACCATCTGTTCTTCATGTTCGACGCATGTCGCCCGAGGTATTTCCGCAGAGATGAGGAAGAAGGTTTTGGGATGAGGGAGCTGGAAAAAGAAAAGCAAAAAAGGGAAAAGATGGAGCACATGTGCTGTAAAGCTTGATTTGTATTCAGAAAGACTCTGAAAGGCCCACACTGCCTCCACTCAGCGTGATTGCAATGGTCCCTCAGGGGCCTGGCGGGAAAACGGCCTACTGTACATGGAGAGCGCCGCTATCGCCATGACATCTGGGACTGGTATAGTGGTTAGAACAGGGGAGGGGCGGAGCAGCACTTACAGCAGTTCAAGACAGTTGAGAAAACACAAAAGTGATATCTTGAATGTGCTCAATTCAAATTTCCACATGAGCAAATTAGGCTATATCAACACAGTTAGTGCTGAACATATGTAAAACTGGCCATTTTTGTCACATATGAAAACACCACACCACACATTCTGAATTTTTTCCTCTGCATTTAACCCATTCACCCAGGGAGCAGTGTACAGGGAGCAATGTGTGGGGACGGTACCTTGCTCAAGGGGAACTCAGTGGTGCCACTGCCAGTTCTGGGATTCAAACCTTCGACCATCTGGTCACAGAGGTCACCAGCAATTCTGCCCTACAAAGGCAAAAGACCTTAACTTACTAGAGTGTGAAACTGAGAAAAATGACTTTAAAGTTTTTTTGTTGTCCAGCCAATTGTATGATAGGTAGGAAACTGAAAATTTACCAAGTAGTTGTCATAATGAATACATTTATCTGCATAAAACATTTTTAAGTTCAAACTTGACGTTTGATGCTTATTCTGAAGTTACTGTATTCTGCTTTTGCACTTCCTGCAAAACAATAATGGGTCATACAAAGGCAAACTACCATAACTCTATACACTCTATACATACATTACTATGATAAGAATTATAGCTTTAAAATAACATTTAGTTAATATGTCTAGTAAGGCTGAAAATTACATAAATAGAATATTATAAAATAAAATGTAATGAGCATTTTAAGGCAACAACAGTACTGGATTATTGTTAATAATATAACACTTTAAGAAGTATAAATATATATATATATATATCTTAAAGTATTATTATAAATATACACAACACAGATAAACATATATAAAAGGTTATTTTTACAAATATATATATACAAAATAAATATTTGTATATATCTATTTGTATTTATTTTATATATAACATGACATTCTACCTATATTTCTTACATTTGAAAGGTTTGATTTGGCTCTGCCAGTAATTTGTGGACACCCTTTCTCAAATACCATTTACCCCATTTTTAGAAAGCGAATATGTTTTTATTACAAGCAAACTATGTTTTGACTGAATGGAATAATTCTCTCTTTATGAGAAGAAGGCTAAACGGAACATGTTTATTGCGATCCTTTAAAGACTTTCACTACTAGTTAGTATAATTCATCATTCCTTTGATTCCTCTACCTGCACCCTGCTCTCACTGCAGATCACAATGTCATCTGCAAACATCATTGTCCATGGAGACTCCTGTC
>JBBMFX010000033.1:1116918-1149097 GCA_037832545.1 Rhabdalestes septentrionalis | reverse complement strand
CCTCCCCTCCCTCCGTCACACACTCGCATGGTTCGGGACTCGCCCTGCGATCAGAAAGTCGTGGGTCGATCCTCCAGGCTGCAGGAGCCTCTGAGGTACCCTGAGTAAGTATCGTTCCCACACAGTGCTCCCCAGATCACTCCCCAAACACTGCTCCCCACACACTGCTCCCCGAGACCATCTCCACACACTTCTCCACAGGGGTGCAGAATTCATGGCGGCCCCTGTTTCACTTGGTGAATGGGCTTAAATGCAGAGGAGGAATTTCAATCACACTCACAGCATTATGCATTTTAACCGAATACAAATACAAATACGAATATGAATAATTTTCCATTTTAACAAAAACAAATACAGATACAAATAGTGGCCGCTCTGCACACCCCTAATGCCTGTTAATGTGTCTACTCTTTGACATACTAAATAGATTAAACAAATAAATGGGAACTAATGTTTTAAATGCAACAAGCTGCAAAGGTACAAGGTGCCCATTCAGCACCACCAGTATACTGATCATCACCTGATCATCTGGAATCATCTAAGAAAGCCAAATCTCTTTGAAAGCATAAAATGAACAAATGAGGGGTGATCAAGGCAGTACTGTATATGATTAAAGTTTTTCAACCTTATATTTTGTCTCCCTCTCGCACGGTATTATCAAGCTGGGAGGGAAGCTAGCATGTGCTTCTTTCAAAACAAGGGAAGGACCACCACACTTTTTTAACACACTGATCTCTGGACAGCCTTAGCATGCTTAGAGGAGAACATTAAGCAGGGGCGGATGGGTGAGGGGCGGGGCTGGAGGCAATCCCAGCTGCCCGGGGCAAAGGCGGGGTACACCCTGGACAGTCACCAGCATGTCACAGGGCAACACGCTCACACCTAGGGGCAATTTAGTGTGCTCAATCAACCTATCCTCAATCAGGTATGTTTTTGGTGGTGGGAGAACATGCAAACTCCACACAGAAAGACCCTGCGCCCGACCCGGGAGTCGAACACAGGACCTTCTTGCTGTGAGGCAACAGCGCTAACAACTGTGCCACCGTTCCAAATTCCATAATGTCTAAATTAAAATCCATCGTTAATACAAGGCAAAAACAAAAAAAGTATGTGTATGTATAGCTTTTCATGAAAGTCCCATGGCACATTTACCTAAATATAAATAAATAAATGCAAATGAATTAAGTAAAAATTCCAGCAGCAGAGTTTTCCCCACAGGCCATATCCAGATGTAATCCAAATGTACTCTAACTGTATTCTGAATACAGTACTTTTTCATGAATAGTAATGAATTATGGGACTGAATGCATTTAGAATAATGTTTTGACTAATTAGCCATCATTACATTTTAATTTTGGGCAAATCTGAGTCTAACTATATGTATACTGGACTAAATAGTGTGAGCATGCCCCAGGGACCAGCTGACATCCACCAGCTGGAAGTTCTAAACCTACACCTAGGAACGCACACAGACACCAGTGCGGTTGCACAACTGAGCTTTATTCAAAATAAAAGATATATTAATTCAGAAAGCACAAAATAGATCCACTACCAATTAGGATGGACTCCCACTCTCTCTCTCTGCGACCTCTGTTTTCACATCTCTGTTTGCTCTCCCGTCGCTTCTCTATTCTCTACTGGAGAGCCTGTGTTTTAAAGGGTCTCAGGTGCTCCATTGATGCTGGTCACCTGGCTCTTGTCAAGGGAGGAGCCCTGTGTTCAGTCCACCAGACATTTAAGGCTGCTCTGCCTCTTCACCTCACAATAGCTTCTATCTGACCCAGGGACATTTTCTGATCAGCTCTTTAAGTCTTAACCCAGATCCCTTTTACTAACTTTAACTCACCAGGATAAGCGGAGTTGCAGACAGCCAGAAGTGGATTTTTCATAGAAGACCAAGTTGATGAGGGCTTTTTTTTCCTAAGAAAGATTTGATAAGTTGATCAGTGTATGGGCTACATGTTGAGGGCACAAAGATTAAGAGTCTTACTTGTGAAGTGTAAGGTGTCCATTAGTCACACTGCCCACGGAGCATCATGTGGTAACTGTATCTTCCTCAAGGATACATCAGGTTACTTGTTATTGTTTCATATATTTGTAGTTGTTTTACTCCTTTTGGAACATGAGTTTGTCAATGTGGTGTACAGCACTTTGGTCAACCTTGTGGTTGTTTTTAATAGTGCTTTATAAATAAATGGAAATGGAATCAGTGGTGCCATTGGCAGTCCTGGGATTTGAACCTACTTCCTTCCGATCACATGGTCAACTCCCTAAACACCAGGTCACTGAGCTTCAGGGTTAAATTGATTGAACACACAGCAGAGATAGTGTGGGGTTCAAAATACAAGCATTAGATGTACCATTCCTCTCGTGCTAGCTTATCATCCTTTGGTGGCTTACTGCAAACCCTCTGGCTTCTTTTGGTTTTTATTCTTCAGTTTCATGCATATTCCTGCTGCTCTCACACACTTATGTAAACTCCTCTTGATTTTCAGGTGACTGTGTCGCCTTGGGGAATGCAGAAGTGGCCATGGAATTAGCTCCCATTTACAAAAGTGGATCATGTAATGACTGTACAAGCCAGTCATTTCCCGCTAGAAAATCGCATGTCGACTAAGATATGATGAGGCTGCTTCAGCTGGACTGCTTCAGCAAAACGGTCCCGAACCCAGATGTCTTTGCCACTCGTGCCAGCTGCAAAGACATCTGAGAGCCAGCACTCGTGCCTGACTAAGAATAACATTAAATGCTCCTTAGTACTTTGCAAAGCCACCCCCGAAGAGCTTTTAGCAATTTATTTTCTCAGCAAATAAAAAATAAAAAAACAATCCCAAAATATGTTAAGTGGCACAAGGCTGGTTACCTGTTATTTTTCATGCTGTTGGCGCTATTAATCCAGCTCTAATTTATTCAATTAGAATGCTTGATTCACAACACATAATTGAAGGAGTATTTTCAGTCGTTTTTGTTCCAAGATAGAGCCAGAGTTAGGTAGGTGTAGTTTATGCGCTCAATTTGCTTCTTTTTGCATTCCAAACATAAACATACTTCATGATTAAAGCATGATTAAAGGTTATGAACTGGTTTTAATGTTGTGCAATCTGACTGTGTACTGATTTAAACTCTGGAGCAAGAGTCTCTGTTAAATTGACACATATCGCTCTTAAGCATATGCTGTATGAGCGGTTCTTTAAAGTTCTAGGGACGTCACTAGACACGATCCACTGGAGTGCATCCCCCAGTAAAAAGCTGCTTTGCCCCACTACAGTCACAGAGAGGTCAGTTCTTAAGCTAATAGTTTTCCTGTTTAACCCTAGAACTAGTCTTAAGCAGTCTAAACCCAGTGCTTGTTGCTCTTTTATTTGGAGCACCATTGCTGGGCCTCATTCCGGATCACTTCCATCTTTAGGTTTTCTAAGCCCGGGCTCACAAGGTTTTTCTAAGCCATCACGATATATAATCTAATAAAAAAATATGCTGTGATCATGCTTTAGGCATATATTCCATGCTACGACAACATTTCACTGCCCTATTTATTTTTATGCACACTGTAAAATGTCACCAGTATTAGAGCTAACTGGGGACTGAGGGACAGTAGGAGAGAAATAATGAATTGTTTCCTTATCTTTTTTGTTTACAAAGCAGTTGAAACCGGTTGAAAGTTCGAGAGATGGGGAAAGTCCCTAAGCCAACCCTAACCCAACACTCACCCTAACCCTAACCCTAACTCTAACCCTATCCTTTAGTCCCATGACATGAAAATTTCACTTTGTGTGATTTTTTAACAATAATAAGAGTTCCCCTAGCCAGTCTATGGTCCTGCAGTGGCTAGAAATTGCAATAGATATAAAGAGTACTTTGGTCATCCTGCTCCACTGTTCAGACAGGGACAGCTCAGATGGCCCAAATTTGGCAGCACATGACGTCATAAGGGGAATAGTTACTGCTCCGTTCTTGTTCTATGCCCATCCAGAGAATTTCCCCTAATAAATGAGCTCCACCCACTGTCATGGCGGTGAAACATTTGCTGGGTGTTTAGATGTAAAAATGAGCACAAATGTATTTTTTTGTTCCTTCACGAAGCCTTTAAAGGACTAATGGGTTCATTTAATTGTTTTTGGAAATGCGCCGACATGACTTCCTAAAAAACGTATTGTCCGCGCCAAACATTTCGCCAAAGACTGTTTTCTCAACTTGGGGCAATATAGAGCTGTTTTAGCTGTAAAGGTAGATAGCATCAGGTATGTGTGTGAATGGTGTGTGAATACACACATTAACTCGATTATTGTACTTCTTTATTTTTTGGACAACTGTGCTGCGGACCTTTGATATACACTGTAAACATTAGCGCATTAGCGCATGATACAGTAAATTGGCCCCACCCCCACCCTCATCCTTGCCCCACCTCTCTCCCCCTCACCCACCTCGCTCCTCCTACTTATCATTTAAAGCTACAGACTTAGAAACTGTGCTTCCTAGCGAAATCACATTGTGGGACTGGCTCAAAGTGGCTGTAATTCTTTACCAAGTTTGAATTTCAGGAAGAGACTTCAGATACAGTATTAGGGGACCATTAAGACCTATATAAAAACATAAAAATCAGCATATCATGGAACCTTTAACCCTAAATCTATTGCCAGTTTACCAGTTCACCAGTGTCACCAGTTAGATCTGATACTGGCAGTGTTATGCTGTGTGCATTAAAATACATTGGGTAGTGAAGCATTGTCCTGGCACGATTAAAGGGCCTAAAGCATGAAACAAATTTTTTGTAGACTTTATGTCATGATGGCTTCACAAAATATTGTGAGATCACTTGTCGGCAGAAAAGTTTTTTTGTTTCTAAGATGTAAAAGAAAATAAATTTGGGTATTTTTGTTCTCTATGGGCATTTCTGTATGATGGTTTTTTTAAAACCCCAGCAACGGTTATTATTATTACATACTTTTTAAATTAGAATAATTTTGTTTCAACATTTCATAGAAACACAAACCAAAGAAACTTGCATATAAGGTGCTGTTTTGAGGTATGATGACAACTTACCATTTGTGGTGCTTCTTGTACAAATCTGAGCTGCTTAAACACTAATATGCAAATTCCCATGAAGTCCTATCATTTTTCCATTAAACACTTTATAAAGTCCATGAAATCAACCGTTCTCGATGGAGACTTGGCAAAGCATTGGCATCCAGAGAAATGCTAATAGAAGTGTTGACCAGGTTTGTTTTACAGAGCTGAATGAACTGAGACATGCACAGAATGAAACTTGGTCATTAGTAGGGTTAGAAAAGTCTTTGAATTAATACTGAAAACCAGGGTCCCATTCCATGAAACAGGATTAAGGGAAAGTCTGGCTTACTTTCTTTTTCTTTATCTTGCTCAAGGGTACCACAGTGGTGCCACTGGCAGTCCTGGGATTTGAACCTACAAACTTCTGATCACTACAAACTTCCAAAACTTCTCAACTCCCTGAACACCAGGCCACGAGGTTCAAGATTAAGTGCTTTGATTGGACACACAGTAGAAATAGTGTGGGGTTTAAAAGACAAGCATGAGGTGTAACAGTCCTCTTGTGCTAGTTTATCAACCATTGATGCTTTACTGCAAAGCCTCTGGCTCCTTTTGGTTTTTACTCTTCAGTTTCATCCATAATCCCTTAATTTCCATTGAAATAAGCCAGACTTTCCCTCAATCCTGTTTAAAGGAACGGGGCCCAGAAAAGGTCCAAAAAGGAAAAGTTAAAAACTGACTTTTGTACTAAAATACTGATGTTGATAAACATTCTAAAGTGTTTCAGAATCAAATCTTTATCTCCCATGTCTGTCATTTAAATATTTTAATGTCAACCTGTGGGAGAAACTGTTACAGTTCGGTCAGTGGTGACCTGTTTTTCCCACTGCTTTTTGGTTCGTTTTCTGTTTCTGTGTTTTGAGGACTCTTATTTTGATATCCCCTTTCTGTTGTGGTTTGGTGTATTTTGATGTTTCTGTGTACCCCGTATCCGTGTCCGTGTATTACGTCTGTGTATTGGTTCCACCTGTCTTGTATTTAGTTCTCATTATGTCTCTTTTTGGTTTGTATTTAAGTCAGGTTATGTTCAGTGTATCCTCATATCATCTTTGCCTCAATTTCCTCCGTGTCTCTTGCCTGTGTTAGTGTTTTTGAATCATTCTGACGGCCCTTGAGCCAGTTTCTGTTTCTGTCTTTTTTTAATAAAGTACCCCCTGATATGGAGCCCTGGTTTCCCGTCCTTCCCCAAACCTCAGAGGTAGCTCACGAGTGGGAGCTTTCGCAACCATTCGTGACAGAAGACGACATCCTTATGTACCCACCTCGACGGCGGTCCAACACTGGAATGCCGCCCTCAATGCCTGGGCGGCAGCGTTTTCCCAGTCGGACCCCGCTGTCGAGAGCGAAGACGGAAGCCCCGCTCTGTGCTGAGATCCCTCCGCCTGGAAGACGATTGGAAGAGAGGAGGATGCCGAGGAGACGCCCTCGGTCTTCAAAAGCGAAGGCAAGCCCTGGGAGCTGCCTTGGGAGAGCCTTCTATGGGACCCGGAGGAAGAGAGTCTCTCGGAGGATCTGTACCTCTCTCCACCCACCAGAAAGAGGAAGGGAAGGCACAGAGCGAAAAAGGCTTCCCCATTCTTCGCCCCGACCACAGCCTACAACCATCACAGCATGGTGGATGCGCTGCTGTCAGCGGAGCACGCACCGCGGCAGAAAAGAGAGGTCTCGTCACACCTATGGGGGTGCGAGCTCACGCGGCCCCCACTGGAGGAGGAGCACAAGCCAGGGTCGAGCCTACAGGAGCCCAACCCCGCACCACCACTATGGGAGAGAGACTCTGTGTCGGAGCCGTGGAGACAGGACCCCACGGCCAGATTGGAGCTCCACCTCCAAGCAGCCCAGGAGATCTTGGGACGTCTACTGAAGCCGAAGGCCCCTGCTGAGCCACCTCCCATACCTGCCGCTCCCGGTCCAGGCCCAGTCAGTCATAGCCCAGTAAGCCCCGTCCTTAAGAGCCCGGTCTCAGTAAGCCCTGTCCCACTAGACCCTGTCCCTGTCTGTGTGGTCCCTGTCCCTGTCCCTGTCTCTGTCCCCGCTCCCGTTCCAGTCCCGGGTATTCCAGTCCCGGTTAGTCCAGGCCCGGGTAGTCCAGTCCCGGGTAGTCCAGTCCCGGGTAGTCCAGTCCCCGTCAGTCCAGTCCCCGTCAGTCCTGTCCCCGTCCGTCCTGTCCCCCTCCCGTCTGTATCCTCGGCTGTGGCTTGGTTGGTGGGGTTTTTTGGAGGCCTTGCAGGGGTCCCCATCAGCTCGGCTCCAGCGTGTTTGGCTCCAGCGCGCCCTGCTCCAGCGCGCCCCGAGCCTGCCTGCCCCTAGCCTGCCTGCCCCTAGCCTGCCTGCCCCTAGCCTGCCTGCCCCGAGCCTGCATCCCCCGAGCCTGCATCCCCCAAACCCGCCTGCCCAGGTCCAGTATGCCTGAATTAGCGTGGTTTCTGGGGTTTCTGGGAGGGCTAGTGGGTGTTATAAGGGGGATAGAGAAGCCGGATAGACTTAAATACACCGAAAAAATACCCATGTATTTTTTGGCGGGGTGTAGTAGCCATAGGGGGCAAGGGGTGGATGGGTGGGGATGGGAGAGGGTGGGTTTTGAGTTAGGAGTCCCCTTTGAGTAGCGGGGGGGCTCTTCCCAGCCTTCCAGAGGAGGCTGGCCGCCGGAGAAAGTGGGGATGCGAGGAGCGGCCCCTACAGCCGTCGAGGGGAGGCGGGTCTCCGGACCACGAGGGACTCTATGAGCGTCTCGCTCAGTTCCCCAGGAGAGACTGCCTGCCTGTCCGAGCGGGGTGCTCAGTAAGGCTGGGGTCACGGAGCCCAGCCCTGGGGACAAAGAGCACTCTGCCAGCGGAGGGTCTGCCAGGTGGTGGAGTCACCAAGCGGGTCTCTGATGGGTCCCTAGTAGAGGGACCCGAACCCGAACAATGTCCTGCGGTTCGTTTCTGCGTCGCCCGGGTTGGAAGGAGGACAGCCCGGCATCGCGGACAAGGGGAGTGCGACGCAGAAGGAGTATGGGGACATTGATATTTACTAATGATTCTAAACTTAGTAGTCTAATGTGTTTTTGGTGGGTATCAGGTGGTAAATTCTGAACATAAGCCAAAACATCCCTGGCTGTTCACTGTTAAACAGAGAGAGGAACATATTTCCAAGCTGTTTCCAACACCTCACCATGTCCACTTACCATTTTTCCTCAAATCTGCAGCTGTAGAGCCTCACTGGGGAAACCGAAAGCTTTCAAAAATTGGCACTTATGTCCGATATTTGTTATGTCTGTATTGATTTGTATAGTCAATGTTGTAATGTGTAATTTAGCCCTTGTCAGTAATTCTAATGCTGGGAAAGAAAGCTAAAATCACAATTTAGCATTATTCAAATGATGTGTGTCCACTGGCAACATTTCTCTGTGATAACTATACTGAAACAAAATAAACCCATTCTGCTGTGTTAGACTGACGCCCCACCCGGGGATAGGCTCAGAGTACCTGTAACCCCAGTCGGATTAAGCAGTAACAGAACATGCATGAATAAGTGAATGAATAAACCCCTTACATTCAAAAAAATGATCCCAATTCCTAAAGTGCTACATCACATGTAACTCTGACCCCAAAATGAATCGATCAAATTAAATTGCTAGCCCTCAACCGCAGTGAAATACTGAAATGACATCATGTTAACTGGTGACTCACTGTTGGCAAAGTCTAATCTTGTAACACACTAATACCTTCTAATTCATTGTGAAAATAAATAATTAACACAATCATAGAGACAGACAGACAGGTGAACAAATAAATTAACAAAACAAGCAGAGAAGAGAGCAGGAGTGAGTAGAGTAGCAGATTCTGCTGGCTTGAGGGTTTAATTTTCTGTATTTCATGCGGGCCATCATAAAACTTGCCCCACATTTATTCTGTGCAGACCCCAGTACAGCCAGCAGTCTAGAAATGCCCCAGCCGCATTCTTAGAAAGAACATCATCTATTCATTTCCAGCTTTGTCTAAAGTAAACACAATGCATTATGAACCCAGCAGGCCCTCAGCTTTGGCCATTTCACATCCAATTTAGCTGTGAAAAGTATCGATCATGTCTGTAACAGCCACACGTGTGGGGCGTGTGTACGATTCTTACTTAAAGAGCAGGATTAAGCTGTGAACACAAGAAGCTTGATCTCATTCCCAGATATCAATAAAGCAAACTGCCAGAAGGCGGCTGTCTGAAAGGACGACAGCCCCTAGCAGGTCTTCTTTTTTCATTGAATTGGAGTTTAATCTAGGCACTTCTGTGAGTGAGGCACCATTGTGTATTTTGTATGTTTTTGACTTTTATTGTGAATTATGTCTTATTTCTGGTGATTTTTCGGATCTGTTTTTAGAGTTAAGTGACTGTATTTGTTTATTATTCCTTCTTTTTGTCTTGTTTTTATTTAAAGGGTTTCTGGTTCATGTTCAGGTGTTGGTCCACCAACTCACGCACCCTTCACTTCATCTATCTGTATTTGTTAGATGTTTCCTCAAGCCTTAAAGAAAAAGGAACCTCCAGGGCCCATCGACCCAGAGGCGACACAAATTCCTTCAGGAGTTCCCACATATCTAAACCAGCCCTGAGGATGCAAGCTCCCATGCCCGCACTGAGCACTCTGGCTCTCAGGCCATCGCCAAGGGACGTTCTCCCTGGTGGTCCCTTGGTCCCAGCACTGGTCTCCAGGCAGTCTGTCACATACGTCCAGCGTGCACCGGCACCTATGCCAGCTATGAGGATGTGGGCTCCCTGGCTCGCTGGCCGGCACTGAGGAATGTTCTCCTTGGTGCTCCTTTGGTCCCCATGCTGCCAGCAATGTAGGCAGCAACACCAGCTCCAAAGACCTGGGACCCTGTTCTTTACCTGTACCTGATTTGGCAGCCACCGTTCCTGGCCCGTGCCCCCCTGGTGCTCAAGTGCTGCACCATTACAGGGGGGCATCTCGGGCCCCGGTAAGGACCAGGGTTTCCTTCCAATAATTTCTTAGCCGATGTAATAAGGACATGTAGGTGGGCTCCTATCCGAAGGGCCATAATGGACAAGTGGGACATATAAGTGGGTGGCCGTGTTGGACCCAAAGAGTTTTTTAATGTTTTTAACCAGTGTCTGCCCAACTTCTGCCGCTTTCATCTCTTGTGTGGGCTTAGTGGAACTTTTGGTGCTCTGGGGTTGCACCTTTGGGGAGTGATACTGTGACATCCTAGTCAGCTGTCGCTAGAGGCTGCCATTGTGTATTTTGTATGTTTTGAACTTTTGTTTTGAAATGTTCATTGTGTCTTATTTTTGGTTAAAAAAAAAAGAGAGAAGTCACGGTTGTATGTGATTAGGGGTAAGAGATTGTTTTTGTTTATTGGTTCTTGTCTTTGTCTTGTATGTTGTGGTTCATGTTTTGGTGTTGGTCCACCAGCTCACACAACCCTCACCTCATGTATCCATGTTTGGCCCTTAAGCCTTTGGGTTCTCGTTTTGTGTTGGAAAATTAAGTCTGGTAAAGACAAAGAGACCAGTGTCTGTATTTCCCATGCCTGCATGATGGAACACTATGTTCATGCTGCACATCTAAAATGGTTTTTAGTTAATAGTCTGTAGTTTCAAATACTGTGCCGATGCCTCTAATGAAACAATTATTTTTAATATCCCACGTTTCAGAGAATCATACAGAACCCCAGCTGTTTTTTAAGAGCAAACAGTGTAAAGACCTATCACTTTCTTGCAGATCAGGACACAAAGACAGAGACAATTAATAAGTTCTTTTCTTTTATTTTCTGCAATAACACCCCCTTCTTCCCTTAGATGTTGGACATCTTCTGTGAGGATTTGATTGCATTCAGCCATGAGAGCATCAGTGAGGTCAGGTACTGATTATAGGTGATTAGTTCTGGACCACAAACTCCTCTCCAGCTCATGCTGAGGGTATCTGATGGGGCTCCATCACACCAGAGAACGCAGTTCCACAGTCCAGTGCTTCTTACTATTATCTGTAATTCTGTGATGGATTCACTCTGAACTGGCAAAAAGAAGTGATCTTTACGGCAAAGATTTTTCCTGGGCTTCACAATTGCTGTTGCCTCACAGTGAGAATATTCTGGTCCTCTTCATAGTCGGACAGCTGGTGGCCTAGTGGCTTGGGATCTGCCCCGTGATCGTAATGTCATGGAATCAAATCCAAGGACTTCAAGTGGCACCACTGAGATGCCCTTGAGTAAGGTACGATCCCACACACTGCACCCCACACTCAGCTCCTTGGACACTGTGTCACTTGCTGTCCACTGCTTCACTTGGTGAATGGGTTAAAGGCGGAAAAAGAATTTTATGTTGTTTCTGGTGTGTTCACACATGACAATAAGGGCGACTTTACTTTACTGTTCAGTCTGGAGTTTGCATGGTCTCCCCATGGCTGCTTTGGTTTCCACCTGATTCTCTGGTTTCATCCCACAATCTAAATACATTTTCAAGTCAGTTGTAAATTAGATAGTGACTTGTCTTAGGTCTTTCTCTGCCTTTTGACCTGTGAGTGAAGGGATAGACTGGTTAGTACATGCAATTCAGATATTCATTAAATATTTTCTTGTCAAATTTGAGATGATGATGTACTGTACATGAAAGATCTACCAAAGAAACAATTGCGTATTTATGTCTTTTTGCATGTATGTGCAGTTGTAACATAAGCATATTCCTCTAGAATATAGATTACTTATTCTGTTTCTGAGATGGCATTACGATTGGGCTATGTGCATGGAGGAGCAGGGGCATATTTGCATTTCTTTAAAAGAACAAAACAAAAGGCACGATGGCCAAACTACAAACAGAAAATGAGAGCACTGAAAGACACAAACAGAAAATCATAGCAATGATAGACACAATTCAAGATATTGTGATGGAGACCTGACAACACACAAACTCAAAGATAGCTTTGTATGCTATTAGCTTAAATATAAAACACATAATAATAATAAGTCCTTCATCTCTGGCCAGCTGAGAGCTCTTACTGATCACCCTGGCTAGGGATGAGACCACACCCCCAGGCAACATAAACGCCCCTTGACTGGGAATGTGACTAATGGATGACAGATGGGAGTTGATTGGACGATGCTCAGTTGGATGTGATCTTCTGTTGTGAAGTAATGATAGTGTGTTCTAGTACACAAGTAGAGTACTCAAGAATGCTTCTCAGTTTTGGCATCTAAAGGTTGGAACAAACTTCCTCAGACTCTCAGAACTGCTTAGTTCCTTGATGTCTTCAAAGACCCACCTCTTTATTAGGCACTTTGTTAGGCATAACTACATGTTCATGCCCTAAACTTAACAAGACCATGTTGGAATCAACTCAGGTGGAATCTTAATCTGCCAGCAGCTCTAAATATAAATCTAAATTTACTAGTGTGAGGGCATGTTTTGTAGACTATAAAGCGCCAGTCTGCCAAATTCTGAATGACTGCCAAATGTTGTAAAATTGTCAAGTTTCACACAGGCATTAGTAATGACGTAGTGATGAATCCAGTGTAGTCTGATCTGATGTGAGCTCCCCTTGATGATCAGGCCACAACTACAGTCTCATTTTGACTTTTGCCCTGAGGCAGTCTTCAATGACAGTGACCACTCACGACATAATTCCTGTGACCTCATTTTCTAGCTAATGAGGCTCAAGTTGGCTTTTTAATATTCCCTGATTCTTGTTCACAAAGCGCTCTCACTCAATGTAATTGTTTTAGCTGATGCCTACATAATGTGAATCACTGTGAGTCTTAATAAGTGAAATACAGAAGAAGATTTTATGTTTAAGGTTTTAACTCGTCACTTAATTCTCACTTCTGATTTATCGTCAAAAGATTTTTGTTTCTGTATCATCGCTGCTTTCTCCCGAAACAGAAACCCAGTTGTCTCCATACATGGTTGTGAGACAAAATACCTTTCAAAGTTTTACAGTTATCCACTGATGAATTCAAGGGCTTATAAAAGAATAACAAAAGGGATTTGTAGTTATTTTTCCTGTGAGATCAAATTGCTTTTAATTGTTCCAATTGTGGATTTGTGTTTGTATTTGTGAATTGCATATGATGGGTTCAATTTGTGATATGTGTATGAATGTTACCTTAGCCAGATTGTAATGGTAAAACAAATAATAATAATATTAAGAAGAAGAAGAAGAGGAAGAAGAAGAAGAAGAAGAAAAAAATCAAACTGGAAGCTTTAAAGGATGGCCTAATTTTAAGGGTTGTCTGGAGACATCTGTTTGACAATATCAAATTCATCCACAAAGCTCCAGATACGAGAACCAATCATCAGTTATTCACAGCGAGCAAGCTTGTGGAGCCTCGCTTAGCATATTTTGTGGTGTCACTAATCTACCTCTTCTGATTCAGCTCATCAGCTAATTATAAGGCCCTGTATGTAATGAAACACCAGGCCTCTTAGCATTGGGAAAACACACTGGCAACTCAGATTGGAAATGATAGAGAAGATGCTGACTGCCTTAGGTGACTGAAATCCGGAGGTGAAATGGAACCAAGAGCCCACGGTTTCTTAAATGCCTTATTTTTCAATGAGCAAACAATCCTTTCTAGGATTTTCGCCAACACATCCCACACCTGCTGCGTTGCTCGTTGTTTCATAAACACTTCAGTGTGAGGATTGTTCGCAGAAGAATCTTCCTAATAGACCCGTCCATGATACCCAGCAGAGAGGCAGATTGCATATAAATCCGAGTGCATCATCTCTATCGCACAGATTTTTGCATTTGACTTGACATCATACCTTTGGGCCGATTCCATAATTCCGACTGAAAAGCAAGGATCAGCAGATTGAAGCAAATGATGAGCACAGAGAAGAAAATATTTCTGTAGTAGTGCTCCGAAAAAGACTTGTGCAGAAGCGAGCGATGAGAATGTAAGTGCAGATTAATCTCTTTATATACTTACATACTTACCCGCCCCCGACCCCCTTGTCTGATTTCCTTTCACTGGGTTACATGACTAAATACCTGCTTGCCTTTCATGTATCAACACTGGGCTATTCCGAGCCAGTTAAGACAGCCAATCCTCTTTTCCACCGCTGAGCAGCGGGCTTCCCGCTCACTCGCTCTGTGTGGGATTAAAGAGTGAAGGCCAGAAAGAGTGGGAGAGCCCTTTACCAAATTCTGCTGCACCACAGAGTCCACGTAACTCCTGAGAACATTTAAACCTGGAGTCTGCTTAACCTGCCTCTGCTTCACTCCAGACCCAGTCTGCTTCACTCAGGAGCCTGCTTAACTCAGAAGTTGTCTTAACCTAGGAGTCTATCAATCCAGGAGTCTTTTTAAACCAGTATTCTGCTTAATTCAAGACTCTGACTAAACCAGGAGTCTATTTAAACCATTACTTTGCTTAATGCAGGAGTCTACTTCACACAGGGATCTGTTTCACACCTCAATCTGCATTTTTTGGAGTCTGTTTGTCCTCGAGGTTCTTCTCACAACACAATCTTAAATATCCAGAGTCTGCTTTTCTCCAGAGTATCTTAAACACTTACCTCTGTTGGACTGAGTGTTCTTCCTGACTTTATCATCCCCTCAAAGAAGTGTTTATTCTATCTTCATCTTGACCTTTGAATTTTTTTGGTACCGAACGTTCTTGTACTATTCTAATAATAAAACATCTTTATTTTCAGGTCAAAAATTGACAGAAGGTTGACAATTGTTCTTTCTGACGGTACTTTTAGTAAGTGTTGAAGTGATTCATTGTAATTGTACATATGAAGGCTGGCTGATGGATAAATAAGAAGTCAGCCAAAGGATAAATCCCTAGTTATTTTACCTCTTGCCGAAGATAAAGGGTGGTTAAAAAGAGCGGTTAAAATAAAGCCTGACATGCAGTTCAGAGAAAAGGCTCAGGTCCTCAGCAGGAGCTAAAGCGAGCTAGTGAGCCAGTAAGCTAGCAGGTAGGATGCTAATCCACCCACGTGCTCGGCTTGAAGCCAGAAATCCAAAATGGTTCGGTGCGACTCTCCCAATCTTTTGCAACCTTTGCCAACACCGCGCTTTTGATTCGTCCTTCTATTTTTTCACTGATTTAACGAAAGAATGTAAAGTGGATCGAGGCTGCATGATGTTTCTACCTGATGCGTAACAAAACAGTGTTAGAGACAAAATGCAGACACTCATGACACTCGAAGATGAACAACCGTGTAATTTGTTGAAGGAAATACTGCATGATGCTTTATATAATGTCAGGGAGGCCGGGGAAAAAATACTGAATCTGCATGTGGCATTCTCTTTGAATGTGAGGGTTTTTTTTGTGATGAGGCATCATGAACACCGTTACAGCAGTGTGACGATCCTCCCGCCAGTTGTAGGAGTGCCTTAAAAACTCTTTTCATGAAGCTCGGTGTTCTAAGATCAATCAAAAGGAGCTTGTGGAGTCACTGACAGCAATCCTGCACTCCTTAAGTGATGCGCTTAGGATGTGCCGCAGAGTCACAGCAGAATATGAAGTCTTCCTGCTCATTGACAAAATGATATTCAGAAAAGCTTGGAGCACATTGGTTGGTCCTCAGATCATTCCTTCAGCATTGTATAGATTATATATACATTACGTGACAAGTGCTGAGTGGTGCCTCAGTTTACCTTTCCTCAAATTATTCTCAGTAATGACAAAAGGCCTCTCTAAAATATGAATACCCTTATAAAGCATTTATAAATGACTTAACATCAAGCTGTCAATTAGGTACATTCCTGGAGGCTCTTGCTAGTTGCTTATCTTGTCCCATTTTCAAGCAGAAGGTTAAACTGTCAACTTCTTCAAGTATTTGCCTGTATTTACTTCTGATAAATCACCAGATAATAAGCCTGAATGAATATATGACAACTGTTAGAACTTGTTTATGGTTGCTTATTAATTTTTTATAGAGTGTCTACAACCTAATTAACCACCTGTTTACAAATCATGCATAAAACCTTTGTAAGTCTAGTGTAATTTTAAAGTGACACCCCTTTTCATTAGTTTTCGCCATTTGTTGGCTAAATGATTTTGTCAATTTTGTTCGTTTAACAAGCACCTAAATGCATTTATGAACAGACCTTTACAGTCCTTGCATACACAATTGGAAAATTAGCTTCTATAGTTTAGATTTAGCCCTCTAGTGAGCCAATAACGGGCAAATACACTGAATATTCTCACACAAATCCCAAAACATAGATAAGTGTAGCCTTCCTATCCAAGTTTGCCGGTGGATTGAAGCAAGTAGATATGCATAACACTACCACAGTAGGGAAGATTTACTTGCATTTGCATTTAAATATATATTTTAGATGCTCCCTGTGTTACCTCTACATGCTAGTACATAATTAACTGAGGAGAAAAGATCTTGTGTAGAGAAACATGAGTCCCCTTTGGCATGGAATGTTACATCTGTAAGCTTTAGCTCATCTAAAAGCAACTAATCTTCCTGGCTGAAGCCTCCTCCTCATCCGACATGAACATCTATCGATCTAGTCCATATTCTCTTAAAAATCTATTGACCAAAATAGGATCATTTTGAATAAATAAAGCACTCATGCAATAATATCTTTACTCTAAATCTACATGTAGTCTGTGGATCATAATGCAATATCCTGAAAATATTTGACCCTAACCCCACACCTAATCCTACCTTTACCAGGGGTGCCGCCAGGGGGGGGAAAGCTTAGAACAATTCTATGGGCCCAGCACTGACATGGGGCCCTGTTAGGGGCTAGTAATATTATCTTAACAATAATGTTGCCCAAAATATGAAGCTTTCATGGGGTCCAAGATTTCTGGCGGCACTCCTGACCTTTACTATATCCATCACAGAAATCTTTGTTACATTAGCATTGTTAGAAAGGACCTCATTTTACTAATCAAAAGGGCATTGTGTTATTATTATTATAACAGGAATATTTGTTTAGTAATGCCGAGCAAAAGATTAACTCAAATCATCACAGAGACCTCATTTAGTGCCTCTACCAGAGAAACCAACACTTATTCCTGTATTCATATTCAGTGATTGAAAACAGAACTTAAGATGCTCGTTAAAAATGTATATATATATGATTTGAAAAACAGACATGTTTGTTAAGAAGAGGCAACATCTTGAAAAAAACAAACAGCAACCCCTGGATTTAACACCATTACCACCAACAGGTCAGTCACCATAACCTGCTCAGATGCTCTTTGTGTTTCTGTTCTGGTCAAATACCTAAGTGAGACCGGTGAAGATAATTGTTCTTAAAATTAACAAATTTGTCTTGCACTCACAGAGCTTTATTTGATGAATAATCTAATCTGAGACAAAAAATATGATATAAAATATGATAGTGTTTTTGCTTTCTGTGTATGTGTCTGTTTGTGTGCATGTGCATATTCTGTAAAGAACATATAAAGTCTAGTGTGGTGGTTTTTTCAGTAAAAAGTGCATCATTTCTGTTGGTTGAACTGCATGCATGGATACCTGCTATCAGCAACTGACACTGAAGTGGCAACACAGAAATATAACATGATGGGGCCTATTTGCTGCAAAAACTCTTGGTTCTCAAAACCATCAAAAATATAGGCAATACTGACAGTGTTTCTCATTATGAGGTTGCTATAAGAATATTTTATGATTATCCTCCTGGGGTAAACGACTTTAACCCTTTGAACTTGAGTAGCGGAGATCCCAACTGGCAGTGCAACAAATGTCATCATACGGCAAAACAACGTATAAGGAATTTCCCCTGGTTTGTGTTCATGATCAAGCTGACAGATGTGATGCTGAGTTCTGTTTGGTCTCGTAGAAACCGTAATTTAAAAGAACATGCACTAATAACCACTACTGGGGTTTTTAAAAACTCACTATGTTGTCACACACAAAAATGCCTAAATGTATTTTATTTTAGGAAACAGAAAAACGACAAGATCCTTGATCCTGGGTATACTTTCAGTATAGTTTCTGCCCACAAGTGAGTGGGGAAAACCAGAGGGAGGGGATCCAGATAGTGGCCGAGCGGCGGGTAGGAGAGTATCAACTGTTGTGCACTGTTTTTAAATAACATTGTAGTAATACGGTTAATTTATCTAAAGCAGTGTGTCCTGTTCTTGGGAGTTCCTATCCAGCAAGTTCAGCTCGGGGGTCCAGACTCTCAAGGACAGGATTGCACAGTTGTTTAATCTGCATATGGAACAGCTGCATTATTTTTCACCTGACAGCTCAGCTTGAGGGTGGAGGCCATGCATTTTCACCTAATTGATATTTATGATATAGATTCATTCATCATGTGGGGGAAAAATATGCAGGTTCTGGTGGAAAGGTCACTTAGAACTTTGCTGCTCTTTTGTGTGAAAGGCATTACAGGAAACTTGACTACCCAAGTCCACCCAAGTCCCCACCTGTTGTGTCCATGATAAAATCCACAAAGTATGAGAATAGTGCAGATTGAGAAATGGCCAGCTAATCTAAATAATCCACTATTTAAGAAGGCTTACACTAAACAGTTCAGGACATGACAGCCTCCAGGCCCGAGGTTGGGAAGCGTTGCTTTTCCACAGGTCTACAGGAACCAGGCTGTACCTAAACTGTACAACAATGGCACAAAACTTGCAGTGTGCTTTGATTTTCCTGTGCATCTCAGCCCAGTAATGGTGTTTGTGGCTCAATTTTGTCCTTACAGTTTATGAACAGTCATCATAACAAAACTGCATCCATGGAGTTGAAACAACTGAAAGCTTTTCTATTGGTACTGCTTTGATATATTTTTTAAAATTATCTATAGTCTTGTTTGAGCTTTTACATTTTTTCCACAGCATTCTTTAACCATGCACAAAATACACTACCCAGCTAACTTCTTGATGTTTCTCATTAAAAACTCACAAAATGTTTCTTCATCCCAAACAGACAGTAGTTCTACTATGGTGTCAACTTCCCTTTCCATTGTTGTTTGTGGACATGAAAAAATATATATAAAAAATATTTGTTTGTGGTACAGTGTGGTTCTTTTGTCAGTGAAAAAGATCCATTATTGTATTGGCTATTAATGATATAGGTAACATGGAGATGCAAATGCAGGACTCCAGTGTACAGACAGATGATGTTTCATCCAAAAAGGTCCAAACATGCAACAGTAAAAAAAAAAAAACACGCCCAAAAAACCTAACAACTAAAGTAGAGCACACACAGACTCAAGCACAGGCTTGCTATTTCTTTAAACAGCTTAAATGCTGTGATACACATTAACTGAACTCCATTGTAAACTTGAAGTTAAACTGAAACACAAATACAAAGGAAATCACTGAACTAAAGGAAAGAAGAGGTTAACATCGAAAATCCACTGAAGTGAATCTGGAGGATTCAGATAAAAAATGAAATAGAGACACAATCCCGGTCATGGTGGGAGACTGACACTAATTAGTAAGAGGCGGTGACAGGACAAAAACGTCTAGGTAAGCTAGCTTTAAATAAAGACCACTGAGAGTGAAAACAGGTGAAAAATATGGTTTATCTAAGTTAATGAAACAAGATAATGAATAACTCAATCTAACGAAAAATCAAACCAGGATCAGTAATCTGATGACATGGTGGAGGTTGCAAGGCTGTGACAGCTTGTTTTAAGACATAATGCAGATAAATATTTAAAGAAATGGTGCTTGAAGTAATGCAAGAAGATCTGAAAACGAAATAAGACAAAAACAAAACAGTGTCCACTGTGTGTGAAGCCTAGGGAACAGCAGCTACCTGAACTAAAGAGGCTTTGCTTGTCCTACACTGTCAGCTACACATATCTCCTGCTTACCTAACACAGTGTTTACATGTATAAATCCTGAGGATGTATTCCCAATGTAGGCTGTGTGTGTGTATGTGTGGTTACCATTCAGATCATGGCTTATTTCTAGGCTGTGGGTAAGAGCTGGCATGTGATATGGCTTGTGCACTGGCATTTCAAGCCAGATGGGTTTGGTTCCTCAGCCAGTCCTCTCCTGATGGCCAGCACAGACTTTGGGGCAAGTGCAGGCATGCTGTTGTCGTTTTAATGTGAAGAAACAAGAAAAACAAAACATTTTCCAATATGTCACCTAATCTCTCTCTCTCCCTAACAACTGTTAAAGCCCACAGACACCAGCAGTATCCGGTAGTCTGTGTACAACGCTGGCACCATCAAAACTGGACAAGTATGATTTCATCTCCAAACTTCTGTCCATAATGTCATGTTTTATCTCTGCACTCCAGCTCTTATTTACACTGATCACATTTTGGGGCCCCTAGTGATTCTAAAAGTAATTGGACAAATGAATTAAATCTTATCTAATCATTACAAGGACACTTTGTAGTCAATGACTTGCACAGAGTCTGCGGTCCATCTGTAATTGTATCCCAGTCGATGCCATGGTGAGCAAACCACCCCATCTCCCACACACGTGTAGACAAATTCTGCAAAAATAATGAATAGTTTAAATAAGAGAGAAACGAATGCTTATTAATCCTTACATTTCAGAATGTATTGGTAAAATCAAATTTCGACAAATAAAAACTGGTGTTTGATCTCCTTTACACTGATCATTTGCTGCTCTGTTGCTTGGCCGCTCTCCAGAACTCCTCTATCTGTGGGTTCTCTTGGGTTCAAAGATCTTTTGTTTTTGTCTGTTTGTTAATGAGATGTAAAATGAAAGGTATTTGGTCATTTTTGTTGATGGACATCAGCATATTGACCCCCAGTAGTCCATCCATCCATCCATTTTCTACCCCTTTATCCCGCACTCGCGGTCGGGGGGTGACTGGAGCCTTTCCCAGTTACTATGGGCGAAGGCGGGGTACACTCTGTACAGTCGCCAGCACGTCGCAGACCCCCAGTAGTGGTTATTATTATTACATGTTTTTTAAACAAACTTTGGTGCTGCATGACAGCATCTGACACCTCGATACAAAAACACAAACTGGGGGAACGTCCATATGATAGGTATGTGATCTTTTATTTTATAGATATTTATATAAAAGTCTGCACTGGAAATCTAAGTGAATAAGTACAGTTTGTTCTGCATTTCACATGTTTGAGGGAAACACATGTCAGTACAGTTTGTTTTTAATTCATGTTCAATTTATAAATGAAGCTTCCTAACTAACCATGGTGAAGGGTGTTTTCAGACCTAAAACTCAGAACCAAAGTTTGTGTTTGTTTTGACCCATGGCCTTCCACTATTCCCTTACCTGGGCTACTCCTCGCTGCACTTGGCACTGATTGGTTTGTAATAGGATATATGTCTCACATCAATTCAGAGGTCAGCATTTGCATTTAAAAGGAAAAAATGGATGAACATGCCACTGTACCATATTTATTCAAACTGTTCATAAATTAATCATAGGTCTCTGCATTTTCATGCAGTATTCAGTTTGACTTTTTTCTTCATTGGACCAAATTACAGTTGTTTATTTACTGGACAAGTTACTTAACCTGTTTCTCTGCCTGTCGTTTTTTTACTTTTATTTTAAACAGCCCATCTCAACTTCCTGTGATTGATCTGATAGTCCAATCTGTCCAAGAAGGCATTTACACTGCAGTCAAACTGAATCATGGTACAGTTTGATCTGAACCCCTCCAAATTTTGATAATTTGGTCCACACCATGGTTCCAGGCTACTTTCACATTAGTTGTTTTTTTTTGTTCGTACCAGTCTGAAAAGTTAATGGTCCAGACCAAACCTTGGGTAGGCGTGAAAGTGTCTCACATGTTGTGCTCCTCATTAGCTGTACATCACAGAGCATAGAGGCAGTTTAGTGTGCAGGTGTAGAGAGTTATTGCTAACATGATGCCATTAGCACTTAGCCATTAGCTCTTTGGTTTCGTGTTAACTTTAAAATGCTTAGCAAGTGACTTTAGCATGCTACATGTAATCTGTGGTGTGTTTTGATGAAGATACTCTTTGATTTCACAGCTGCAGATTCTTTCCCATGTGCCCCTATGTATTGACCTGCTGGACCAACAGACTGTATGATCATAAATGACGAAAGTTTGCACACCGAGCAACACTCCACATGTATAATACAGGCCATACAGTCACCACTAGCAGTATTCATTCATTCAGTTTTATTTCATCTTCACATCACAAGTGTGTTTGATATACAGTACTTATGGAACTTTGGGAACCATTGCTGTACCATGACTAGCACAGTAGCTTCTGCAGTGTGATAGCTTGGGGCTGTGCTTTATAGCACTCTAGCTACAGGCTAATATTGTTATATTAGCCTGTAGCTACAGTGCTATAAAGCACAGTTTTTATTTCATATATAGTAGGGTGACCAGACATCATCTTTTCCCACGACCTGGAGACCTCTAAAACCCGGCAGGGTTTCAGAATTGTTTGGGATTTCGAGCTGCCTAAACCTTTGTCACATCATGGGTCTCTCCTAATTTAGTTACTAGTGGATAAACTAGCAGTAGTGGATCAGAGAGTTCAGTAAGGAGGGATTATACAAATGTGTCAATGGCAGCACTTATATTTTTTGGTAAATCATCAGTGAATTTACAATACCTTTTAGGCATTTTAGACTGCAGATACCTTTCGGATCCACTAGCAATTTCCTCTCAAAAAGAGGACATGCTTAGGCTCAAATCTGGTAACCCTAGATATAGGATTGAAATATCTAATAACCTGACATTGGAAACATTGACAAATTATTATGACATATTTTCAGTCAATCTGTGTCCTGACCTATTTTTTCTTTAGTCAGGTTGTTTGAAAAGAAATCATTCAAGGACCATTCATCAGGTTTTTAGGTATCTCCTTGGCTCTGAGCACTCAAGATGCTTCTGTGTGTTTCATCAGTCCTGCAGTTGACTCTTCTCTTTGCCATTGTCTTTCAAATCTGTGCCAGCACTCTGTATAGTAACCTTGATCTGGTGGCTTTTCTTCGTGACGGAAAATATTCCTTACTCATGCACTCTCATGATCTTCTGGAGTCTGACAAGTTGTTTGCTGTTGCCAAGCTAAGGAGAGCAAGAAGTGTCTCTTAAAGGGGCCTTCAGCTTGTTTCTTTAATCTGTTTTTTTTTGCTGTTAGCTGAAAAGCCTGCAAGAATTTACGACTGACTGTCAGAAAAAGAACAACGCTGGTCGCGTCAGCTGTGGCATTCTTGTATTTTTCTCTTTCTTCTGCTGGATCTAAGTATGGCAGAACCGTTAGAGGAAACAGATGCTGAGTTTTCCCTCCCTAATTGCTATGAAAAAAAACTAAGGTTAGGCCCGGAGACCCATTCTACTTCCCTGTAGTTGCTTCTGTATGTTCTAGATATGGCTACTTAAAAACCTAAACCAGTGTGGTTTGAATAAATGGTCAGGTTTGGTAGGCTTTTTTCCACAGTGATATAGGAATCATGCTGTGCCTAAACTGTACAACGATGGCACAGAACCTGCAGCACACTTTGATTCTCTCAGCCTGGTAATGGTGCCTCTGACTTTTTGGCTGGTCCCAAATCTACATCCATGTACTTGAACTAGCAACAAGTTTTTCTGTTGAAGTTATTTTAATAGTCTTGTTTGGGTTTTTACATTTTTCTCAGCATTCTTTCGGCGTGTGATGAAAACCTAACTCAGCTAACTTGTTACGAATGTCCTGGTTCACCTTCATTATAAAGGTGAATTTGTTAGTGTCATAGAAAACTCTGACCACTGAATATAGTTTCAGCCCAAGCAGACAGTAGTGCTTCCCAGTTTATAGTTTTATGTATCTGTTGTTTTTTGTGCAGACAGTAAAACACAGTCATTTGTTTGCATGTTGTGATGAATTTTCCACCAGTCCAACCAGTTTTATGGCCTGGTTGCAAACAATGGGCTGGGAATCTAAAATAGGTTGTAAAAAACACCACTCTAAACTTTCAGGAAGTTCGAGATACATCACTGACTGTGAATAAGATTCATATTGTAAACAAGTTTCAGCCAGAAATGGAGAACAGTCTCTGCAGCTCTATTCCAAGACTCTTTAGTGAAAGAGTCACATTAGAACTGCTCCACATATTGTGTTAGCAGATATATGTTAACATCTCTAAACAGCTTCAAATAAAACATGAAATTTACAAGCTTCGAAGCTTAAATTATTTGAGTGTTTGAGTCCAGTTGTAGAGGTAAATCTCAGAAATATTAGTACATATGAGATATAAAGTACAGAGACCCATTTTATGGAAAGTAACACAACTAGAAAACATATTTGGTTGATTTTTTATGCTATACTCTGACTCGAAAAATAAGGCTATGGTTAGACAGCAACCTCAGATATGCCTTCAAGAACTGACCATTTAACCCCTGCTTTATTTCATAGCCAGGCTGGAGTTCACAGCTGAAAACTCAAACTTGCTCCTCTCGAGTGCTGCGCTGTATACAAGCCTAGAGATGGAAAAGCATGTCTTGACCTCTTTTGTAATTGCTAAGCATCTCAGATGTGAGAGCTGGTCCAGGATCAGGTTCTTTTCTCTTTATTGTGCTATTAGTCACAGGACATTGATCCAGAAGCGGCCCTCCTGAGGTGAAGATATTCTGTCAGTGCTGACCCATGTCCTCTTTTAAAGATTTCCCTGACCACCCAAGGTTCCTGCTGGTTTATAGGAGCTTGTGTGACTGGTCTGTTCTTCTGTAAGGGAACAGCATTCCTGAAAGGTGGCACAGAAAAAGGTCCAGTGTACCACACACACACAGATATTAAATGTCGTGCCTGAAATCTATGTCCTTGAAATTGTTTGCCCATGAGAGCATTTGTGCTTTTTAACAAGGTACTGAGCCTTTGAATTTCGCACTTTACAGTCTTTTGTGCCATAGAGTCATTTTTTACTCTCTTTTGTGCTGCAGAGTAGGTAGCATATATTTGGTCATAAAATAGAAATATCCCTCCAAATCGAAGATGACCCAATACTTTAGGACAAGCCAGTTTCTCCAAGATTAAGAGATTGGGTTTTTTTTTTACCTGAACTTCCTTGGGAAGGGCACAACAAAGGTCAACCAATCAAAACTGTTACAAAAAATGAACATTTGTGTTTTTATGCAGCTGAAATAATCATCATTCATGAACACAGTGTTCATTTTTTGTAACTGTCATATCTTATATGGTATAAGCACTCAGCAATGTATGTTCAGTGTGGGCACTAAGACAATTTCATAGAGGTTAAATAGTGTGAATCAAAGCTGTTGCCCGTCCACAACTGTGTAGCTGTGTGTGACTGACAGTGATGTCTGTCTGCCAATACAAGTTAAGTGAATGGTGTCAGTGGTTTTATGTCCATATATATTTGAGTCATATGAACCACCACTCCCACCACTTGACTTTGCTCCACTGGTCTTTGAATGGTTGGACTGACCCCCAACAGCTTTTCACAATCTACTGACTGATTTTTCCAAACAAGTGCTGCTTTTTGACATTACACTTAAGAACAATTTTAACACTTAGAACTAGAGCCTACTGGTAAAATATGAATTCAACAAGTAAAAATGGTCTAAAGCAGTCTAAAACCAGTAATTGTTCTCACACACGCTGCCATTTGCTATTCTTTCCCTTGGCATGCCACTGCTCGGCTGCTCTCTGGACCCCCTCCCTCTGCGGATGTTTCCAACCCTCTTGTGGGCAGAGACTATCCTTAAAGCTCTCCTGGGTTCAAAGATCACATGTTTGTATCTAAAACCTCAAATAAAAGATATTTGGGCATTTTTATTCTTTATATGCATTTTCATGTGGCAACATTTTTAAAACTCCAGTGGTGGTTATTATAATTACATTTTTTTTTTTTAATACAATGACTTCTATGCTTCTAGCATCAACACACACCAGGGGGAACATTCATATAAGGAGCTGTTTTGCTGCATGATGACAGTTTACCATTTGTTGTGCTGCTAGATCTCTGATGGTGGTATCCCACTGACCTGTTCTGAAAATAGCACAACTCAGCAGTGAGCAGCATCCAACATTGAATTTTATCCTGTTGCTATTCAACTTTAATCGAGTTTGCATGTATAGATATTAGAAAATGACTAAAAAGGCATTTGAAACATTTATTATGCATACATTTTAGGAAAGTTTAGGTTAAATCTGTTCTAGTGTATCAACTGGTAGCCCTTTGTATGGCTCAGAACTCGAGAAGTTTGGTGACCCCTGTTCTAAAATGTGGCTTTTTAAAGGGGACATATTATACCTATTTTTAAACAAGTTATGATAGGCCCATAGGTTATACAAAACATGTTCATGAAGTTTTTTGCACAAAATCACTCTCACATAAAGAGATCTCACCAGCTTTATTTTTTACAGTTTTAGTCCCTTTCAAAATAAGCCGTTTAGGGCTGTCACTTTTATGCAAATAAGCTGTGGCTGGCCATGCACTGCCCAACCCATGCTAACACTGCACATTTAACACACATGAAACATAAGAGGCACTATCCAACCCTTATGTTCGACTTTGAGTCGGACCTAGAGCAAGATGAACACAACACTTCATGTGTGACTTGCTTTGCTTGTGGCCACAGTGCTCAGTGTCTTATGCATGCTCATAAAACCAGCAGACAAAAATAGCTGATCTTAAATCTAGTGGATGGGGGTTCAGCACCTAAGGGGTGGTTCTATGCAAATTGACTCACAGAAAACAGATGGATGATTTTTTTCAAACTTGGAGTGTTTATATGAGCCGTAGAGACCCAAATGGAAACACAAAAGTATGCAAAGTGAGTTTTGCATAATATGTCCCATTTAACATAATTCCACATATTTCTTTGACATACACAATGGAACATAAACATATAACATGTATCATAACTTCTGCAGAGGATACATTACAATGTCTCTCCTCTGTAAAGGATGTGGACACTTGACAACCCAAAAAGACATTAATGAATTACTCACTTACTTACTAGGTGCTTTGGGAGATCAGTGATGTCATACGACCAACAGCTCCCTGAACCTTTTCATCACAGATGGCTTTTTCGTTACAGTGAGAAGAGATGACGAGGCAGAAATTGTACTGAAAAAAAAAGGCCCACACGCATCTTTATATAAGCATCCACCAAAGCTCTTAAAAGTGACAGTGTTTATACATGAATGTGTTGACCTTATTTGTTTACTCTTGGTTTCCATGTGCTTTTCATTCTTCCTGTCATTTAGAATCACACAAACAGACAGTTCTCTGTCACTTGAAAGACAGGCTTATGCACGGGCTGTGTTATTTTTTAAAACTTTTTTCCTGAAAGTGTTTTCACAGTGACCTTTACTAGATTGAATTGTAGTTCCCTGCCTCATTTGGTTTGCGGCCGTTCCTCTTCACCTGTTCTCCATGCGGAGCGCGTACAGTAATAAGGCAAAGATGGCAGAAGTAACTCTTAATTTTCCAAAACGCTGCTGCCTTGAATACAAACGGCATTAATAACCTGTCCCCACGCTTGACTGATCATTATGATTCCAATGCTTTTCAATACTCCAGTGATTACATTCCTCTCCTCTAATGATGGAGTCATTAGAGCTGAGGGTTTGTTAAGTAGTAAAGACCTTGACTTAAATGCCCTTTAAGGACACATATCCTACATTTTCCTTGCATATACATGATCCCCGCAAATTATGTTTTTTGGGCTTAGAAATGCAGTCCATTTGTTTCCAACCTTTCTTTGTCCCTTTTAATTAAACAAGGCGTTTTTAGTTAATGTGCCTGAAACACTCCTCATAACTTCTGCAAAATGGGAGGGGACAAAATGCAAGGCTACAGAACTTGAGTCTCAGACTTGTCTTGGAATCTGTAGTATTTGGGTGTTTTGGCCATTGGTTTTGTCAAATATTCTCATTTGTTGTGTCACAGGGTGACCCATAGGGGGCACCCTTAGTTAAATTGGGTGTTTCTATTACTCCCTGAATTCACCTGCTTTCTATGAGGAAATTATAAGGAACAGCTGCAGGTAAAACCAGGGAGTAATAGGTTTAGTATTTAAGAAGGAGTTGTTGGTCCACCATCTTAGCAGGGTTAGATGAGTTCTGAGATTGAGTTCGAGTTTGCTTATGTTAGTGTTCGGCCCATCAGCCAACTTGGTTTAGATTTTTGTGAAAATACAGAATCATTATGATCTCCAACCTCCAGGCCAGCTTTGTGTCAGGGAACCACCCCGGTGTGACAGATGGACCGACCTGCAAATAAACAGCCAAGAGCTGGCTGAGGAAGGGCCGCTCCCCAAGGCATCAGTCCTGGGGCCGCAACTCTGGCGTACTTGCGGGACCTTGACTATGGGTGTCTGGAGATTGAGGTGAGCGAGACCCAGGTGTGTGAGCCGGTAGGGAAGTGTCGGTTTTCCACAGCTGAGTGGTTGTGTGGCGGAGAATCGGGGGACGACGAGGTGGACCAGGGCTTCTGGTGGGTAAGATAGGCAAATGGAGCCCCAATTATACCCCTGGAGTGGATCGTGGATCCACGTGTCCTCGACTCTAACCTGGAGGAGGGGGTTATTGCTCCCTGAATTCACCTGCTTTCTATGATGAAATTATAAGGAACAACTGCAGGTGAAAGCAGGGAGTAATAGGTTTAGTATTTAAGAGGGTTGGGACTGAAAAGGAGTTGTCGGTCCACTGTCTTTGCAGGTTAGATGAGTTCTGAGTTCTTTGCTTTTGACTCTGTTTCTGAACTTCTTTAGACTCTGCCTTTACTTGGACTCAAACCTCTTTGGACTCAGCTCTTTTAGGCTCCAGTCTTGACTTGGACTTAAACCTCTTAAGAAACAGTCTTAACTCACTCCGAAACGTCTTTGGAGTTGGCCTTGACTAGGAGTCGAACTTGTACCGAACCAAAGTCTTTAATACAGCTCATCTGAGCCGCTATCTACTGAACAAGCAGATATATGCAAATGAGTTTATAACATCACAAAACAGAGTACATTCAAAAGAGCTGTTTTTGGAGCTCATTTTTTGTATATAGACATAGGACATGCTTTAACTCAATTGAAAATAAACTTCACTTATCAATACTCATTTCCAATGAGGCATGAAAAATTCAAAAGATTTGGACTTGGCCAGAGCCATGCATGAAGTGAAAAAGTCTTTTTGAAAATCTGTGGGCTTTGCATATGAGTGAACCCCTGGGATTAATTTGTTGAGCACAAGAAACTCACAATTAGGATTTAAAACCAGAGCTATTGCCCAAATTGTGTTGAGCATGGAGCACTGCTGTCCTTGGTGCTGAAGTCCTGAATTGAGGTAATGGGAAGGATTTCATCCTTGTCTGTCTACTATATTTTAGAAAACATATCCATTTGAGTAATTTATTGGAGTGTTTCAGTCGATCAGAAGTGCTCTTTCCTTTAAAAACACTGTGGCTACTAGTTCTGGGTTTGTAAATCACATCTAATCCCTCCTGCTACACTCCAGATCCACGTTTTCCTTGCTATTTTATGCCTGAATCAGTCCATCAAGGGCTGTAATTATCTGATTAATAACCCACTTATTAACCCATGGCTTGATAGAGTTTGCATTACAGTGTCATTTCCTGTTTCTGCAACTGAGATCACACGCTACGCCTAACTGTTACCTAATCAGGTCATCCTGCTTTTCATTGATGTGAGAACAAACCCTAACCCTAACCCAATTCTACAAAATGTTAATGGAAGACAAAAATTCTATTCACTTTAATAGAGCACAAGTTAATGTTGAGAGATTATGTTTCTTATTTTGGGCCAATTATACTCATCTGTATATGAAGTCAGGCTCAAAAATTGGAGATTTTAGATTTTTTTAAAAACATTATGATGTAAATGGGGACAATATAACATATTAACAGTATTAAATGCCCATACACATAACCAAACATTGAGCACCATCTGCTTATAACTGTAGCTCACATTTCTTGAAAGATATTTACATACAAATTAAAACACTTATAGTTTATTTTTGATGACTAGCATTGGTCATAGTAAAACAGATGAGCATGTGGAATTGACTCTTTTTTGGGTTACTGTATAAATTAAGCTACATGCAGCCCTTATTGTTGTATGTTGTTGTTGTTTCTAAATGAGTGCAATTCACACAAATATGCAGGGATGCAGGTGTGTGTGTGTGTGACCTGTTCAACTCTAAATCTTAACACAATTAATAATGTTGATACTAAGGAAACATTATTTTTATGTATTATTTAACAATGCAACAACAACAACAGAAACAGCAACAGCAAATAAATAATAATTGTCTCTGAAACCCAAGAATGTAACAGTGCATGAAAGGGGTAGCCCTAGCCTGATCTTGTGTTTAAACTTCAAAGTCGAATTAAATGACAAAACAATGTCCCACAATTTAAATGAAGTTTGCCTGCTGTGCGGTTGAGTGCTGAATCTCAGCACATTTTTCAAAAGTTTTCTGTTTAAAGTGTAGATGTTGATTAATTGAAATAAAAAGCACATTCCTAAACTGCAAAACAGGGGTCATTGCGCTGCTTTCTTTTGTCTCCAAAGCTTTAAAAAATGAATGTATTATGCTCTTTGAAATGCTAATGTGTTTATATGTTAGATCCTCTGTTTCGCAGCGAGGACGCCTCAGATGTTACCGCCCCGAGGATCAACTGTGAGCTTTTGAGTAAATACAGCAATTATCCTTTTAACATATTAATACTTGATTGTGTGGAAATATGAAGATAAAACAAAAAAACAAAAAACAAAAAAAAACTTGGCAAACCTCAAACTTGCTCAAAATACCAGCCTCCAAACTCATGAACGGCCCAAAGGAAATGTGAGAAAGTTGAGGGCTTCATGGGGAGGATTTGAGAAGAACAGATGGAGGAGAGAAGTCTCTACATTTTCGCTACTCCTGGCGGCTGGTAAAACTCTTTATTTTAAACCCAACAAATGGCTAAATATGTGATTGGCAGTAGAACAGAATGTGCTATTACTCCACACATGAAGCTGAGGAGGCCTATTTTATATTCACAGATGTTTAGTCGATTGTAACAGTGAAACCATCTTGACATATCTATGCCTTCCTAGGTTGAAGCAACCTTGTTGTCGTACTTTCTTGATTAAAGTACATTCAATGGTTGTGGGTGCCATGGAACTTTTTCAATGTCAGAAATGTATTATGCCATCAGCTTGAGGGTTAATGATTTCTACACCAGGGAGAAAACGCTACAAATAAATACTGGTCTTCTACCAGAGGAAACATTGAAACTAAATAATGAGGGAAGCATTTCTTCTGAAAAAGAAAGAAATGAATGACATATATGTAGGAAGAATCAAACCCAAATAATCAACTTAATATTTCTGGGGGTTTTATACCCTCCCTGTATGCTTATAAAGGTACATATATGGTCCACACTCTCAATAGCTGTGTGACTTGAATAATTTACCGCATAATAAACCTTAAGATTAATAATTGAATAATGAGGCCACTGCCTGAGGTTTTAAAGGGCCCATATTTTACTGTGTTCAATTTTATTATTTTTTTCACCCCAAAATCCATATATGACAGTTTTTAAATTAACCATAAAACCATTATGATTCATTTCTAGACTGTTTTTTTTCAGTCCCCTTTCCTCACTTTAAATTAAACATATATTTTGATTGGCTGTCTGACTGTGCATCATTCAAAAGGCACCTCAGGATGAAATTACTGGTGTTGGTTTGTTCTGAAATTGTATAAACATTAATTTACTTATTTTTTTAAATAAAAGTCTGGAACGTTCAGTATATTATTGGCCCTTTTATTGCTGTAGGACCTTGTAAAATCACCAATTAATATATGGCATATATGGCAAGCATGTGAAAATATGAAGTGACAAACTTTCTGGATCAATCAGCCTAGCAGAAAGTGAGCCGAAAGCCATTCCGAGGGAAGTGTTTCCTCCTAGGCTGAAACCGAGGCGTACCGGTGTATTAGTCACTACTAAAACAATTGTCTCTCCTCCTGAAGTCGAACCATTAAAGTCGATGTCTTCATCCATCACACGCCTCTCTCCCTCAGCCCCCGAATTATTAAAGTAGAAAATCCCCTCATTCCTCCTCCAATCCTATATCTTATTAAGATATGTTCCTGGATTCAGCATGTGAGAGTCTAATAGAGGCAGCTATAAATAGAGTCCCTCACTTTCGTTAAATGGATGAGAGAAAGAGAGAGAGAGGGAGGGAGGGAGAGAGAGAGAGAGAGAGAGAGAGAGAGAGAGG